>VZTQ01015552.1:0-26617 GCA_013400755.1 Pelecanoides urinatrix
TTGTGTCTGCACGGGAGCGGTGCCGCAGGGAGTCCTGCTCCTGCCCAGGCGCGTCAGCCGTTCCCTGCGCTGGGAAAATCTCCCGAGGGAAGAAATAACCCCGGGGATAACGGAGGAGTGGCAGGGGCTGTAAAGGCTGTGGCACGTCCCCCCATCCCATCCCATCCCATCCCATCCCATCCCATCCCATCCCATCCCATCCCATCCCATCCCATCCCATCCCATCCCCTGTCCCCTGGACACGTGGGATGGTTCTTGCCTCTAAGCCCAGCTCCAAGCGTGCACCGAGCAGCAGCAGAGCAAGGCAAAGCTCCCGGCGGGGTTTATGGCAGTTTTGCATCCTGCAGGATCAGGCCGTTGCCTTCATCCTCCTTTTCAAGCCCATTTCTCCGCTGCAGCCGTGGAGACGAGCGTTACTTGTTGATTTTATAAAGACCTATGGATCGCATTTTAATTTGCTTCCTGTAACGAGTGCCTTGCCTTGGGGGTGTGCTGGGGCGGCGGCGAGCGATGCGAGGCACCTGGCAGAGGGTAGAGGCCGTGGGCTTCCCACAACATGAACAGGCAAAGGGGAAAAATAAAGTCTGTAGCCATATGAAGTTCGGGATCATGGAGGAAAATGCGCTATAGCTGCAGCGAGAGTGATTTTAGATGGATTGCGCAAATAAAGCAGCGATTAATGAGCACAACTTGTTGGGGAAGCCTATTTGTCACACTTGGAGAGCTACCACCTAATTTTACTGGCTGCTTTTCAGCGCTCTTGCGTTGCTTTTCATTTGCTCCGGGCAAAATACATTGCTGCTCAAGAAACAAAACGGGCTCCTGCCATTCCTCCCCCTTTCCGCCCTCCTCGAACACTCACTTCGGAGGCCGGTGTTGCTCCCCACGTGCCAAAGAGCTCATTTATTTTGCAGCATCCTTCCCTGCTCCCTCCTGTCCCCCGTTATTTAAATGGGGGGTCCCCTCATCGTGGCGGGTTGACTTTGGGCTGGCTTTGAGTTGGCGTTGGGTTGGCTTTGGGCTGTTTTGGGTTGACTTTGGGTTGACTTTGGGTTCACTTTGAGCTGGCTCTGGGTTGACTTGGGGCTGGCTTTGGGCTGGCTTTGGGCTGGCTTTGAGTTGGCTTTGTGTTGGCTTTGGGCTGACTCTGGACTGGCTTTAGGTTGGCTTTGGGTTGTTTTGGGTTGACTTTGATCTGACTTCGAGCTAACTTTGGGCTGACTTCAGGCTCGCTGATGAACGTGCCCACATTTAGCAAGCACAAAAAAGCATCCCTCGGCTGGTTTTGCTTGCTGCACCACAGCCAAGTGTGGCTCAGACACCGGGCTCAGCTTTTCGCCCCTTCTCCTCATGTTTTCTTGTTAACATGACAAAGAGAGGAAGTTTTTGGGAACTACTCTGCTCCCTCATTTTATATTTCTAAGCTTGTTTTTGGCTGGTAGGGGACAGCGTCAAAAAGAGATATTTGAGTTGACTGGTGTCCAGAGCGCAGCTGCAGCTGTAATGACATCTGCCTGCATTTGTTTGCTTTAAGAAAAAATACATGTGGAAAGGGAAATGCATCTTTATAAACCAGACTCTCCCTGGCTGGCAAAATACGATGTTAAAATTTCCAGCACCTCCTTTCCTGCACGGGCTCTTTCTGGGCAGCCCTTTGGGGTGCCGGGCACCCTCTGCGGAGGGGGCAACCCGGCAGCGAAAGGGTGATGGGAGCGGAGCAGAGGGGATTGTAACCCTCATACTGCAGCAGCTGGAGGCTGGGGACGTGCTGCAGTCCCCCAGACGGTCTTGCCGTGGCTGGTGGGCTCTGCCTGCAAACCATCCCAGCCAGTACCTGCCGGCATTCCCGGCTGGAAGTGAGGTTATCCCAGGCACAGCATTGTCCCACCATGGGTTGGGGTCCTGACTGATTTCGGCTGTACAAACTGCAGCCTGGGGCTTCTCCTGGGGCTTCTCCTGGGGCTTCTCCTGGGGCTTCTCCCCTTCCTGGGCACTGCTGGCGTCAGCCGGGCGGTGGTGGGGTTCGGGGACGGTCGCAGTCGTCCCCACATGTGGGGAGAGGTTTCATCCCACCGGCGTGCCCGAAGCTGGGGGACCGTGAGCATTCAGGAAACACCGATATCTTCCAGGTGGAGAAATGAGTTAGCTAATTAACTAAAGTGGGGGGGGACAAACGGTTTTTAGCAGGGGGATTTTGCCGCTGGGGAGTGCAGCACTGCTCCCGCTGCCCGATCCCCACCGATGGAGGGGAAGCGAATTTTAACACCCCCCCCCATCACTTGCCATGAAGCCAGCAACATAGAAAACTTTCCAAAATAGCTCCCCATCTTCCCGCTGCAGGGCTCGTTAGCGCGCGGGGCCGCGGGTTGAAGCTATTCCAGGCGCGCCTGAGCCGTGCGGTTTCCGCCGTCGTTAACAAAGCCCTTTGATTGCAATCCTCGCACTTTCATCCAAGCCATTAAGCCCTAATGTCTGATGTTTTTGTGCTTTTAGGCATTCGTATGTTAGATGGCGATGTAACAGATGTTGTTGAAGCGAAGTCGCTTGGCATCAGACCCGATTACATTGACATTTACAGCGCGAGCTGGGGGCCAGATGATGATGGGAAGACAGTTGATGGACCTGGTCTATTGGCCAAACAGGCTTTTGAGCATGGCATTAAAAAGGTGTGGATCCCGCAGCGCCCAGACGCGCTCGCCCTCCTCCTCCTGCCCCGTGGGGAACGCGTGCCGGGACCGCGGCCGGCGCGGGGTCCGGCGTGGGGACGGGCGGCTCGACCCCCGGAGGCGATGCCAACGTTAGGGCTGGGGCGGGGAGGGGGCGAATCATCTCTAATTTTTCCTAGTTTTCCCCGGCGTCCCTAAGAGCTCCGCTGGATTTTGCGGCTGAGGGCGGTGACGGCGGGAGGTGCCCGGCGATGGCGTGGCCCCAGCGGGACCCCTCGGCACGGCCGGCCCCAGCGGGAGCATCCGGCAGCGCCGGGTGCCGGGCAGAGCCCCGGCAGAGCAGGCAGGCCCCAGGTTGAGTTGCAAAGCTCTGCCGGGCTGAGAAACCCAAAGCGGTTTTTGGGGGGGTTGACTTTGCACCTCAAAATGTCCCCCCAGCTGCTGGCGTGGAGGGATGCGGCCACCCCTCTGGCATCTCCATTCCCCCTCCTTCACCCTCCCCTGGCCCCCGGTACCGTCTCCCGAGGGTCTCCATCACATTAAGCATTTCCCTGCTTTTCCACCCAGAACAAGCAGCTGCGTCATGGCCCGGGGGGGGGGAACGTGGGTGCTGCCACAGGATTCAGCCGCGGGGGTGCAGGAAAAATTCAGATTATTGTCCCTGAAGTCCTCCAGCGAGAGGGGCTCAGCCGCCATCATGCGTGATTGACAGCTGTCAATCCCCGCTGGGGATGCCCTGGCCTTCCCGCGCCCCTTCTCTTATTGGGCGCTTTTAAAAAATGCCCAATATTGACTAAAAGCACCGGGGAAAAAGACCTTTCCTGGCAGCTCGGCGGGCGCCGTGGGTAAGTGTCGCAGCGGCTCGGGGCCGTGCAGCGGGTGTCCCGGGGCGCTTCAGCAACTTTGGGGTTGGGGTTTTGCCACCGGCAGCCCTGGGCTGCCCCGACCTGGGCTTTGAAACCTCCCGCATCGCTCCCTGCCTCCTCTCCTGCCTCCGCTGCCTCCTCTTGCAGCGTGCCGGGATGCGAGGCGGCCGCGGGCCGGGCCGACGCAGCCTGACCGTTATCTAAAAATAGGGTGGAGTGTTTTTCCCACTATTTACTTGATTTCCTGCCGGGGCGGTGAGCCTGCCGAGGAATCCATTGAAGCACCGGGGAGTTCACGCCGTGTAAATACAGGGGAACAAGCTGCTTTTTAGACCTTATTTTTCCATGCGGGAGCAAATGGGCGGCAGCAGGGTACCGCTGTTTCGGGATGCTTGCTTCTGTCTCCCAGGGGACATCAATCCCCCCACCGCTACCCGTGTTTGTGGCACCCACTATCCCGCGTGCGCAGCTCTTAATTGCCGACTTCTTCTCCTTAAATAACGAGGAACACGACAAGCGGATAGTTAGCTGCCACCTTTAGCCCAAGCAAACAGCTGTAACAGAGTTATAAATCCTTAAAATTGAGTTTTTAATGGAAACATTAAAATAACCTTTATCTATTAGCGATAGGACTGCGCGGGGGGAATTTATCATCTTGTTTCTCGCTCCTCCAGCCACACCTTATTAGTTCCTGAGCTAACGAGGGGATATTTATCCTGGGCTCTCATGGAGTGCCGTTGGGCAAACACCCAAGCCCCGGCAGCGCTGCGAAAGTGGGGAGGTGCTGTGCATCCCGCATCCGACCGATGCGCTGCTGGGGCGAGCCGGATCATCCCCAGCCTTGGCCAGGGAGGGATTCCCTGGTCTAAATGATGCCCCGATCCGGGTTTTATAGAAGCCAGGAGCCTCTTGCTGGGATGGTGTTGGCTTAGGAAGGTGGCAAATAAAGAAGTTGGGTGTTCGGGGTCTGCTTGTGGAAATCTTGGTAGTTGCTTGTTTGAGAGCAAAGGGAACGTGTGGTTTTTTCCAATCCGAGGGAGTTGCGATACGTGGTGAGCTCTCATTCCGCCGGGAAACGCTGTCAGGTGTTAGATGTGCATCGCTGGAGTGTTGTTTATGTGCCTGTTCGTGTCCTCGTGCAACCGTGCTGGCTCCAAACCTGCTTTCCTCCGGCGCAACCCTGCCGGCATCCCGGGGACGCGGGTTTGGACCCGGACCGAGCGGCCTTCCTCAGCACCCATGGCTGTGACGCTCGGGGTGCGGGATGCAAGGGAGGTCTGGGCTCCCCGTCTATTTATCCCGATCAAAATCATTCATTGCTACGTCTCCACACGCCTTCGGCAATCGGCGCCTGGTTTTATTCCTTGGATTAGTGATTTAGGAAGGCCGGGGTTGCAAGCAGCAGGTCCTTGGAGACGGGTGGATTTTAGTGGAGAGCCGGATGGTCGCTGCCTGCGCCGAGCACGTGGGCAGGGATGCTGCCGCCTCGGAGATCCGGGAAACCCTGGAAGTGGGACTGGAGATGCCAGCAGCGGGCTTGGTGGGCTGGCGAGCTGGGTCGAGCTCTCCGTGACGCACGACAGGGCAATAATTCCCTTTGCAATTGCACTTTTTCTTCCAGAGCTCCAAACAGCTCTATTACTCTTTGCTAGGGAAATACCCACCCGGTTGGGCTGGGAGGCAGCCCAGATAATGAAAACTTTCATAAAGTTCGGGAAGAGCCTGCCTTAGCCTGCGCATCCAGCGGCAGGGTCAGCTCCGAGAGCTCTGCTCCAGGAGGAGGGTGAGACAGGTAATAAACCATCCCTCTCCCCCCCCCAGCGCTTAAAACCGACAATAAATCCCAGTGAATTCCTCCAGAGCAAAGCTGCTTTTTTATTATTATTATTATTATTGTTATTTTTTGTGGAGGAAGCCGCCGCAGAGCAGTGAGAGGGAGATAAACACCAGATCTGCCCAGGCTAGCGCCGAAATCTTTCTGTGGCAGGAGTAGCCGCGGGGAGGATGGGGCTGCTCCGCCGCCGCGTGCTTCCATCGCCTGCCAAGGCCTCCCCGGAGAGCCCTGCCTTCCGGGGCCGGGAAGCGAACCAGCCGCTTCATTTCCTGCCCCAAATCCCCTTGGGTCACCAAAAATCCTCCCTTGGGACCGCGGCACCCTGTTTGTGAAGCCCCATGGGGTTTCTGGGGGTGCGGGCACCCCGGGTGCCCTGGCAGAGGTTCGGATGGAGGATGGAGCGGTTCGCCGCCGCGCCGTCGAGCTTCGTTAGGGGCCCCTCGTTGGCACCGCGGCCGCCGCTGCTGCCGGGCGGGATTTTCCCCCGGCTCTGGGGAGGTCCGGGCGGCTGGCGTGCCCCTCCCGCCCCCCCAATTCCCGGTGGGCTCCCGCAGCTGTACCCAGTGGGGACGGCTCCATCAGATGTTCCTGCCAAGTGATGGGCGGGTGGGGGGGGGGAGAAAAGGCTGGGATTAAAGAAATGAAAAAACAAATAAAAGAAACGAAAAAGAGAGACCGGGGGAAGGTTTCTGGTGGTTTGGGTGGGTTCGTGAGGGGCTTTGCGGGCTCGGGGCAAGGGAGACTTGGGTTTTGGGGGGTTTCCTCTCGGTTGCTCCCGCGGGGCCAGCCCTGCGCCCCTGGGAAGCGCTGTGCCGGTCTCACCGCCTGGTCCAGGGGCTCTGAGCACCCAAGAGGTTTTTTTACCCCATGAGAGTCCGTGGAAGATGCCAAAACCCCCGTCGCCGGAGGCTCTCCCATCCTCGCTGGGAGTCGCTGCCTTTAAAACCGGGGCTGGCCGAGCCGAGGGGCATGTTGGCGGGGGCTGATCCAGGGGGCTGAGCGCTGGGCAGGATGGGATCCATCCTTCCACCCTAACCAAACCCTACCTCCTGACCCAAAAATCTGACTTACTGATGGCATCCCAGCGCCGGGGGAGGGCTGCCCCCTCCTCCCCGTACCGAGATGGCTGCTCATCCCCATCAAACGCCTCCTCTCACCCCCCTCCCCTCTCTGCCCGCAGGGTCGCAGGGGCTTGGGGTCCATTTTCGTCTGGGCGTCGGGGAACGGCGGCAGAGAGGGAGATTACTGCTCCTGTGACGGCTACACCAACAGCATCTACACCATCTCCATCAGCAGCACCACCGAGAACGGCTACAAGCCCTGGTACCTGGAGGAGTGTGCCTCTACCCTCGCCACCACCTACAGCAGCGGGGCTTTTTATGAGCGGAAAATAGTAAGTTTTACCCCGACATCAAGTGGGGCAGCATCCCCTGGATGTTTTCTGCGTGGCTGGGCTGGATGATGGCTCGGTTGTAAAAGCCGGGCTTTGGCCTTAGCCCCGCGGTGGGTTTTGCTCATGCTTTTTTATGATGGGGCCAAAATTGCTCCGGTCCTTGGGAAGAGCTCAGGGATGTGGCGTTTTCCCTGGTAAATGGGTGAAAGGGCTGGAGGTTTGCAAAAATACCTGTGCAAATATTTACCTGTCCCCCAAAGTGCCTGTCCTGTGCTTATAAAAAGGGAATTTTGAGGATTTTTAGCCTGAGATAGAGAAAAAAGAGGGAGGATGGAAGTGTTTGGCAGGGATGTGGTAACCCCAAATGGGGATCAGAGACTTTTCAGAGCCCACGAATTGCCTGAAAGTGCGTATCGGTCTGGTTTTCCCTGCCGCCCAGGCTATATTAGCCCTGTCCCAACAGCTGCTGTGGGCTGGTCACAGCAAAGCCTTTCATTACCAATGTCCCTGTGCATCATCCAAACCCCGGGCAGCACAACATCCCCCACCAGCATGGTGCCTTACCCGAGCTGGGAGGGAGTTTTCCACCCAAATTAGTTTTTTGACAAAAAGTGTGGGTTTTTTTACAAGTAGTTGTGTTTTTTTTATTCAAGAGTGATTTGTTTGGCCCCTAAAAGATTAATTTCCAGAATCCAAGTGCCTCGTTGGGGCCATTTTCATGGCACTAAGGAGCGTTTGCATGGCTGAGGCAAAAAAGCAGCTTCCAGGGGCACCTTGGGGAGAATCTGGATGGCATGTGTGTCCCCCTCCAAAAATTACCAGATTAACTCAAAAACCAGGAGCCTTTTAAAAATGTGACCAACAGAGCATCTCTTTGCCCACCTCCTCTCTCCGAGCTTTTGTACCCAAGCATCATGCTCTGCCCTGAAATGAAAAAGTTGGAAATGGCTTTTTTTACCTTTTTTTTTCCCCATGCAAATGGAAATTCTTGCCTGACACGTGGAACTGGAGCTTTTAAGGAAAGCATTTAATATGGCACAGCTCAACGTGCACCCACGGGTGCGTACCCACGCCAGCCCTGCCCTGCTCACACCACTCCACCCACGGCTTTTCCTCCAGCTGACCCACAGCAAAATTGCCTTTTTTTCCCCCTTTCAAATATTTTTTGCACCTTTGAGCAAAGGAAGATGTAAGCAGGGGTGTTTTCTCATGCACCGAATGTACCTGCAGCCCATTTTTTGGGGCTCAGAGCACCCCGATGGCGTGGGAGCCATGGCAGGTTTGGGTACCCGCAGGCTCAGCTCCCCGCTGGCAGCATCCCAAGCAAACCTGGGGTGCGCGATGGGGTAGCACCCACAGCGGGAGCATCTCCAGCAGCACGGGGCTGCAGCTCCTCTCTCCGCAGGTCACCACGGACCTCCGGCACCGCTGCACGGACGGCCACACCGGCACCTCCGTGTCCGCCCCCATGGTCGCGGGCATCATCGCCTTGGCTTTGGAGGCAAAGTAAGTGTAACCTCGCCACCGGCTTGCGGGGGGATGTTTCCAAATTTAGTAGCTGGCAAGCAAAACCAGAAAGAAAAAAGGTGTTGGTTGGTTTTTTTTTTCCTCTGGAGCAACTAAAAATGGGGCAAAGTTATTCTAAATTGCTCCTTTTTGGCAAGGTTTGATACAGCATTGTTGTTTTGCATCTAATTTTCCTGCAGGTGTTTTATTGAGCTAATTCTTCACTTGTTGCCATCTGTTGAAAAGTTGGGGTTGACGAGATAACTCAGGCTTTTCATTTGGTGTGTTGAAACCACTGACAGCCAGCTCCAACAGGAGTTTTATAAATACTTCCTGGAGAAAAAAAATCAGAAAACATCACGGAAAATGGAAAATGTCTGTAGAAGTGATGGTTCTCAGCTCGTGTTTCATTTCTGGGGGAAAAGGACTACTTTTGCATAATGTCAAAAACCCACGCAGCGTGACCCATGCTCCCCGGTTCAAAAGAGCTGCTCCTTGCCTCTTGTCCCCATCCCAGTCCCATTCCAGTCCCATCTCAGTCCCATCATGGTCCCCCAGCCCAGGAGCGGCCCCACAGGGGACCACCCCTTGGGCATCCCCGTGTTGCTCCATGGAGCATCTTCTCATGAGCTTCTCACTATTATTATTATTTTTATGGAGTGGAAATAAAAATAAGGCTGCAAATAAGCCCCAGGGCAGCGTTGTGCTCGCGTCCGGGGTCAGCGGTCGTGGCGTGTTGGCTCCAGTCCCTCTCCTCCAGTTTAATCCCAGCGCCCAGGTCGGGTGAGCACGTTTCCAGAGATGCCGTTTTCATTACAAATATATTAAGAGCATTAGATGTAATTTTTGTATTGTTTAGCGGAGGCTTAAAACGCAACATTAAGTACCAGAGCTTGGTGCTCAGGCACTCCATTATGACAAGAAGGAATAAATTGAATTTCTGTTCTTAAATGTTGCTCAAGAGCAATATAAATCCCAGTGCAGATGCTGAAGGACTGAATGTAAGAAAAGCGTGGAAAATTCTTCAGCAATATCCCCTGGCTGGGGTCTTGTGGAGGGCTCAAAAGCACACAGCACTTAGTGTCCAGCGCCCTGAACACACAAACATCATGCAAACCTGCCTAGGGGGGGATTTGGAAACACTTTGGGTTTAATTTTTCTGTTAAATGAGCAGGCCAGTTTTTTTCCCAGCAATTTTTGCTGTTATTCCTATAAAGGGAAGGTTTGCCCAGCAGTGTGTATCAGCGAGCTGCCAAGCCCGGTACCCTGCCTTGGGATGTGCTTCATTCCCGATCTCCTGCAAGAAAATAGGGAAAACCTTCCTGACTTCCTCCAGTTACACCCCGGAGCGCAAGAGCTAAATACCCTTGGCCAGGAATAAATCCTGCAATGCCTGTGGGCACGTGGCATCCCTCCCTGGGGCGACCCCTTCTGCTGGGGCACCCCAAGTGATGGCCAACCTCCAGGCAGGGTGTTAGCATTTAAATCATCAAGTCATGCTCTTTTGGAGCAGGAAAGAGGTTTTTTGAGGTTTTTTAACCCAGTGGGGGTCCCCTGCTGCTGCTGGGAAGACTGGAGGCAGCAGAGCCGTCCCATGAACCAAGTGTCGTTGCAGCCCCCTGCTCACCTGGAGGGATGTCCAGCATCTGCTGGTCAAAACCTCGCGGCCAGTGCACCTGAGAGCGGCCGACTGGAAGACCAACGGCGCGGGGCATAAAGGTGAGGGGCCGCGGGGGCGGAGGTGGCCTGGCAACAATGGTCATGAAAGGGAAAATAAAGGTCCCCAGAGTTTCGCTCGTGGGAGTGTTCACCCTGGATGGCTGCTCTCAGGTGGCTCAGGGGCTCCTACCATCAGGCTGTTGAGCGGAGGGAGGAGAGGGCAGTGGGGCGAGATGCTTGGAAGCCTTGCTTGATGTAAGCTTGGAAGTCTTGCTTGATGGAGGTTTGAAAGCCTTGCTTGGTAGAGGCTTGGAAGCCTTGCTTGGTGGAAGCTGTCCTGAGCTGCAGCGTTGGTTGCTCCTTTCAGTGGGCTGCTCCCAGAAATGGATTTTCTATGGTGCCAACATGGATTTGGGGTGTAACTTGGGCAGGGTGATGAGCTCTGCATGTCAGAGCACCTCGTACCCCAATGGGGTCAACTCCACACCTTCTCCGACGGTTGGAGGATGCTCCGCCAAGAGCTGAGGAGGAGCTACTGCTCCCTGCTTGGAAGGCAGTGGATTTCTGAGTCTTCTCTCTTTCCAGTTAGCCATCTATATGGCTTCGGTCTGGTGGATGCAGACGCTATTGTGGTGGACGCCAAGAAGTGGAAGGCAGTTCCTCCCCAGCACGTGTGCGTGGGAAGCCTGGACAGGATGCCCAAGTGAGTGTCGCGTGGCGAGGCGGCTGTCCCGGGGCATGCGGCCGCTTGGGAGGAGCTTTGATGGAGCCGCCGTTTGGAAAGAGAAATTAGGAGTCAGGGCGGCCGGGACAAGCCCGTGTGCAGGCGAGGTGATGTTCATGGATATTACGGTCAGAGCGACCCGCACTGTCCACCCCGAGGTCTGTTTATTGACCCAGAAGTGCCCACTGTGCCCACAGCTCGGTGAGGAGCGGGTCCCGCGGGGGTTCACTGGGATCAGCTTTGGTGGAGGGTGATTTATTTTTGCCCTTTCCATGCTTTTGCTTCCCAGGTGGGTGATCAGCAGGGATTTTTTGAGGGCTGACAGTGCTGTTTGCCATTCTGGAAATGGCTTAGGGAGACCAAAACCAACTTGCCTGCTGGATCCTACATGAATGGTGATGGGTTGGGCTCTTCTCCCTCTTCCACTAAACACCTTGTCTTGATGGAAGAAACCAAAAAATGGTGCTTTGTTGCAAGGGTTCCAAAATTTCCAGTGCCTGGGGTCTCTTTGAATATGGTTTCAGGTTCAGACCAGCTTAGGTTCACATCTCATCCTTGGTAGGTCTGTCCCTGCTAAGTTAAAGGGTGGGATCAGGGATCTGACCAAATGGATGCTCCTGGTTTACCACTGCCTGGCTGTAGAGCAAGTTGAGTTGTTCATCAGAGAAGCAGTCCCTTCGGAAAGACTTGCACATGCAAAGCAGGAATAAATTTGGAGCCAAGTGTGTTCATGAAACTATTTATCTGATACAGACACTAATTACAACCCAAAGAAGAACGCTGCGCTGATAATTATAATAAAGCAGCGCCCTTGCAGCCCATAAGGCATAGATCTCATAGGCAGTTCAAACCCATCTCATTACCATCGAGCAATTCAGCAAATTCCTGCGCTAGGACACTGTATTGCAATGGAGGATGAGATAATTTTTGCCGTGAAGCATTGGGAGACCAGGTTCAAATAAAACTGCTGGGAACCGGGGAGCGCTGCCGTCCCCAACATGATGTTCTGCCCGTCCCCGGCAGGTACATCCGTGCGGACCATGTGCTGCGCGCCAGCACCCTCAGCAGCGCCTGCGCTGAGCACCGTGACCAGCACGTGCTTTACCTGGAGCACGTCGTGGTGCGGCTCAGCATCTCGCACCCGCGCCGGGGTGACCTCCAGATCACCCTCGTCTCTCCGGCGGGGACCAGGTCGCAGCTCCTTGCCAGGAGGTAAGAGCGGTCAGAGCACGCGTCTGGGCTGGGCAGCATCCGTGTTTAGGGGGTTGCTGCAAATTTGCTCAGGTTTTTCGGGAAGGTGGGGGGCATGCTCGGGTCTTGACTGCAGGAGGGCTCCATGCAAGGGTGGGTGCATGCAAGCATCCCTAAAATCCTTAATTACCTGTCTACCTTTTCCGATTAAATGAGACATTGAAAGTCAGGCTTCTTGATGCACGGCATTACCATTGCAGGGTGTTCGACCACTCCAACGAGGGGTTCAAGGGCTGGGAGTTCATGACCGTCCACTGCTGGGGGGAGCGGGCGGCGGGGGAGTGGACCCTGGAGATCCACGATACGCCATCCCAAGTGCGCAACCCTGCGGTGCAAGGTAAGGGTCCCCCAGCACCCACGTCCCCAGTGCCCGCCGGTTCCCCTCGCCCCCAAAGCTCTTGGCAGGCTGCTTCACTTGGCTTAACTTTTGCTGCAGTTTTATGATCTTTGGCAAAACTGTATTGCCCAAATTTTTCAAAAATGGGAAGAAAACTTCAGCCCTGGGCGCAGGAGGCTGCCAGTCTGGCTGAACCAGGAGCGGGTTTTCTCCCAGCAGCAAACTCGCTGCAACCGAGAGCCAGGTTTCCAAAATTAAACCGTAATGAGTCAAAACGAGGAAACCCAAGAGCTGTAATTGTTGTTTGTTTGTTTTGCTTCGCTGCTGGGACATCTGGCGCGTGGGCTGGTTGTGCAACAGCGCAAGGGGACGATGCCCCTTGGGCTGCGGACGGACAGACATCCTCCCCGGGCTGCCACCGTGCTGGCGGGGGGTGGCTGGGCTCAGCCTGACCCCCTGCGTGTCCCCAACCCCGCCGTGTCCCCCCCTCCCCAGCTTGGCCGCCTGCTCCCTGACCCCTTCCCGGCAAAGGAGCCGGGCTGGTGGGATCTGGCCCCGCCGGGAAGGGGCAGCCGGCTGCTGGCAGCGGGGCATGAAGCATCCTGCCTGGGGCTGGCGCGCGTTGCGGGGGTGTTAAAATCCACACGCTCATTGATAGGAAGCCAGGAGTATATTAAAAACCTCTCCCACACAACTTTCTGGCAGGAGGCGCACGTGGGGGTTCATTGTGCGGAAAGTGTTTCTGTTTGCTGCCTTCACCCAAAATCTTTTGAACTCGGACAGCAGCAGCGAAGCGCCCACGGAGCTGCTTTTCCTCCTGTATTTACAGTTTGCGGCGGGTGTTTCTGAGCCCCTCGCAGGCGTCAGGGCTCGGCTTTACCCGGCTTTGCAAAATGAAGTGAAAACGAGTGCGTTAAGTTACCCCCCTGAAAGGGTCTGCACTGGGTTTGAAGCAGAGAGGGCAAAGTGGGAGGAAAAAGAGGGACGATGCTCCCAGCCCGCAGCAGAAACAGGTATTAAATGTTAATTTAAGACCATTAAATTAAACCAATTAAATTGGTTAATTTAATACCAATTAAATACTATGCGTGTCCTGTCACTGGCACTGCTGCATCCCCAGCATCAGCCCCATGCAGCCCGGGCTTCCCTTGCGCGGGACATTTTGTGTTTAAAGCAAATTTAATTCTTTCGGCAGAGGCGCGTGGCTGAGCTCTTCCCCGGCTGATGCCGCCCGAGCTCGCCCCTTCGCAGGCTCCGCGCCGGCGCTGCTCGCTTGCAGCGGGTGGGTCCCCTCAGCCCTTTTGGAGAGCCAAGGGATTTGGGTGTTGGAAATGTTAAGCCCTTCCTGGGAACGCATGGATTAGTAGTTAAAGCCGAGCGTGCCACGAGAGTGAAGTGACTCACGTTGATGGGGAATTGAAAGAAAGACAGCGCCAGAAAGAAGCAGCAGCATTTTTTGGACCCCCTCCCCAAGGTGGCGTGGGTTGGGGAGGACCCCGGTGTGGGTGTAGGGCCGTGGGGGGTCCCCAGCCCCTGGGTGCAGCCCAGGCTCCGGTGGCCCCTGCGGTGTTTCGGGGGACACCGAGCTCAGACCTCTGACATGTCGGATAGGGGGTTGGCTGGAAAAAAAGCAGCAAGAAATAATCCGGCGTGTGCCGGGTGGCTTTTATCAAGCAGAAGTAATCCTCCATTATGGAGCTTTTAAAGTTAATGGTTCTCTCCGCACGTTGAGCATGAAGGCTATGGTGATGCTGTGGTTCGTCAGACGAGTTACAGAATAAAAAACCCCTTGTAGGTGCCTTAAACGGCTGCATTTTTGTGGGCTGGGAGCTCAGGGGCTCAGGAACATCATTTCTGGGTGTTCATTGTTTGCTTTTGCATTGCTGTGCCAGTGGTGAAGCCCTGACGGTCCTGTCCATCCCCAAAGCCGGGTCCCCCAGGGAGGAGCGGGACGGGGAGCGGGATGGGTGACGTTGCGCCTGCCCCACAGGGAAGCTGAAGGAGTGGAGCCTCCTCTTCTACGGGACGGCCGAGTACCCCTACGCCGCGCTGGGCAGCCCCCAGTCCCGCGGGAGGATGCTGGAGGTGCCGGCATCGGAGATGGAGCCGTCGAGAGCCGCCTTCCTGCAGAGCCAGGTGGAGGTGGTGGAGGAGGAGGAGGAGTACACGGGTAAGCGCCGGCCGAGCCACCGCGTTGTCCCCCTACAAAGTACCTGGGAAAATGCAAACCCAGATAAACTGGGGGAGCCACGAGGCCTGATCCTGCCTGGGGCTGAGGCGGACTGGGAGGAGTGGTGCCTGTGGCCAGCACGGAGCAGCAGGACGGTGAAATTAGAAGGTAGCAAAATGCCCCGTCCCAGTGCTCCTGCCACAAATTGGTGGTGCAGCTGCCTGAGGATTAAAAAAAGCTCCTCTGCCCACCTTCCCCCCACCCTGGCGCGGGCACGGGCAGGCGTCCCTGCCGGTCCCCGAGCAGCGGGTCCAGCCCCTCTTTCAAAGCTGCTCCTGCACCAGAGTGTTCAGCTGGAGGATGGCCGGGTGGGATTCGTGCCGGGGAGGATGAGCTGGAGGAGGGGCAAGTGCCCGGAGCCATGCAGCTCCATGGAATAGATAGGATAAAATATATAAGATCTGTAAAATAATAGATATAGGATAAGGTAGGCGGAGGGTCCCCAGCCCCTTCCCTGCGTCGGTGTGCTCAGAGCATCCTGGCAGCGGGGTCTGGGGGATGCTCCACCTCTCCCCCTGCTGAGCCGGTCTCTCCCTCCCCAGGTCCGTGCCACCCCGAGTGCGGCGACCAGGGCTGCGACGGCCCCAACGCCGACCAGTGCTTGAACTGCATCCACTACAGCCTGGGCAGCATGAAAACCGGCAGGTGAGGGGTGGTGGGGTGTCCCCTTTCCCCAGGACTCACACCACGGTGTGGGTTGTAGATGTTTGCCCAGAGGAAGAAGCATATGAGAGAGAAAATGGAGGGAGGAGGTGTGGAGATCCCTGCCCTGGGCTAGGGTACGGTGGTGTGGGGGACATGGAGCTGGAGAGCCCTGAAGGACCTCGGCCGTGTAATCATGCTGGGGAAAAAGCATTGGCTTCACTTGCTGGGGTCACCCACGCCCAAGGCACAGCTAGCTGAGGTGCCAAGTCACTTCTGGAGTTGGGGTTTCCACTCCTCAATCTCTGGGGCTGGCACAGGGAAAGTTTACCCATAGGCGGGGTTGTTGGCCAAGAGAGTCCCCGGCTCTTTATTACAGAGCCACGACATTCAAGACACCCTAAACCTTAAGAATAAGCAGTAAATGAGCCCAAATCGCTGCCAAGGCTGGGGGACGCCCCGAACGCTGCAGGCGAGGGGACGGCGGCGGGCGCCTGACTGCCGGGAGGTGGCCGGCTGCTGGCACCAAAGCCCGGGCGCTCTCGGTTCCTTCCCCAGGATGTGCGTGAGCTCGTGCCCCTCAGGGTTTTTCGGTGACAAAGGTGCCCGGAGGTGCCGCCGGTGCTACAAGGGCTGTGAGCGCTGCGTCGGGAGGGGACCGACCCAGTGCACGGCGTGCAAGCGGAGCCTCTACCATCACCAGGAGATGAGCACCTGCGTGGTGCTGTGTCCGCCTGGGTTTTACGCCGAGGAATGTAAGGATGTTTATCACTTGCAAGCTGTAGAATGGGGATACGCACGGGTTGCTTCTATTTTAAGTGCTATGGGTGGAGAAAACACCTTGATTTTTGAGTATTGGCTTTGAATTTTCCCCCTTGACCCGCTTGGCACAGTGAAGGGAGGAGGAAAACCTCTGGGTGTTCAGAGGGTGGTGCAAAGCAGAGGCGCTCAACTCAGCTCTTAATTAGAAGACTGTAATTAATGATCCTAGCTGCTTGCAAAGTGTATCACTTCTTAGCCAGCAATGACAGATAAGGTCATCGGCAACAGCCGGGACCCGTCGGGGGGGACGTGCCTCTCCGCCCTGGGGAGCTGGCACTGGGTGCAGCGGGGCTTTGCGGCTCCAACTGCCACTTGCAAATCACTGTCCGGATTTTATTCTCCCTGCCTCGTTTTGTTTTTTCAAAGGTCAGAAACGCTGTCTGAAATGTCATCAAAGCTGTAAAAAATGTGTTGGCGAAGCAGACAAATGTACTGCATGCAAAGATGGATTCAGGTAAAATACCAGCATGGGAGGAGTTTATACCTGCAGCATTGGTACCTGTGGTTTAAATTTGGGAAAACCGATGGGAAATTAGAGAGTGAATTAGTTAAAGACCCAAGATCCTGCTTCCATAGTACTACAGCTGTGGCATGGAGCTGGGAATGTAAAGGCGGTGCTTTGTGTCCCTTTCTTAGCTGAAAAGCATGATTTAAATTTAATTTCCTTTTCTCCAGCGCTTGCCAGGGTGGTGGGTAAGTGCTGCGCTCCAGGCTCAGAAGTGCTCATCCAAATTTGGTGACCTGTGACCAGAGCAGCTCCCGGCACTGCAGCATCTCAAATGGGGGGAAAAAAGCAATGAAAACTTTTACAGTGCACGTTGCAAAGCGCGTGTTTCCTCCCGAGCGTTGGGCAGCTCCGTCAGAGCCATTCCTGCCAAACAGGGCGCGTGGTTTTGCTCACCTGGCAGAGCCACTACCGGGCTGGGCTGCTCCAGGCAGGCTGAAAATGCTCCCTGCAAGTGCAGAAACCCTTCCCTCAGCTTCATCCATGCAGGAAAATGTTGTCTGATGTATCTGGTGAGCGGGGCTAGTATAGGATAGTGGTTTTCCAGCAATGCGGGTGCAGGCGGGGCAGCCCCGACCCCGCGAGGAGCACCGGGCATCCTTGCTGCTGGTCCCACGGCTCCTGCGGGATGCAGAGCCCAGCCACGCCGGCGAGCAACGTCGGCACTGGGGAGAAGCTGTTTTCCATCCCCAAGCTCACATGGAAGTATGATCCCGTAGTGCTTTGCTTCGCTCAGGGGCTGCAAGCGGGCCAGAGCCACGGTGTAGCAGCAAGGCTCTCTCAGACAAGGAAATTGCCGCCGCCAAAAGATTATCTACTCCCTCAGAAAACCAAAGTGGAGGCACTTGTCAGACATAATCCGCACGGCGCTTGCTTTTTATTGTCCAATATCCTTTTAAGCCGCGACTTCAAATCATCCCTGCCACGGTGAAGCAGCACCGGCCCAGCCGCGGCACTGAACCAATTTCCTTTTATTCCGGGGAGCCTCATATTGCAAAAGGTCTTTGGGAGAGGCTGGCTGGCTGCCCATGGGAAAAAATAATTTTATTTCCTCCTGGATACTTAATTAAGGAACCTGCAGCCGTCCCTTTGGTCCAGGCAGGACTTTAATTTCGCCTGAAGCGCTGGCTGGCTTTCCGACACCTCCTGCGCTGCGGGCTGAGGCTGCTGTGGGGCAGCGGGGGATGCGGAGATGGGGACGGGCTGTGTCGAGTCCCCAGAGCCTGTAGCTTTGGGTACAAATGTCCTCTCTGCTTTCCCGGCAGCCTGGCAGGAGAGAGCTGCGTGCCGGAGTGCCAGCCCGCCATGTACCTCAGCCGGGAGCCCCGGCGGTGTGAGACCTGCCCCGCCGGCACAGGTACGTCCTTCGCCCCGCAGCATCCCCATGTAAGACCCCAAAACCTTCGTGCGTCGCCGATGCCCACTGTACCCACCCCGAGCCAAGGCAGAGCGTGCCGGAGGGGAAGCGATCCCAGCTCTCCAGCACATCCCGCGAGGCGGTGGGAATATATTCATATTGGAAATGTTTTTAGGGAGTTTTTACATTTTTAGTACAGCCATTCTTTATTTCCCAATCCCTCTGAAGCCAGGTGCTTTAGTTTAATAAGGTTGCGGGGGAGACCGTAAAACCCTCTCGGAGTGATGGAAGATGGTTTTGCAGCGTATAAAAATGTCAGGCAGCCGAGACGCGTTATCCCGGCCGCCCCGCGGGGCCGGGCTGGCTGCTGCCGGCTTCTTCCCGCTGCCTGAAGTTGCTCAGCGTTCCCTTTAAATCCTGCCTTTTTCGCTTCTTGAAAGTCCAATTATTTTCCATTGTTAATGTTTGCGTCTGCCCTCGAAATCATCATAGATCTGATGATAATATGATCTCTAGACAATTCATGTTCAATGGCGTGAATCTCGTCTATCATACATGGGCAATTTCCTAAGACTAAATCCAAAATATTTATTGATCTTGTTGGCAAGTGTGGAAGGGAACGAGCTCTTAATCCCTTAAGAAAATTACTTCCCTTCTAATTCTTATTCCAGCAGTGTAAATGTACTTCACCACAATTATTTTTCAAGCCTTTTTTCGTCTCCTTTTCCCGCATAACCATTTCTCAAGCCCAGTGCGTGGAAGGCCTCTAATAATACCACCTCCATCACCGCGGTTTGCCGTCCAGCCGCAGCACGCCAGCGTCGGAGTGGGGCCCTCTGCTTTCTCAGCTCCTCTCCGGAGCCCTTCCCTCCTCCAGCTCCTCCGCAGCCCAATTTAGCATCTCTTTTTCCACGTGTTACTCTGCGTAGGGTGGGAAAGCCAAACAGGAGCATGCTTGGGAGCAGGGGCTGGTGCCCCGGCGGGGATTTTGATGTGCCCCTGTGGCTGGCTCTTGGCTCTGCAGAGGGGCAGGACGCTGGGACCTGGCTGGGATTTTTGGGATCGGAGCTGGGTTTTTTGGGATTGGAGCTTGGTTTTTTGGGGTGGGAGCCAAGCAGCCGTGCAGGACCCTGGTGGCACAACAAGCAGCTTGTTCACTCCCAGGCATGAGCAGGGCAGAGCTGAGCCGGTGTGCCCCATCTCATGCGGGGCTGCGGCCGTGCTGGTGTGACATGGCTCCTGTCTCCAAAACCGCCCACGTCACCCGCCCTCTCCCCTGTCCCCGCAGGGCCGGGCGAGCAGGACTGCGCACCCTGTGCCCCCGAGGCCCCCGCACCCCACTGGCGCTGCGTCCCCGCCTGCCGCGAGGGCTTCTACCCCGCCGACAGCCACGGGCTGCCCAACAAGGTCTGCAAGAGGTACGTTACCTCCCCGATCGCCGCCGGAGCAAAGCCGGGACCGATGGGGAATGCTGGCAGCGATGATAAAAAAAAAAAAACAATGCTGAAAACAGCTCACAGCTGGAGCTGTTTACAAGGGAAATTAAAATAGAGATGAGGGAGCCAGGGCAGCCGTGGGGCTGGACCCCACATGCCCCTGCCCTTTAGATTTAAAAGCAGCAGCGGCACACTCCCTCGCTGGAGCCAGCCAGCCAAGGTGTCTTAGGGCTACGGTGGAAGGTGCTCAGCCCCAGCCCCAGGCTCTTCGGAGGAGGTGTAGGAGGAACAAGGAACGGTGATGTTTAGGCAAATATTCCAGCTTTCAATCAAATCTGCTCCGTTCGCCCTGCGGCTGTGTTGGAGGAGCGTTCGCCCGCTCCTTGGCCCAGCACGGGGGCTGCGTGCGGGAGACGGGGAGCTGCCGGCAGGCAGCAATTTGCTCCCACTCGCCGGTGCTCTGCACTTTAAGTGGGGAGTGGGAGTGGATTCAGCCTCATTAAAGCAAACATGAAAGGGAAGGATTAAAGGTGACTTGGGAACACGCAGCACAGTGCCTGCCTGCCCAGGGTTTCACTTACCCACGCTGGCTATCCAGCAGGGAGGAACAGGGGACCAGCATCCCTCCCCAGGGATTTTGGGAAGCCATGATCCGCAGGTGGGAGGCACAGCTGCTGGGCTATTTTCCCTGAGCAAACGGGTGGGAGAGGCACAGATTCCCCTCGCAGCCCTTTTTCTAACTGGGATTGCTGGAAGGAGAGGTGCGTGTCCCGCTGAGCCTTCCCAGCAGGCGAGAGGAACGCTTTTGGGATGTCACTAGCTGTCACCGGGCATCAAGCTGGCACTACCGAGCCCATTTTTCCTAGGGCTTCGGTAACTTTTCAAGCTTCAGATTCGCTATTTTCCACATCTTCTGGTTCAGTATGGATGTTGCAGTGCTGGCAGACACGTCTTCTGGCCGACGGCCCATTTCGGATGGCCGGGGTCGGGGTGTCGGTGCCAGTTCAGACCACGGCAGGGTCTCTGTCCCCAGGTGCGATGACCACTGCTCAGCCTGCGAGGGCTCCAGTGGAAACTGCCTCAAGTGTAAAGAAGGTTTCAGCCTCCTCGGCGGCTCCTGTGTAACAAATGAAACCTGCACCAACGGTAAGTAGTTGTGGCAGAACTGCTGGCACCATAGCGCTTCCCCGGTAGCAAAAATGAAGGTTTTGGAGGATTCCCTTCACGGTGTAAAGCTGAAAGCGCTGCAGCTCTTGGGCTTGCTGGGGCACGGCTGCAGCGAGCTGGGCTCTGGCTACAGCGGGCAGGCGGCTTACCTGGCAGAGCTGCTGGATATCTGCCTATTGCTCAAATGTATCCAAGCGTTTGTATTTCGTTATAGTTTAGTCTTGGGGCTAATTCTCCCACTCGCTGCAAAGCTGCTTTATTCCTTCATTAAAACCATGTGAAAGATGCCCTTAAAAAGCGACTCCTTTTCAATTCTCTCTCTTCCAACACTGGAACGAATTGCACCGCCTGTTACGTGCAATGTTTGTTTATTTAAAATGTTAATCTGCTCTCATTTTCTCTTGTTCCTCGCCTCGGCCTCCCAGCTGACAAGACTTTCTGTGAGATGGTGAAATCAAACAAGCTCTGTGAAAAGAAGCTGTTTGTGCAGTTCTGCTGTCAGACGTGTCTTATGGCCGGGTAAAGTTCAGCGGCTGCATCCATCCAGGACTTCCACCATTTGCCAGCCCAGTTTTGCCAAATGTTTAGGACAAAAGTTTATTTTTTCAGCTTTGGGAGAGTTTACATGGTGCTGTCAAGCATTTGCTTGTAAGTTTGATAGCTTTAATATCACTGTCAGCGCGTTTCTATAGCAATATGTTAAGCAGAGATTGGATCGTACCCTGAATGATCAAGTCCTGAAAGGCAGCAGACAAGCGGTGATATTAATACTCTCAAACACTCCTCGTGAGCAGGATGCATGATCCATGTACCCAAGCTTGGTTCTTCGCAGAAATCCTACTGATCTGCCTGCTCTGAGCAGCTGGCAGGAGCCCTCGCTGCAAAGGATGCAGGACTTCACACATCTGCGAAAAAAGAACTGTTTCTGGCTCAATTTTTGGTACCCTTTTCTGCTAGGTGATGGCTGATATAAACCTGCATTGTAAACGGCCGGCACTGTGCTCTGTACATATGTAAAACGATGAATTAGGGGGTTCCCGGAGCGGTGCCCTAAAGCCTGCTCTGGCACTCCTGTTCGGATTTGGTCGGTAGCTGTTTCTCTCTTGCCGTGGCAATAACTGGAGATTTGAGGACCAAAGCGAGAGCTGATCCACGTGGCTCTGCAGGCGTGTCAGCCCAGCGAGTCCGGCGGGGCTTTGCCCTGCAGGTAACCGCAGGCAAAACCCGTCTGCCTACAGGGAGTCTTACGGACTCGGGGGGGTTCCTCCACACAGACCAGCCTGTGGGGTCACAGCCTTACCACGAAATGTATTTCCCTCCTGGAACTGCTAGTAAGTTGCTGATTAATTCAGTTCTGGAGCAAGCTAGATCCTTCCTCTAAATGAGATGGTGTCCCAATTAATCTCTTCTGGCATTTTGCGTTCTGATCCTTCCCCTGTTTCACGGGGTATACCCCACTCTCTCACAAAATCCTCCTGTTCACGGCAGTGATTTCTCTAGGGGATCTGTTTCCAAAAGAGACATTCCAGGGATCCAGCCGGGAAACTCTTCATTCTACAAAACCCTTCCCCGAAACAAACCTTTCCATGCTCTCTCTTAATAGCAAGTCATGTGGTGTTTATATAATTGTGTTTAAAATATCCTTGGCTATGTTGTTTTACAGATTTTTAAAAAATAACTTATACAATCCTTGTTTTTTCTCTGTAGACTATTTTTTATATGGGAGTGGGGAATCTTTTTGTTTCTTACATCCTTCTCCTTTTCTCCTCCCTGACCTTGCAGAGCCACTCTTTGCACCAGATGTATGTAAACACTCTTTCCTACGCTGCATGTTCTGATTTTCATTGTTAATAGTTTTAATGAGTTAAACCTTTTGCCAATGAAATTCACAGTACGAATTGTCACCAGTTCCCCACGGAGCTGGGATAATCCCTACTTGGTTTCGGTTGCAACGACACGCGCCCTGCCTGGACTTGCCTGCTAGAGCTTACCTCAGCCAGGCGAAGAGGGGAGAGCCACACCATCACCGGTCCTCACCTGCCTGGACCAAGCCCAAGGAAAGATGGAGCTTTGGTGAACTGACCTTTAAGTTAATAAACTATTGATCTCCCCTGATAAATGAATCTGTGCTTTTTACAAATTCATGCAGCCGCCATCCCGACCAGAGGCAGGGCAGGGCAGTGATGCCTCGTGCGTCTTTATTTTGCTGGACAAAGCAGCTGTCCTGGCCGGAGCTCCCGATCAGCCCAGAGCACCTGCGGGAGAAACGGCTCAGGAACAGATGAGCTGCATCTGCAAAAACCTCACTTTTGTTCTCGTAAAGGTCTTTTACCTTCAGAGGAAATTCATATCCCGAATACCCTCCCTGTGGCACCTCTGGTGTACCCAGGGCTGGCTGGCTGGGGTTTGGGGCTGCGCTCGGGCTCGGCTGGGCGTGCTCGCCGGTCGTGGGGGGAGCGCAGCATGCGGCGATGCATCTGCAGCCAGATGAGCTGGCAGGGGGGCTCGCTCCCCTTTCCCGGCTGTACACGGAGCATCTTGCGGCCCCCAATGCCCCACCGCAGTTTGCAGGAGCTGGGAACCGCAGGACCACCTTCCCCCTTCAGCTGGCTGGGGAAGGAGAGGAGCCACTGGTGTGTCGGGGAGCGGAGGGAGCTGTGGAGCCTTTTGTTTGTCGTGTTGGTTTTGCAATGTTTAACCATGGGCCAGGTGCCCAGGGCAGTGCCTGGATATCTGGAATTGAGCTTTTCGAGTGTGCAAAAATGAAAAGAACGGGAATATGCTTTCTCAGAGCTTTGCTGTGGGCTCCTGCGTCTTACAGGTCTTCACATTTATCAGATGATAAATGTGAATTAATCAGATGATTTGTCACATACAGTGATTCCTTCTGTTGCTCCAGGATTCCCCTTTCGGTCTCGGGCCAAACCAGAGGTCAGAAGTGGGGTGAAATGCTCCTGGCTTCTGCTCCTTCGGTAGTAAAATAGCAAACTTTCATTTCTGTTGCTGTGTCACACAGTCAAAATACGGGAGCTGTGAATCAGGAGTACTGCGTCAGCTCTGCCTTTCAGTTCTCTGGCTCACAGTGGCCTGCCTCTAAATTCCGCTGACTGGTATATTTAGATGTACTGAAATGCTAAAAAAAAAAGAAATGTTTACCCTTACATCCTTGGCATAACTTAAAATACACACTGGGTGAAGCAATGCAATTTAAGATGACCCATCCCCAGCAGTCCCAGCTTTATCCTGCTTGCTGCTGCCCTCCAGCCTCCCAGGGAAAGAGAAACAAATCCTACACATTGAGTTCATGCAACATCAGCTTCCAGCATTTCCCAGGGCACCAACTCCCTCAGAAATCATTCTTGGAAAGTAATAAAATTCAGATTATTTATCCAAGCTATTGCAATGCTTGCTTAGAGCTATTAAAGTCTCTCTGACACTGGTATGATCAGAGGATCAAAGTGGCTGTGTCTTCAAGATAAATGCATGTTTAGGCAATTTATTAAAGCCCGTTTCTCTATTGTCTCTTGGCACCAAAGCCGAATCTATAATAGCTGTTTTCTGGAAAATCTTTTTAGTGCAGCCTGACTCCTCCTTTGCTGTTTGGCTGTGAGGTTGCATCCACGGCCATCTGCAATTTTGTAGTTGGCAGGTGGGGAACACACATCTTAAAAATCATTGCTTTGACTTTCCATTACAAAGAAAGGGCTTCTAAGAACTCGTGTACAGCATCTAAGACCAAGAATCTGTCTGCTCTCAATTACAATTCTATTACGCTGTGGAGCTGGGGCATACAGCTGCATTGTGCTAAGGGAGAAAGGTCTGCCTTTAATTTGGCCTTGTTGGAGGCAGGACCTGCTTTCTAGGAGGCTGAAGAGGGTCTCCTTTTAATGACTGCCTGAAATGACTAAAGACCCTGTTGTCTTTACCACCACGTGATTCCCAAGTCACGTACAACAGTGCTGCTGATTCTTTGTTTCTGCTTATGACAGCTCTTTTTTACTTGCTCCCTCCTAACTGCTTTTAAACAAATGTAGATGTTATAAAAACTTGACTACGTGCTTTCGTATACAGCTTTGGTGAGGGTGTTTTTTAAGGAGGGAGCACAGGAGCTGCCTGACCCCAGCTGACACCTTCACGGGGATCACCAGCCAGAACAGAGCCAGCTCTGACGCTGTAGTCCTGGGGAACGTGCCAGGCGTCACTCTCCGGGTGATGCTGCTAGATGCTCCCAAAAGAAAAGTATGAGCCATCACTGACCGGTGCCAAACGTGGCTGCAGCATTTAACCTATTATCACATCCTCTGGGTTCACAGAGATGTCACAGCTCATGAAAAAATCCTTCTCTCGATAGCAGTGGATCCAGAAATCTGCCTCATCTTGCTCGGGGGGGCCTTGAGGGCTGGGGAAGTATTTCTCCAGGGCCGCAGAAGCCGTGGCTTGGTGACATTCAGCAGGATTTGGGACCTGGGGGCAGTCAACCGCTTCCCTTCGCATGCCACCTTCAGTCCACATCATCTGCACTGTGTTCACCCGCCTGCAAAGCCCTGCAGCTGGCAGCGGAGCCCTGCCAGTGGGGCCAAGTGCCTCGGCCGCAGCAGCACAACACTGATGCCGGGCACCGCACCAGCCTCGGACCTAGTGACCTGCTTTACGTTGAAGTGGAGTTGCCTGACCAGACACGGCAGGCTGAGCCATATCAGCTCCCCCACAGCTACCCACAGCTCTTCCTCACTGTTCCCCAAATTCCTCAAGCAGGTAGGAGGGGGTTTAGTGACATTTGAAAGTACATTTTATCTCACAGGTGAAGGATGTACGTCACGCTGCAGCCTGTGGCGTGTTCCCAGCCCATGACGGCTTCTCTGAGACCAGGAACACACGTGGAAGTGCCAGAGCAACTGTCCCAAATGCTGCAGGGGGAAGGTGTTTATGGGCAACCCTATGCCCAGGAGTGAAGGCTGAGCTGCTGCTTGGATGGAGGAGAGAAAGCACCAAGACCTGTAATTGTTGCGGGAGGCTGTCCTGGCTGCGGAGCAGGAAGGGAGCAGCGTGTGTTTGAACAAGCACCGTCCCAGGAGCCAACTCTGTCTGAAGGAAAGCAGCCTGCCTGCTGCTAGTCATCTGCCTGAAGCAGGTTCCCGGCCTGCTCTGCCTCCATTTCTGCAGATGGAGTCTGTGCTTGGAAACACCAGGAGCTGAGAGGAAACCTCTGGTGACATCTTCGTGCAGCTTTAGGGTACTGTTGATAGCAAAGCCAAGCCCCTACTCAGTTCATTGACCGACGTGCTCAGGCACGGGGTGGGTGCCGGCCCTGCGTGCTCCCCTCGCCCGGCTGCAGGGAGGCCTGGGGCGGCCAAGGGCAGCCAGGGCGGGGAGCGTGGAGGAGCCTCACCTCGGCAAGGAGCGGTTTTGCCGCCAGCAGCCTCCCACGAGGGCCCGCTGCCCTCCTCACCGGCTCCGCTGCAGCCAGCCCAGCCCGCCCTGGGGCTCCGGGGAGGCACCGCAGGGCGCTTGGGGCCGCCTTCGCTAAGGGGAGGGGGGTTTGCAGGACACCGGGTCCCTCTGCTGACGAGCTGCCGCAGCGCTGCCGGTGCCATTGCTGGCGGAGAGCTGCTGCCCGGGGCGCACGGCCCCGGCTCCCCCCTCCGCAGCCGTGAGGTTTCACCTGCACGGAAAATTACCGTGAAAAGGCCTGTAAGGGGGCGAGATTGAGGGGGGACCAAGGAGGAGAACGGCCCGGCTGGGGGGGCTGCAGGGCTCCCCCTGCTCCCTGTCAGGGCGCAGCGGCCTCGGGACTCTCCGAGGGGGCACGGCCCGGAGACTCGGGCCGTGGGGAGAGGTGGGGGAGCGGGGGCTGCCCGGGCTGGGGCCGGGGGAAGCGGCCGCCGCCGCCCCGCTCCTGTCGGCTCGGGGAGGAGGCGGTGAGGAGAGGGGCGGTGCCTGCCCCTCGCTGCCTCGGCGCTCGGTTGGTCGGGCTGGCCCGGCTCGGCGCTCGGCGGGGTGGCCTGGCTCGGCGCGGCCTGGCGGCGGTGCGGAGCGTGAGCGGGCGGGCGGCGCGGCGGGGCCCGGCGGGATGGTGAAGCTGACGGCGGAGCTGATCGAGCAGGCGGCGCAATACACCAACGCCGTCCGCGACCGCGAGCTCGACCTGCGCGGTGCGCGGGCTCGGCGGGGCTCTGACGGGGGGGGCCTGTGCCCGGGGCGGGAGTAGCTTACAGCCCGGGG
>VZTQ01015554.1:6566-22660 GCA_013400755.1 Pelecanoides urinatrix
CCCTCAGAAAGAAACGGCTGTATGGAAAAAAGAAGTGGGGGACTATTAAGAACGTTCAACAAAACAATAAATAATCTTCTCTAACTTCGGGATGTACAGCCCAGTGGCATTAAAGTGCTTAAAAGCCCTAGATTTTGTGCTCAAAATTCAGCAGTATTGCACATAAAATGCATACCAATTTAGAGTTAGACAACAAAAATCATCTGGGGGCAAGACACTCCTAATCTACCAGTAAGGGATGAGAAGGATGAAAAACAGCCTCTCTTCCTTCCTTCCTGCCAGAGAAAGATGTTGTTGTAGTGTCAGTTCTGCCCTCAGGACCTCTGTGTCAAGGCATAGCCCACCTCCTTCTTTCCATATACACAGCTACCCCCAAATAAGTGTGTACAAACAAAAGTAAACGGGAAAGAATAGGAGAAAAAGAAAGGTTAAAAAAAAAGATATCAATGAAGCAGTAAGAGAACTGTTAGAGAAGAGAAGAGAAACACTAAGAAGTTACACAGAAAAAAAAGAAGAAAAAAAAGAAAGAAGACCAAGGATCCTTTTCAACCCTCTTCCCCCTTTAACCGCCACCATGAAGCCCTCCAAACTAAGCCTGACTCCTGGGCCCATTACGAATGAGACGTACTCATGGTGGTGTGGTTTCACCAATTATCTGCTATTGATTTTGTTCTTCACACTATAAAGTGACTGCTTAAAATAATGTTTCAGTTTGAAAACAGACACAGAAGAACAGGTAACAAACTAATGGCTCATAAGGTGAAAATTTCCTTGAAGTGACCTCTGATGAATGACACACAGCTTTCTTCCACCAAGAGTGTTGGAGTTAAGGACTTATCATGGTGCCCATGTATTCCAGCTAAGTCCATCACAAAGAATGACTATCTTCTGTACTGTTACAGCCATAAAATTAATAGCACGCAAAACCTCCCCTCTGAAAGTGGCAGAAAAAAACACTGTCATTGTGAAGAGGGGTTGTTTCCAGTTCCATGCCAGTGGGACTACAGCTTGACCTAGCTCTGGAAGCTGTCCAAGCACACCAACAAAGCAGAAGACAGACAGCAGGATGGGCTATGAGCCAAGTGAGAGCCTCACCAAAACACTGAACCATTCAGACACCAGCCAGCACAGAGCCCTGGAGCTGGACTCTGCAGTACAGAGCAAAACACAGCCTTTTCTACAAGGAAAAAATCCCTCTCCCTTTCTCCTAATAGTAAGAATAGCAGAGTTTTGAAAACCGCTGCAGCCCAGACCTCATTTCTGCCCTCTCGTGTGTTGGTATTGTGACAGCACGTCACAATATATCATCAGCTGTTTAGTACTTTGCTAACTTGTGCAAGAGAGGAGGCTGAAGCAGTGTGCAGTCATGGTGAGGGAAGCTGACTTGTCAACATAATGCCGTGGTGTGTTTCCAACACCATTTATTCTGTAAAATACATATGGAATGAAAACATCGGCCTTTGCCCTGCATACATACTAACACCAACATTCAAGACTGTATATTTGAGGAAAGTGTATTTTTTAGATCTCCAGAACTGGAGAATGAGGCATAAACAAATAAGAGTCTCTTGATTATTTACAGGTTTACTTCTTTAGAGTAGGTAGTTTTAATCATCATGATAAAGCAGTTGCGCACAAAATTAAGCTCAGTCTAGAAAAATCTTATCACAGCTTCAGCACACTGCCACAAATACTTGCCATCACAGTTAGGTGGTGTCACTGACATCACCTTACCAGCTCTGCATCATCCTTTTTAAAGACCTGCTCTACAAATAATGGTGTCATGGTGGCTTACTTCCCATTTCCGCCTACCCACGCCTGAATGTTTCAGCTTCTTAAGGTGGGAAATAAAGTTTCAGAGTGCTGGGGTTAATCAGGTGGTTTGGGGGGCTTTTTTTTTTTAATGTAATTAGCTGCTGCTAAATCAGAAATGGAAAGCAATGGTATATGGATTATGAGAATGAAGTCCCTTATGCAGTGACGACATGTGCTTTTCCACACAAAGAGAAGTTGCTTGAAATGTACACTCACTCTTCAGCAATAATGAGATTATGATGACTAAGTCTGTAATTGCTTGCAGCACCTTCCTATATCAAGATCCTGCAAACAAAATACCAAACAACTCAAAGTTTGTTTTGTTTTGCTTTTTAAAGCAAGTAAAACCAAGCTAAAACAAGTTATTAAAATGCCTTCTCATTTATAATTTCTTTCCACCTCTTTTACTCTATCTGAAATCAATTCCACTTCGCTAATTAAGAAATAAAATTTTATATAAAGTTTCCTGAAGTCATAACTAGCAAAATTTAGCCAAGACAGTATGATTCTTAAAGTTCTAGGTATCTACCTGTTTGAAGTAACAATTAATTGGAAGAGCTACGCATTGAAATACAACACTGCTAAAAAAGCTTATCTAGTAAACTTCATGAAATGTTTCTTCAGTTTCCTCCAACTGTATAACAGATTTAAAAACTAGTTCCACCAGTCATTTATCTTATTGCTGTTCTCAGCACATTTCAGTGCTGAAAGGAGACGTGCTCCGTGAAAGCTTGAAATAAAAGTTCTAATTTCTAAAAACCAGATTACAGTAAGATTGATCAGATTGACTTAACACCGTTAAACCGAAAACCAAAGTCACAGAACTACATTTGTAATTTACCTTTTCCTCAACCCAAGGCAGTTATTGGACTTAAAAACCATGCCAATACTGACTTTTGATGTCTTTTTGGTTAAAGTACACTCCAATGTCAATACCTACTCCCTCAGAACACACTCCATACAGCAGGTTTAATTTACTTCTTTTAAACACACATGGATTGGCTTAACTCTTAGCTGGGGGGAGGGGGGAGAAAAGTAGAAGTCAAACTAGAGGGGCAGGAACTCCTACTATTACTGGCAAGTGAAGCCATTAAGAAAAACATCTCCCAGTACTTAGGGGTTCTGTTTTAAATGCATTGGCAAAGTCTGGTTTTGTGGCATTTTAAGTTTTTTTAAAAAATAAGCAAACTTAATTTCTAAAATCAAATCAAAGTTATTTCAAATATATAGCTTAAGTACTTTCTGCAGTGTAAGTCTCTCTCCCTGTAAGACAACACAGAGACAGAGAAAAATAGTTTGATTTTTTCATTAGTACAAGCAGGACAACCAACCAGAAGAACTGGCATAAGTGATGAAAAAGGTAAAGCCTCTTACTATGGCAAAGTACAACAGTAGGGTTTCCCTATAGTTGTGATAGACATGTTACTATTTCACACTGAGATATCTCATAATTTCAGAAAACAGGAATAAGTTTTTGCATCACAGTAGCAATTTCCTAAGTATGAAACCTGCTGGCACAGGAGGACTGGATATGACTTAAGATACCAAATTATATTTGTCTTCATAATGGTACAACTATCATTAGTGTCAAGGTCTTTAACTTCCCAGATACAAATGAAGAACAAATTTTAATAGTAATATAGAAGGTGGTGTACTTCCTTGCCACAGTATTTATCCACATAGAAGTCTAAAGTAGTTTCTCAAGGAAAAGTCACAAAAATTCAACAGCAGATCACCAGGAAAAGAAATCCTGCTCATCTGCCAGTCACATGTTGCCACAGTAAGTTAAAAGAAAGGCCCTGCTTTTTCTACAAATATCCATTTTTCCCCCTAAACAAACTACAATTTCTAAGGGCAGAGTTTGGCATATTAAAAAGGAGAATTAGTAAAAATTAGTTGGGCTCAGTTTTACATGAAAGTAGAAGAAATTGGGGAGTTTAAATACTCCTTTTAAGTAAGGAGTGGAGATGGTGGAAGGTCATTAAAGGCTCTCTACTGAATTCTTCCTATATGACAATACCAAAAAGCATCCCTGATGTTCTTCATTTTCCAAGTCAATTGTAACATTGTGAACAAATTGCCTAAAGGAAAGATGGCAACAGGTATGCTAAGAGGAATTATAAGGTTGAGAAGAGATTACCAATAGGGTAATTTCAAGGACAAAGCCAAGATGCTAGTGTTACACAGTGCATATGCCGGCATCATTAACGAATAGCTAGTAGATGTGCTGCTGACAGAGATGGCAATTCTTTGATACAGTGGAAGATCAAGGTCAGCCAGTTCTGCCTGCAAAACAAGACTGAAGCAAGAGAACAGGTGGAGATTTGTGCAGTAATGAGTTCAGAGTCATGCACTTGGAGGTTAAACAACTCTGATGAGCTGGGAGCTTGTCAATTCAAAAAATGAGGAGAAAATAATGTTTGCTTCCTATGGTCGTTGTACATCAATATAATCATGTGACCAATTAGACAAGTCTTTCCAAAGGTATTAACACTTTTAGCCACCCATCAAGAATTTCTTCTGAAACAGCATTCAATCAGAATTTGCAAACATGTTTGGTTTTAATTCATCTGTCTTAAATGCAGACAGAGAAGGACTGCAAAGGTACATTCCTCATTACCTCAAAAACCAGAAAAGTTGGGCGTTGCACAGTTCAGCAGAACGTAAGGGCTGTAAATCAGCTAATTGCACAGTCAGTAGACAGCAGAGAATAGAGCAATACTGATCCAACAACAACCAAGAATTAAGGAGCTACAAATACAGTTGGCCATAAAGATATTCATAATGAGGGAGATATATAGGCCTCTGAAACAGCCTTTCAGTCAGAATACAAGAGGTAGAAACACAAGTAGCTTGCCTGTAAGACTAAATATTTTAAACAATTATAGTACACTTATCCAATAGTCTGACTCATACAGTAGCATGGATTAGATTTCCTCACAAGCTGAAGTGATTTGACTGATTATGTTCAGGTTATACAGGATATTTATGGAAAAAATACAGGTCTATTTCTTTCTGGTTTCTAATCTTGATTACATTTCTTCACTGTTACTGGGCATAAAGTTGATTTCTCCACAGAACTAAAAGCTGATCATTACCACTCTGGTGAAGATAGAGAGTATCACATTATACGCCGCCCTCGAGTTGTCCTGTCCACTCTCCTCAGGAAGGACATCACTTGACATTTATCCACACTGTATTTCACTAGCCATGTTATTGTCATCTTTTGTATTTACTGCTCTGAGTACCCTACTTTGCTGCCTCACTGCACACACTCTCCTCCAGGGCATTTATGACTATACTGAACAGGGCAGGCTCCTGGAGAGCTCTACTTGGTACCTTCCTCCCTTGTGAAAGCCAGGGAGCACTTACTCCTACTGTCCACTTCTCACATTTCAATGAATTATTTATATATTTAAGGATTCTCCATCTAATCCCATGACTATTTAGTTTCCTAAGATTTTGGTGAAGCAATCATTTGAATGTACACGCTGCCTTTAGCCTGAGTACTCCATCCTCCTGGTGTATTAAAGGGATTAGGAAGAGAATAGATGTGATTGACACCAGGAAACAGTGGATATGTTTCAGACAAAATAGCTTTATACATCTGTGCTTAAGCAGTGGGTAGCAATAGTCTTTCTCCAGAGTTTAGAAATAAAACAGATTTGAAAGATTTTGTTGTCTTTTCTCCCGGCACTTCAAGAAAAGCCACCACCACTTTCTTGCTATTATCTGATGCCAACTTCATTAGTGTAGCTTTAAACCAGAAGTGACACCTAGACTTATTAAGAAAAAACCATTAGTATTTTGAGGTCTAAGTCTCCTTACACCAGAAATTAAGATAGAAAACACAAGTTAATATTTCCCCTGAATACACTGTAGAGATTTTATTACTAATTGCATCAGCAAAAACATCCATAGTATTCATTTGTACAACACCAGAAATCCTGCCTGGAAAAACACGCATTTTGTGAAAGCTTGGTTAAAACTTCTGAATTGAGTATTACCCTATATAATTGCTCACATTCTGTGGGGATTGGTTATGGTATCATGCAGCTCTTTGCAGATCAAGTTAAGACTTTGGCTTCTCCTCAGTACCAGAACAATGCTACTTTCCATTTCTTAAGAGAAGCTTTATAGTTCAGGAGGGCACCTAGCAAGAAATATGCTTATACGATCATGCCATGCCACGGTTCACTAAAATCAACTGCTGCATTTTGTCATTCAGCTTTCTCCAGAAAAGATAAGTAAAAAACATTTCTCTGCATGAGCATTTTACTGCTGAAGACAGAACAGAAAGAGGTACAATTGGGTGAGCCAGAGGAAGGGAAACAGAAGAGGCAGCACAAGAAGGAACTTTCCCCCTCTTTCACTTACTTTCCCCGTTGCCCTTCTGAGGTTTCTGGTGCAGTCCCTTCCCTTTTTCACCACCTCCTACAATCTCTGGTCTAAGTCCTGGATGGCCACGGCAAGTTATTAGTAATTAGCTATGAGACTTGAGACAAAGAAAAATCTATGCCACAGACTCTTTTTTTTTGTTTGTTTAAATGACAAGACTTTAAATATTTAAGTTGCAACTCCCTTTCCCTACATTTCTCCCTATTCCATTTTACTCTTTTGTATACTTTACTATATAATACCTTCAAAAACAACTCCAAACCACTGTGACTGCTTGGCTTTCTCATAGTTATGACTAAGCTTTGCTCAGCATTTTAAAAGCCCTTGTCTGGAGCTCCTTCCACTGTCAGGCTGCCAACTATTTTACTCAGTTTCATACACTATGTGTGTTCTTCATCACTGTATTAACAAATGTACCTGAAAGATTGAGAAAAGTACAGTATCAAGTCCACAGAGTTAACAAGCAACTTGCTGCAATTTATTTATTTAAAATGAACTGCATCTGGTAAGAGAGATTTGTACAAGTACCAAACTGGAAGTGGTGCTCCTCAGATCTTTCCTCACCTGATTCCAAACCGAGCCCACCAGAACACCCTTGCAATAGACAGGGCAGAGTGGGGCCAAAGCCAGATGCAGCAACTGCCATTTCTCAGACTCTGTCCCCCACAGCACTGATCTCAGCCAGGAATTACTCATCGATTCAACTGAAGTGCATCACCCTGCACACTAACCCTTGACATAGTATAACAAATGGATTGTTATTATTATGTTGACTTTAAACAGAGTTTGAACAAACACAAATTAGCAGTTAATTCCTCAGAGTAAGTTTGGGTTCAGAGATGATACTCATCTGTAGCAGTACAAGATGAACTGTTAGTATCAAGTAGAACTCATGCCAGATTATGAAGTTAAAGAGCACTGCCCAAAAAGGTTTCCAGTGTCATGAATATATAAAAAAAATTAAGATTACTTAATTACTCTCCTTTTCAAAAAGCTTACCAGATGAAAGGGAAAATCTTATTCAGAGCATAATAAAATTATTAATATGTAACCTGAAACCTGAAAGTTACGTTAAAGGATGCACGAGTCCACCCTAGTGTCAAACAGCAAGTTTAATTTCAATTAGTTGCAAAACTATCAACAGTGGGCCATAAAGCTTTAACACTGGTGCAAAAAAATGAGTTGCACATCTACAAATCTGACAGTATTCAAGAGGTTTCATTACAGTTCCCAGCTTTATCAGTCTCTACCTTTTTCCCTCAAGAAACGTAAGAGTGTTTCCCAGTAAGTGCTTATGTTGTTAATCAAATAGGCGCTTTCAGTAGAAGTTTCCCTGCAAAATTTATCGCTTTCACAAACAGAGCATAAAAGATTAGTTTCTTTTGCCAGCAAAGAAATCAGTAGATTGCCTACGAAGTATGATTGAGCTAATCTGTAGGAAGGAGAAGTTAAAGTCAGAACATTGATATACATGGTAGAAGGAGACATTTCTGAAAACATTAAGCCTAATAGGTTAAAGCTGGCAGAGGAGCAAAGCTACATAGGTCCCTTTCAGGAAGGCATCATGATACTAAAGACATTATCCTTTGCCAAATCAAACTAAGAATGTTTTGGGTTTGTTTTTTTGGAGCAGAAGACAACATGACCTGACCTCCTAAATATCTTTTTGATGTGTTCAAGGTGGAGAAATTAAGTCCCACAGGCCCATAACATTCCTTTCTCTCAAAGAAGTCCCAAATAGCAGAGCTCATCCCAGAGAAGAAACTTATTCAAAACTCTATTTACTACAGAACACTTCCCCTGTCAGGAACATCAGCATTTGCATTACCTGTTTTAGTAGCAACAGTTGTGGTGAACTACTTTGTTTCCCAGAAACTCAGTGCAGCACTTCGACTGAGTTAGAAGAACTGAACTCTTGTCGTCTCACGAATCAGTCCATCATACAGAAACTCACCAGTGGGTTGTGTCCCTTCAGCTCCTGAACAGAGCAGCCAGGCAAAGCTTTGGCAGGGAACTACAGAAATCCTGGTCAGAACCTAGCACACGGAGAAGATGAAACTCAAACTCTTTGAGTTGCTCTGTTCTTCTGCCCCTTTGGTAAGAAGAATGCTTCAGAGAGGCCTCCTTTAATCTGTGCTTCTCCTTCCCCCAATTGCACCTACCCTTAGATCTAAGAGAAACTGTATGAGTGTCACTGAAGACAGCAGTTGTAAGAAGCAAGATGACTGAAAGAAGAGAAAGTTGATTTGGAGGTGAAGTGACCAGAAAAGACCAACTGAATAGAACTGATGCAAATAGGTATGGTTGGACCTCGCTGCAAAAGAAAGACACTGTCATTAATTTGTCATTATACTTGGAAGAGCTGAGCTCAAGCAGACAGCTAAAGACTGAAAATGCCAGACCAAATACATCTTAGAGATTCATTTCAAAATATTCCTAGAGTTGCAACCTATAGACACTACCCCCTAACTAGTCATGGCTTTTAGACTGCTCAGAATTACTTTTTAAGCATCTCTAAAAAGACTTGGGAAGGTAGAGTTATTGGAAAGATCTGCTGTGGTTCTTGAAATGTCAGTCATCATGGAGGTGTTCTGCTCCAGACACCAGCCTAGACATCTAAAGAGATTCATTTTTCCAGAGCACTAGCAAGGCGTGTTTGACCCTACGTCTCCAAAAATTCTAATGCAAAAATTGTGCTTCCCATCCAGACACAGCAAACAATTTGGAAAATTGAGAAGTATCATACCATGAAGTGGCACTTGGAAAAGAATAAACATGAGTTTCTTTCCCAGACATTTTATTTCCCAATAAAAGGTGGCAATGGGAACCAGCGCGGGTTCATGGAAGGCAGGTCCTGCTTGACCAACCTGATCTCCTTCTATGATCAGGTGACCCACTGTGTTAATGAGGGAAAGGCTGTGGATGTGGTCTACCTGGACTTCAGTAAAGCCTTTGACACTGTCTCCCACGGCATTCTCCTAGAGAAACTGGCAGCTCACGGCCTAGACAGGTACACTCTTCGCTGGGTAAGAAACTGGCTGGACGGCCGAGCCCAGAGAGTTGTGGTCAATGGAGCTAAATCCAGTTGGCGGCCGGTCACGAGCGGTGTTCCCCAGGGCTCAGTTTTGGGGCCAGTGTTGTTCAACATCTTTATCAATGATCTGGATGAGGGGATCGAGTGCTCCCTCAGTCAGTTTGCAGATGACACCAAGCTGGGCGGGAGTGTTGATCTGCTGGAGGGCAGGAAGGCTCTGCAGAGGGACCTGGACAGGCTGGATCNGGTCTTTTCCAACCTTAGTGATTCTATGATTCTATGATTCTATGAAAAAGAGTTCAGAGCTATAAATAGAATTGTGAATTCTAAGAGCATTGTTTTAATTTTTTTTTTCTTTTATTAAGAAGATTCCTGAGTGTTTCTAACATGTCTTGTAAATCTTCATAAAATGTTCTGAAAACAAATCAATGTGCAGGCAGCCTAGTTTCTTTTATGCCTCAAAAGACTTCTTAACAATGAAATATCTATGCCTTATTCATTACTGCAGGTTTTGTCTTTTTTTTTTCCCCTTTGAAGTTGTTTTATATTCCACTATGGGCCTACTGCAACAACTGAACCAAATAAGACCTTTTATTATTATACAGCAAGATGTTCAGGCCATTTCTTACTGCACTCTGAAGACAAGCAAGCTGTTAGTGCAGCAAGGGGCATATGCATAACAATATTTTGAGCATTTCGTGGGGCTTTATGCACTAAGGACTAAATAACTGGATCATCAAAACCTGTACATTGTTGAATGCTAGGGGGAAGGGCTATAACTACTCTACTACTCCATTAACCATTCTTTTTTGGGTTTGTTTTTGTTTTCCACATGGCAGGTGTGATTCCTTTTGCTTCCCTTAGCTTCCTACCACAAGTTCTTCCTTCTATTTTGTGATGTGACAAAGCTGAGGTGTAAGTCCTACTTAGGAAAAAATATCCTGTTCAAGGTAGTCTTTGATTATGGAAGAAAAGTTTGCACAAAAGTGCAATTTACCAACTCTTACTTGCATCATATAAGACCCAATTTTTACCATCAATTCCTTCATTGAGAAGCCTGTTCCCTTCAGGAAAGTCTCATGTCAGGACAACATTTTTGACTAGATATGGGACAATCAGTGTCACTGTCCAGTAAGCTTTCATGAGACAGCTGAGGATATTGACTCTGGAACATACTACTACCAAAAACTTAAGCTACCTTGGGAAAAGTCTCAAGCCTCCACTGAGTCACCCCAAAGCAAAAAACAGTCTGAATGTTAGATTCTTCTATTCCCAGACTGATCAACTTTCCCTGTCCATTTGAAGTAGAAAGCATTCAACTGGAACCCACTTTCAACTCAGTAAATTTTAATAATCCAGATCTCATACTCCCTAGCTCTACAGCTCACCCTAGGTCTAAGTTTTCAGTAGCCATAAATTATTTTTCACCTCTTGCATGAGGCTAAAGAACACCCTAAATCTAAAATTAAGATTAAGAAAGCCAGTTAGGTTAACATGTTAACTACATGGAGCAGTAATATACACACTGCAGTGATTACTTCCTAGATTCCAGAAAACCTGTGTTGCTTTAAGGTTTGTAAAATGTTCAGACTGAAGAAAACAGATTGTTGTTACATGTCTACAAATATTTTAGAGCTGGTTTTTTTTTTTTAAACCTCTCTCAGCATGGAGGCCAGAAGTGATTGTTCCAGTTATATATCCCAACCCCCTGCAAAAAGACAGGCAATAAAAATCCACTGTGTGAATCCTAAAAGGTATCATGGAAGAAAAATATCGGAATAGACTAGAATCACTGACAAGTCTAATTCTAAGTTATAATTTCAGATACTTTGGCAGTTAAGTTACAATAGCTGTCCATACAACTCCTTAGATGTTTATACTTTTAAGTAAATTAGCTGTAAATCAAATGTTTCTCCACTGCTTTAGAGCCAGGGAAAAAAAAAAAAGCACTGTCAACTGACTTTCTATTACAGGAACAACTTCTTCAAATCTGAAAATGGAAGATTAAAAAAAAAAAAAAAGGCAATTCAGATTATCTAGCTGCAACTGAAATGCCTCATTATAAGTCCAAAATTGCACAGAGCTGCAATTGCTAGTTCACCTGTGCACGTATCAATTAAGGTACACATGAACCCTACTGGAAAAGAAATTTTCCTGAAGTTGTGCTGAAGATATATGTCAGTACATACCAAAATGACAAACTTCATATTATCTTCCTCAAAAGTGAAACTATACAACTATACTAATGATAACAACGTTGTGTCTACCTTCTATTTACTGCATAGGATTAATAAATGCTGATTTATTAAAGCTTGCAAGGAAAAACTAGAGTAATGCATGTAAAGGTTCTGCAGATTTACTTGTTTTAAATTATTGCTTCCATCTTTAAACCAGTTTAATATATACTTCTCATTGATTAATTTAGCATATACATTTATCAAAAGACCGAAGATTATGACCACCTCTAATGTGGTTTGGTCAACCACTGCAGGCAGAAACAACAAAATTCACGTTCAAGACTATTCTGAATAGTTACATTTTGGTTCTCTAAACCAGGTCAGACCCTACTAAAAATTATGATACAATCAGGGTTAAAATATTGTTAGAAAAACCTAGTGAAGAGTTAAATTGTTCTCTGTAAAAAGCATGTTGTCTTGAAAACACTGAGCCTCTTTTCTACAGGCAACCAGATTTTCAGCCTCTGTATCCCATTTTGAAGGCTTTAAGAGTCATCACATATTTTTTTAAACCTAAGAAAACCCACTGCGTTCAAATTAGACTTATTTCTGTAAAAAGTATATGGAAGCAACAGTCACTAGTTATAGGTTTGTGCACTCCACTACAGTGCAAGTTTTAACATCACAAGTGTTTAAGTTACCAGACTAACTCATTCTGAACAAAAGATGTATTTATTCCATAGCATTTGGGAAGCCTGTAATATTTTTCTTCCCAATGATAAAAGCCTCGACTAACTAATACAGTTTAAATCCTCATCTCCATTTTTTTTCCGCTCCTAAAACAAATGAGATTAGCCATACTAGCAGTTGGAGATTAGTTCCAGATTTTCTGTGCAAACAGAAAGTAGCAACAGCACCTTTCACATGCATATGACTATATATACATAGGACTTTGCCTATATAGACTGTCTTAAACTCACAGTCACAATGCTGAACTCTTGGAAGGCATACATTTTACTCCCATCACCAAAGCTCCCTATATATTAGCTACTTACAGAGAAAATGGGCAGGGTGAACCCCACTGTGTAGAGGACAGTGGATGTGATGGTACTATCATGGAACAGATACTTGATGCTGTCATCATTACAGAAAAAGCACCTCTGATAGAGTTTTATTTTGGCCAAGTTTAGAACTCAAGGGATAAGCCAGCTGTTGGGGGAAGGAAAACAAAAAACAAAAACAAGAAATACATGTGGTTAAATCAAAAAAAAAAAAATCATTTTTAAACATGCATGGAGGAAGCTACCAAACATGCAAAACTCAAATTTCCTAAGTATCATGCAATGCACACACTTACCAAATCCTGTTAATAGAAATTTATCTCTCCTAGAAGTCTACCTCAGAAGGACTCTAAGGTTGCCCACCAGATACAGAAGTTTAAAAAGTATAGATTTCAAAGTCCTTTCATCAGTAAGGTGAGCTGCCACACACAACCAAATTACGCTTAAGGAAAGCATCTGTCACTCACATGACTCAATAGTTATTGAGGGCAGGCTGCTTTTTGTGCCCCCTCCTTTGCCACCACCCCACGACATTGGCTTGTATCTGAATTGCCAGCCTTGTTCTATACACTGTGATCTGACCAGTGTCTACAGAGAACAAGACAAAAATACATACAGATTTTGACGTAGTTAAGGAGTTAAAGATTTCATGCAAGTAGTTTTCATGCAGGTGAGGGGAACAAGAGAACTGCAGAGACACCAACGGGAAATACGGACACTCTGAAAGGGCTGCATCTCAAGGTCATGAGATTTATACTTTAAGAGTTGCATTTACACAGCGTTTGTACACTTTGGAAGATTTCTGCATGAAAATATCCAAGTTATTAACATGGAAACTGAGACTCAGATACAAATGATAGCTCTCTGAACTTACACTGTGTGACATATTAGCTATTCCCTCTCTTACAAGTTCACTTCCACTGTACTGCCAGTCATGCCAAAGAAGCCATCAAGACCTCCAACAATTACACTCAGGTTTGTAAGTTATTTCTGACAAGAAGAATCAGCTAGGGAATAAACATTTACAGGAGCAATGATCTCGGGAAACCCAAGTTTGTCATTTTACTCTACTTCCTCATCCCCCCCTCTTCCTTTGGTCCCCTGAGCAAGTAATAGATCAGTGGATAAATTAGGCAATGCTGTAAGAATTGAAAAATCCCCACAAAAAAAAGGAGATTTTGGTTTAAAACAAGACAAAAAAGGGCAAACTAACCTTTGTATTGTCCCCAACATCCAGGTAATATGCAACTCTGCATATAGACACTCTATATGTAAATTAGATGGTAAGTGCAATTACTGAAGCAGAAAAGACTACTCATGATATAAACAAACTGCTGTACTGAGAAAAAAGACATTTCAAAGAAGTTCACGTGATGAGAGATTGCTTTGATTTCTGGTGACACTTTTTAAGACGACTATCAGGTAAGTCACTTACAGGGGTTTTAAATAAGCTTATTCCTATATACTTCATTAGAAGAAACGACATCAAGAGTGAAACAGCAGGAAGAGTGATAAATCCTGGTCGCAGTGCAAAAGCTCATGAAGTGCCCATTGAAATTGTGTATGTGCTTGGTAATACCCCAGCTCCCAACTCCTCTTCCAAGAAAATTGCTATGGTCACAGAAGGCAGTCTGGCAGGAATTTAAAGCCTCCTATGGAGCAGAGAGGAGTTTTTTCCACAAAACATCTGAAATCTTAAAGACTGTCCACAGTTAGCCTTAACAACTAGGGATGCTGACGCAGCAAAGCACTTCAGCAGATGCTTACCATCCCATATAGCAAAACTAAGCAAAAATGCAAATGGCACTACTCTTGTTCAACTTTAAGCACAAAGTTTCTCATTAAGTAGGATGATATACCTTCGAATTAACTGTATCTCAAAGGTCTCTCACCTTCCTCTGCTTTCATGATTGAGAAGAGAGCTAGAGCTTTGCAGAATGCAGATGGCAGAAGTCAGAAGTAGCCAAAACAGAATTGCAGCCCTTCAAATACGAAGGGGGCCACACTGAAGAACTCAAAGTTCACTTGGATCAAAGGACATTGCTGTATGTTTGCATGCCTGGAGCCAATTTTCAGCTCCACTCAAGGCCATGGCAAGATTCCACTAACGTAAGTCAAAGCCTATATTTCCTGTCTTTATCTCTGCTATTGCATACCCAGCGTCAGGATGATGGAGTGGCAAAGCCACTACCTATTTGATACAATCCTATCTTCTCAAACAGGTCACCAGATTTTCACATGTGGAAACATCACATCCTCATGGTTAATTTAAGCAGCAGCTTGTGTTTTGTAGAAATTGACTACTTAACAGACATAAATACCTCTGTTTTCCAAGAAAAGCTGCTACAACTCAACATCAATAATTTTTGTTTTGTTCAATTACATTTTCAGCCTTCCAGCTCAAACTTTTTTAGCCAATATTGCTCAGTTCTTACAGTAAGATTTTGAGGTGTTTTGCTTTGGTTTTGTTTCTGGGCTCAACTTCATTAGGACAGGCTATTTCATTTTTACCAGCTGCTGAAATATGTTCTCTCAGTGCTCCAATTCAGAAACTAGAAGACACTCCAGCAATTCACTTGCAAACACAGAGTTCTTAGCTCAAAAATTCCAAATTCCTTGCCACCAAAGCACAAAGGTTTACAGTCATGTGTCATGTGTTTTTTTTCAAGGAAGATTTCTTTGGAAACTGGAAGAGAGCTATTCCATGAGTATACACCAAAAAGAGAAAGTATCCTAAATTTGACAAGCAGTGTTTTAAGCCTAGCAGCAAAACAATCAGTTTGAGTATTAAGGGGTTTTTTGTTGTGTAACTGCAGCAGGAAAGCATTAGTCACTCTCTAACCTAGTTAACACAGAAGCTTGAGGGCTTTTTTTTTAATCAGGGAGAATTCTTGACAGTAAGTGTTATGTGTTCAGTTTTCATTAAACAATGAGGAAAGGAACTCAAGATTTAATTTAAGCTTTCTTTTCTTCCCATTAAATAGTCATCTTTATGTGAAATTTGTTTATAAAAACTAGTTTGTGAGAACTTTTACATAAGCAGCAGTTATCCAAATTTTTCTGATGCCTATACATTTAAATATTCCTTCATACATTTTTGCTCCTTTCTACATCTGTTTCACTGAAAGGAAAGGATGCACCTTTTTATTAAATCAGATTGATTTGACTACATTATGCAGTACTTAGAAGGAGAAGGTCTGGTGGGAGATGTGGTGGTCGGAGGCTGGCTTGGGCTTAGCGACCACAAAATGATAGAATTCTTGATACTTGGTGAAGGAAGGAGAGGGGCCAGCAAAACCGCTACCATGGACTTCTGGAGGGCGGACTTTGGCCTGCTCAGGACACTGGTCGAGAGGGTCCCTTGGGAGATAGTCCTGAAGGGCAAAAGTGGTCCAGGAAGGCTGGACGTTCTTCAAGGAGGAGATCTTAAAGGCGCAGGAGCGGGCCGTCCCCATGTGCCGAAAAAAGAACGGGCGGGGAAGACGACCGGCCTGGCTGAACAGAGAACTCTTGCTGGGACTCAAGAAGAAAAGGAGAGTTTATCACCTTTGGAAGAAGGGGCAGGCTACTCAGGACAAGTACAGGGATCTCGTTAGGTTGTGCAGAGAG
>VZTQ01015555.1:0-122029 GCA_013400755.1 Pelecanoides urinatrix
ATAAAAAACAAAACAAAATAAAATCCTGTTTGCACATGTAACCTTTGTGATTTGTGTCCTTGAAAGTCATTTTGGATCTGAAAAAAACCCTGGCTTTTCAGGTAAATAACTGTTTCATGATTATTTGACTCATGGTGAGCACAGGGAACAGAAGGGAGTGGAACGGAATGGAATGGAAGAGTTGATCTGGCAGGGGCCTACAATGACCCTCTTGTCCAACTGCCTGAGCACTGCAGGGCTGACCAAAAGCTAAAGCAGGGCACCAAGGGCCTTGCCCAAACGCCTCTTAGACACTGCCAGCCATGGGGCATCCACCACCCCCTGTCCCAGGGTCTGACCACCCTCTCAATAAAGAAATGTCTCCTCCTGTCAAGCCCGAAGCTCCCCTGACGGACGCAGCTGCATCATCCCTAACCATGAGGGCTGTACAGTCAAACCTCCCCCTTACATTCCCTGCAGCTCCTCTACCTCCCCGGCCCTGCCTGTGCCTCCTGAACAGCCTGCAGCCCTCCATCCCAGCACTCCACTCGTGGGGCCCATTCCACCAAGTCTCACTAACACCAATGACACCAGAGCTCTGGGAACAGCCCAGTGCTTCCAGTTCATCCTGTTTGTTTCTCATACTGCATGTGTTGGTGTACAAGCATTTCAGATGTGCTCCTAAACCCTTAGTGCTCCCCAGGGCAGCATAAATGCTCCCATTAGCTTTGCCACCCCGAGACAATGCCATGCTTACCCTCAACTCTCCTGACCGTATTGCCATCCCAAGAGGGCACACTTACCTTTCTCTCCAGCTTCCCCTCAAGGCACAACTAACTGGAGGATGGGGCAAAGGTACCTGCAGTGTCCCACTGGCGTTTATCCAGTCCAACAGTTCTCCTGGCTGCTAAAGGTCCGTAGGGAAATAGGCGGTCAGATGATCTTCTGGGTCTGTTTCATGTACCAGTCAATTATATTAAAAGACAACAAATTTTTGGCTTCTCTAAGCAACCCCCTAGTTTCAACAGCTTCAGTTATAATGGTGTTAGACGTCACGTAAGCTTTCTGAGATTGGATTCTTTGCTGCTCTTCTTTTAGTCTAAGTATTTCTAAGGCTGTCACAAGAAGTTATTAATTCACAAATGGCAGGAAAAGTGTCCGCACAATGTGTATGGTAAAATGTTAGCTCTATTCAGATGCAGCCCTTTTTATTAGAAGATTTGACAAAATGTTTTAAGCTCCATGGTGCTGGAGCACTTCTCATATTCTTCTGAGCTGCCCAGCAAAACAGTGGAATACTGAATATATTTCTCTTGAATATAGTTCAAGTTGTTATTGTACTATAATTACTTTTTAGTTCGGCTTCATCTGGTACTTGAGATGGTTTCATGGATTGCTCATTGAATAGAGAAGATGTACAGAGATCACTTAATAAGGGCCTATGTGTACTCGGTGTAGTCTGAGGAAAATCTTGTGAACAACAATATTTTTGATTTTTTAGGAATGCCATTATACATCCGAGATGATTAAAGCCTGTATAGTATCCTCTCTTGTTTATAGTGCATGTGATATTAGTAAAATGTATATAGAAATGTGAAGAATAAATTTATCTACATTTTTAAGATTAAGAATTTATGGAACATTTAGAATTTGTGTATCCTTTAGAAATTCAGAGTGAAACTGAGTAAATACTGTATGAAGACATTTCCTTAAATACGTTCATATATTTACACGTATCGATCACATTTGAAACTCTGTTTTAAAATTTGGCGAATGTTCAGTCAAATAACATTACTGACAAGATATAAGCTGAAACAACAATTGTAAGCAAAGACTGAAAATTCACGTTCAAATTTGGAGGTAATCCTTGAGTGTATTTTCACTGCAAATTGAGTTCTGAGATCTACATTCATTAAGAAGAACATAAAGTTACGGCATATGGCCCATAAATATATACATATAGCTATATCATGTACTGAGTCTGAGCTGTTTCTAAATAAACAGTTAAGTCATTCCTATACTATCTAGAAATTTAGAAATGCAACCTCTTTACAAAAGTGCATAACAATTTTATAATTTAAAATTATGTCTTCAAATAATGAAGAAATCTGAACAAATTTTAAAAAGCATGTAACTAATTTGAAAATGGAGAAGCAGAAGTAAATTTCTGTACCTTCTTCATTTTTTATATTCATCAGATTTTATCAGCCAGGATTTTATAGTTTCATATTGATGATTGTTAAAAAATACTGAATAACTTTATGTGGGATGGGTTTCCACACATCCTCAGTAGAAACTTTCTGCACGGTAATGTTTCTATCTTTTTGTTTCCAGCTCAGCAAGGTAATTGGAGTTTAATTCTTTCAATACAGACATGTTCTTTATCACTCTTTTTCTCATAAACCATATGTATTTAATTGTCCTTTTGCCTTTAAATAACTTGAAGCACTTGAGAAACTGGCTTTCTAAAACCACAGCTATAAAAACAGCCTTAGAGGGACAGTGATTTCCTTACCTAAAAAAAAATAATGAATTGGCTAGCACCAGCTGGAATTCATGTACCAAGCCTGTAAGCAAGCTTGGTGATGCCGTTGTGTAGTGATTCGCTGTGGTGATTTGCTTTGTTTAGCAGTCAATGAGTTCCTCTCTTTAAGCCTACTAACACGAGTAGGAAATACCTTTTGGTTTCTATGAACTTTGGATTAGACCGTTGACTTAAAATAAAAAAAAAAAAAAAAAGAAAATCAGGCCCAGGGTATTTTGCTAAGTGGTAATGAACCATTAGAGAGACGCAAACTTTCAATAAACATGTACTGGTCAGAGAAGGTAGTTGCTGATTTTCTTTAAGGTGGGAGAATGTTTTTGTAGTTGTTTGTGGTAGAGGATGTTGGCGATAGCGTGACCCGAGAAAAGCCCGTTGAGCTGCAGCGCATACTAAAAGGGAAACAAGTAGTGGGGATTTACAGTCATAAATTCAGCTGAATTCTCTTGCGTTACTGGTGAGTTGTGACTTACATTCATTCAGCTTATTGATGTCTTAGAGTAAATGGTTGTTAAACCGAGGCAACAGTTTTAATAACCATCTTCAGTACTGCCCTTTTATTGACTGCTGTACTAGGAGAGTCAAAAGGAACATAGTAAGCTCTGTCTTTCAGCTGTTTATCATTGCAACCTTTCTCTTGCTGACTTAATTTTTCTCTCCCCTCCATTGTCAGTTCTTTTCTCCAAAAGTTTCTCCCGTGACTGCTCTCTAATTGCTTTAAATGTGTGTAGTTTCCTGATTGCAGTCCTCCTTCCTTGTCTGATTTTTCGTAAGTACAGTGTGAAAAACAAAGGCAACGTTCAGGATTGTTCTCTGAATTTTGAATGACAGCAGAAATGCACAGTCCCTTTTATGCACTTAGATAATGAGTGTGTGGCCACTTGGGAATGAGAATGAATTGTGTGGCAGTTCTCACCTGTGGAAGAATGTGATTTCAGTTGAGCTATTCATATAGTCAGCTGTTTTGCTGGGAGCTGGGAATACCCAGCACCCCTCAGTATCTGTATCATTCTTTCTAAAATATGGATATGTGATGGTAGAGGCATCTAAATTTGAGATAATTTGGGGGAATGTCAGGTTCAGGGTATATGATAAATTTCAGACTCAGTCTTGCAGGCACATCTTTTGCCCCAGTCAAAATTCAACAAAGGACTTAGGTAAATTTAGAACTAAGATTACTTGTAGCAGCTTCAGAGGGGTACGTTTGTCATCATTAGTTGTAGTGTAATTCATCACAAGTATTAAATGTATGCAGCACTGGTTTTTACGGGCAAACCAGCAGAATAATTGCCCAGGCACTGAGTATGTGTCTGTAAACCTAAGCTAGGTGGTAGTAAAAATCACCCAGTATGTAAATTGGAAGAAGACAGTGCCATGCCTTACACTCTGCTGAAGGTTCCCACTAATTTGGTGTAAATTTTGGAGGTAGCAGAGGAGGAGGAAAGAAAAAGCTTTTTGCTAGTCTTTCCTTTGCAAAATTGTAATAAGACCTGGTGGCTTCACACCACACGCTTTCTCTTAGCTCATTATTAAATGCTTACACCATTTTTATGCAATACGTCTTTGTGTTTTCTCCCGTCGAAGGGACTTTCAGATGAAATCAAGCAGACTACTTTTTCTACAAGCAAAAACATAGTAGAGGACTGGTTTATTCACAGCAGATTAATAGAATACTGTGCTGCAGGTGATGAGATGTGAGACTTAGAATTGAACACATCTCTGAGTTATTTGGCAATTCCACTGAAAACCTGTAATTTTGCATTATTCCGCCTATATTCTGACCCTCAGTTTGACAGCTATGTCTTAGGACAGCTGCAGACGCAGTGAATGAAATATCTCTTTATAGCACTGCATTTTCCACAGATAAAGCAGAGGGATTTGAACAATTGATCTTCTGTCATAATGCAGACATTAAATACTCATTGTGAATAAACCTAACTCTTCCTTTTATTACATCCTGCTGTAGAGAGAAACTTTATCAAGGTAGGCAAGCACATACCCCCAGGCTATTTCACCCGGGAGAGATCTTAACTATCTTTTCCATGTACTTTTAAGTTTTATTTATGTTAGTAGATGGATAAAGTGAGTATTATTCTCATATTTGGGTGTAGAAGTTTCTATGTTTCCAATAGAATCTCTACTTTGAGCAGAAGGAAAAATACTTTGACCAATTAAAATCCCATTGAACCTTGGAAAAGCATCTCTCTGAAATAATACTAGAATAGGCTGAAAGAAATTTTTTTTTTCCTTTCCTAATAATTTCTGATAATTTTGAAAAGTTTCCTGCCCAGTTATGTGAGAAAAGTCAATTAGGCATTTCACACCCATTTTTAAACTTTTTGTCATTTTACCTTTCTTACTTCTTAAAGGTTGAAAACATTTAACATGGCGTTGTTTAATTTTTAAAAGAACAGAAACAGAATATCTCAACAATTAATAATCTTTTTCTGTAAAACAAGAAATCTATTATCTAGTTGTCACACATTTTAAAAACCCGATTTTATTGCAATTTATCTTTGTATTTTCTCCATTTTTCTATGTTTTAAGTCAAAGAATCAGCAGGTTGTGATGAAAAACATGCTGCTGCAAAATTTTCATCCATCAGTACTAAAACCAATCGTAACAGAATATTTATAAATTTGTGCCAATTATTTATAAATAGTTTCTTTCAAAGAAATTTTCCTTGTTCTTATTGAGGTGCAATTTCCCTTGATTTTAGGGAAACAACAGCAAAGCTGTAGTTCACAGATTGAAGAAAACACAGTATTTAAAATCACAAACAAAAGAACTTGCAACATTTAAAGAAAATTGCAATAGTTAATTTTTTTAACTTTATACATGTCTTCTGATAGGTTGCATAGCTCAAGGATAGAGTTTATATAATTCAGCTGTTTAAGAATGTTGGCACACAATATATTTTTGTTCACTTTTTTGTATTTTTGGAGTTTCAAAGTGTATCAGTCTGTTACTGTCAGCTTTCAGGCATTATTTTTTTCTCTACTCGGTTTTCTGAACTCAAACATTACTTGACTATGCAGTCAGTATTTGGTTGTAAACTGCATTGAATCTCAGGAAATAAGTACTGGAATTTGTGTTCGGGTACTAAGATCCTATCTGAGGAGACTGCTGATGAGCCTGCTTTATCTGAAAACTATTACCTTTTTTACTGAACTTCTTGGTTGACGGTTGGACTCGATGATCTTAGTGGTCTTTTCCAACCTTAGTGATTCTGTGATTTAGTGATTCTAAAAAATAATATAAAGAAAGAAGAATATCAGTTTAATACAATATTACAATCGAATATCAAACCAAAGCATAGGATCAGAGTAAAGCTATAAATGGTTCCAACATAAGTTACTTTATCAAGTAGATACGTTACCCTCACGTACCGCTTTGTTGACCAAGCAAACCTACCCCAGCGCTGTGTTGCTGAAGACACTTTACAGACCACCTTCTTATTCCCCGCAAATTACGTGGTCGCTTCCAGAGAGAAGAATTTTTTTTTTAAAATAAAGGGTAAAAGAGGAAAGGAAAAGAAAAAAGAAGAAAACAAAAGGAAAAGAAAGGGGAAATAAGCTGGGGAAGGAACAAGACGAAGAGAGGAGAGAAAGCTGCCAGTCTGGCGTGGCCAGGGCTGTCCAAGCCCAGCTGGAAGCCGGGTAGTGCCGGGGCAGCAGGACCCTCTCCCCGCCGCGGTGCCCACGGGCACTGCGCCGTTCGGGGCCGGGGTTGCGCGACCGGTGGTGACAGAGCAGGTTCTGGGGGTAACGCAGAAGTTAGAGCCGGGGGAGATGAATGCATAGTTTCACCACAAAGGTTGCTCTTTGTTTCTTGCTTTTGCCTCTGGCACCTGTATTAAGTCTTGGGTTCTGAAAGGAATGGCGGTGCAGGTCCTTCGTGGTCGTGTCCGTCAGGTGGGCCTAATTTCTGATATCTCTCTTCAGCTCCATTGATTTTCAGTCTCCAGCTCCTTCTCTTTGTCAGGCGTATTCATTCAACTTACTGGTTTTCTGCTTAGATTTATTTCAGCCTTTTGTCTTTCAAGATTTTTCATACTTTTGTGAACAACCTTATAGAACAAAATGACCTGGACTTCTTTTGTCTTCAAGGATTTAGTGTAGGCCTTTCCCAACCTTTCTGTTTTTTTAACAGTAAATCAGCTTTGCTCGGATGTCACTTCATGTATTAGATATCTCTAATGAACACTTCATTCTACATTAAATTGAACTTTATAAGAAAAAAAAGATTATTAAAGTTTCTGAATCTTATATCTCAAAATCCAGATTTATTTATTTTATTTGATCAAAACTTACAAACACTAATTAGACTTTTTACGTATAAACAAAGCAATAAAACTGACATTTATTGCCATTACGCATTTTTAAAAGTTAATAAACATTGAAAATCTAATTGAGGTTGCTACATTCTGTGTTTTCTGTAATTCCTTCTTTAAAGCTTTGTATGTACCATTCCCTTTTTTCTCCTCTCCACTCTCCTCTTTTTTTGCAACAAACTTTCATTTACCCTGTTACTTAAGCTGAAACCAGCACGGCTTTTCAGGTTACTGTGTAAGCTGTTGTCATACGCTCTGACCACGAAGCCCAAAGGGGTTGGTCACACAACAGCTATTGGAATAGGATCCATAAATCAGGTTGTTGTCTGACTGTCTTTGTGTCAGCGAAACAAAAGTCACTGTGCATTAACGGTACCTACCAGGTGTCTGTTTTTCAGAGTGATCAGCTCTTTCTCAAGAGGACCAAATTATCAGTTTGGCTCCTGCAAGGTTACCATTCCAACATGAGTAAAGCGCAAAATACTGAAAATATTTCACATTTTATAGGTGTAAATAAAGCTTAAATATTGGAACTCTTGCAAAAAAAAAAAAAATTGCTGGTGGCATTGTACAAACCAACACTAAGGGATAAAAGTTTAATTCTTAGACTTCTGAACTTTTTCTTTACAAAAACATAAATAATATGAACCAAATCGGATTTAAGTACTGCGCAAATTAAGAATGTGCTGTTAAAACAGCAACGCAGTGCTCCTAAAAAGAAATAGCTAAAACTTTATTTTTTTGAAGAGTTTTGAGGTTCTGTTTCTTTGTCTCTGACTGCCTCATACAGTTCATTAGGTACTCATATCAGTTGGTTTTCATTTTGGATGATCTGCAATTTCATGACACAGTAAGTTAAATTTGGAGCAACTTTTATTTTCTTCTCTGTTTTCTTGCATCTGCGTATCTAATCATATTCCTCGTGTTCTTTTATATTTCTATTCAGGAGCTATGAATTAGATGTTAATGAAGAGACTTGTTCAGCGTTTCTTAGTAAGACAAAATTCCCATTAATTTCCCTTACATAAAGGCAGAGACTAGAATTCATGATGAAGTATTTTCTTTCACAGGAGGCATTCTTGGCAGAAGTTCAGTTGTGTATTGGATAAGCCAAAGTGTCTTTGGTCCCTTTACATCTCTCCACTGCAGCTTGCCTGTAATGATAATTAAACATTTACTGCCCGACCACACCCTTCAGCACTTTCTCTGGATGACACAAATATTTCACAGAAGTAAAACTGTTCCATGTGTTTTATTGTACTTCGTTGGTGCCTTTTCTACTTTCCTAGTGCAATTTTTCAGTGCAATCAGATTTTTTAAAAGATACTTAAATTGCTGGAGATGTAGATAGGTAGATGCTAGAAGCAGCATAAAAATACTTAATAATGTTCCGAACAGCAACATTTAGGCATTTAACCACTAGATTCTCTGAAAAATCTTAAGTAGTATCTAGCATTACTAACAAAATATGGTATTAAATCAGATCCACAATTCCTGTCTAGTACATTTTTATTGTCCACGTGCTGTACGAAGTTAATAATTCATCTCTGTCATGGAGTAATTATGCACAAAAGCATTCTGATTCCTCTAGAGGAGTCTTCTAAGACTTTGTATTTATTTTACAGAAATAATTCTGTTCTTCAGAATTTGTTTTTATTGAATATGCCTTTAAGGAAATATCCTTTTTGTTTCATGGTTATCCTAGAACACTTATGTTCCACCTTTAGATTTTTCAAAATACTTGAATTTTGTAAAACTATTAGTAATTTTCTAATTAGTCAGCAAGAGCAGATTCCAATAGACTCAAATGAAATGCTATGCTCAGCTGAAACAGATAAATCAGCAGCACAGTCTGTAAATATTATTTATCTAAAACATGTATGACATTAATTATAAAAAAATGATCAATTTAAAGATCGTATCTTATACCTTTGTTCTGAACAGACACATGAGCTTGGTCAGCAGGATTTATGAGCTTCTGATGACTTATGTTATTTATCTATTTATGGCAAAATAAGTAGCATTCGTACTGGAAATGCAAGTGTGTATTTGATAACATTTGGTAAAAAGAGCACAGTTACCCATAGATTTATATTATATACAAAAAGAATATTTTTCACAGAATGCTGTTGCATTAGAGTACCTACCTCCATTAGATTTGTATCATGCCCGTGTCTACTTCCTAGAAAATTCTGGCAGAGTCAAAGTGTCTTGAAAGAGCCGGAGCTCCCAGGTTCCGTGTGCTTCTAGTCTTTAGCAAGGGGACTGTAAAAGCAAAGCAAAGGACAGCCAAGTTTCTGGTCTCCTCATTATGGCAGAACCTAGGCAAGGGGCAGCTGTTTTCAAAACACTGTGAAGTTCACCAGATGCACACAAAAAAAGTGAATTAAACATTTCTAAGCCCTTGAAATTTTTCACCGAGTAAAAATTAAAATTCGAGTATGTTATTCTGTTTCTATGTATTGCATAGTGAACAGGAAGTATTTTAAAATATTCCTTTTTATTGCCATGAATGAAATGTCAAAGCACAAAGAAATTCTGACAATATCCAGAGATTGGTTTTCTTGGAATCTGTACTAGTTTAATTCTATTACATTAGCTAATAAAAATCATTGAATTGCCATTTGTTATGGTTCGCCAGAACAACAGATAAATATTTTTTTAAAAGTCCAAAAAATAACATACGTTGCAGTTCAACAGGCATGAGATACTTCAGTGTTTACCTTTGTTGTAAGAATAACATTATCCTTCAACTGTATGCACTATCAGAAATCAAAAAAACCTATTTATACAAAGGCTTACTTCTTTTCTTGAGCTCAGTACCAGTCATATCAGGTTCTTATTTGAGATTTATTACTGTTTGTCCATTGGTAATAGCAATATCCGCACTCTTAAGATATTTTCTCACTGAAACACCATTGTAGTAATTTGGAAGCTGTCCAAAAGTAACATGGATTTTACAAAGAAAATGAAACAATATACATCTAATGCAGGAAAGCATATAAGGAGAACTGAGATACTCAGAAGAAAAATTGTGCTATTAGCTTATGTCGGAAGACACCACTCAGTTTAGTCCGTGGGTGAGCTGAAACAGAGGCAGAGGGAGAACAGCTGAACAGGATGGGCTTCGACCCTCTGACAAAATGGAGAGGAACTTAGGCACATGGTGAAACTATCTTCTGAGAAAAGGCCGTGAGAGGTGCATGTAAAAAGCAGAGTGTTTTCAGAATGCACGTGTCTCTTCACATCTATGTAGCAAACACAGCCAGACAAACCTTCTTGCACTGGTACCCGCATGTTCCCCGGTGCTGAAAGCTTGCCACCCATCGGGTACAGTACACCTGCAGTCTCTCGATAGTCAGTAAGAGCCTCCTGTGTTTCAGCAGTCCAGTGTTTGATGTATTTAGTGTACTGCATTTTGCTTTCATTTATATTTTCATGAACATTTATATTCTGGACTGTCAAATGGTGTGTGGTCATAAAAGCCTGAGAAAGAGACAAGCAGGAAAAACTATTCTGATGTTCAATTTGTAAACATAGTCGAATGCTTCTGATAGAAAATATTAGTGTTAGATACTGACTTTGCCAAAAGAAAGTCACATATATAATAAATCAACAAGCTATAAAAAAGATTCATATTCTCAGGCTCCAGTTATTATCAATTGGAGTCTAAATGACTACCAGCATGTTCTCTAGTGGCGCAAGAGCAAGAAAATAATAAGATTTTGAACAATAAGGCTAAAGACATAATTTATAAACTATGGATTCAGCCAGCAAGTGTTGTGCTGGGATCAATATATTCAAAGAATAATACGTAACTTATACGATTTAATCTTGTCTAGTAGCTTAGCAGTGGTGGTAGTTATTTTCCTGGGCATAAGGATTTTATTTGTGTTTGAGTGTGGCCTAAACTACACAAAGGAGGAGCTTAAAATTAGAAACAGAGCAATGGAAAGAATGATGTAAGGTCATTTTCTTTTCAGCATGTTGCAAGATACATTTCTTTCCATATTTAAATTCTAAATTTGACATCTGTTTATAGAAAGAGTTCTCTGTTGGTCATTAGAAAAGCAGGGAGAAGTCCTATAGTACCCAGACTCTTGCTGCAGCCTGATAAAAAAGGCATTTAAGACATGGTGAAGACTTCCTCTTCTCTTCCATCTACTTTCTTGAGTATCAACCTAGGTCCAGATGTATATATATATATCCCTAATGCAGATAGTAGAACGAAGTTCACATTTCTTCAATTCCTTATAGTTATCAGAAATACTATTTCCTACTATTACAAGGTGAATAGATACATTTTTTAAAAATGTATTTCTGCAGAGGACTTTGAGAACAGATACAGTCCCATTTGTGCATCTTTGCCAGCATTTATTAGGTGTTTCCGTCTTCTAGTTCATCTTGTTAAAGTTGCAAATTATCTCCCTAGGGTATAAGTTTGACAGACACGCAAGTGTATGGAGTCACTAGTTGAGATTATCTGGTATAACAGCACAGGGCCTCAGCATGCCTCGTGGTTGCTTGGGAAGACAAGTGCCATAACCACAAATGTCCCCCCTTCTTCCTCCTTTCCCTGAGCTTTCATTGCTGAGCATGACGCCCTTGGATGCGGAATATCCCTTTGGTTGGGGTCAGCTGTCTTGGCTATGTCCCCTCCCAACTTTTTGTCCACCCCCAGCCCACTGACACTGGGGGGTGGGGGGGCATGTGGAGAAAGAGCCGTATGCCCTGCAAATCCTGTTCAATAGCAGCCAAAACACTGGTGTGGTAACACTGGTTTAGCCACAGTTGTGGAGCACACAGCACCATATGGGCTGCTATGAAGAAGGTTAAATTTGTAACTTCATCCCAGCCAGAGCCGGTACAGAGATAAAAAAAGAAAACTTTCACCTCAGCCATCCTAATGGTTATAACTCACCTTCCTCTCTTTCAAGCTGCTTCTGGAAGAGGCCAGCTTCAGCCTTGCTGGCTGGAACATGAAATCTGCTGTACATATTCTGATAGCTTTGGAAGATTTCAAAGTTGTAAGAGCTTCTTTTTGTCTGGGTTTTCTAAGGAGTCCGTTTCTGATATGAACTCTGAACTGATAATCAAAGTAAGGGTCTGTTCATGCTCCTGTGATGGATAAATATGAGCTATGCAAGTCAGAATGAATTTATTATGTATTTATTACTTTCCAATCTAATAGTATAGCCTATTCTAATAATGAATGTCTTGTTTGTCAGTCCTTTATTTTGAATGGCATTTTAGGTTAGAATTATTTTCAAACAGTGTTGTCAATATATATTTATAAAACACTGCGGAGTACATGCTGGCTTGTGAATCTAGCAGCAGAATACTCTATGAACCGAATGCAAGTATTCCATTAAGATGGATTTTTTTTTTTTTTAAGGAAGAATGATCAAATTTAATAGAGATAGATAGTTCAATAATGTTATAAAATAAAATGTTTCAGCAAAGGGCCATTTCTGTTGCATCTTACAAGTGTTCTGTAAAATCATTATAGGGCCTCCAGACTTAGTATATTCATTTCTGAAAAGTGCTCAGAGATAATTGTCTGTACTTTTGTGGTAGGAATATTTAAAGGCATAAATGGATCCACGTTGTTTACCTTTCTAAGGATACAGCATCTTTCTACTGAATTGGAGGAGTTAGAGAGGGACTCAAATCATTCTCTCACTGTATATTACATTGTGGCTTTTGCAACAAGTAAAGATATGTTCAACAATTTGAGACAGCCAAATTTGTCTTTGATTTAGTGGGTATTTTTGAATGACTGATGGGCCCATATTTCTATCTCTAAGGTATATTTCTAACATACATACCAAATTTCCATAGAATGAGTTTGCACGACCCCATGTACCTAAGAGAAAAAAGAAAAGAGGCGGTAGGTATGTGTGAGAATGAGTGGGAAAGGAGAAACATGTCCTAGGGTCCTGCAAAATGGGTGAAGGCTGGACAAAATGCTGGAACACAAGATAATTTTGTGTCATCCTTTGGAGCTTTGCTGGCTGCCTGCTTCCCACCATACGGCATTTGGGCTATGCCAACATTCCGTACATTAGCCTTATTCAGCTCCTGGCCATTAAAGTGGGACTTGGAATGGGAGCAAGACCTCAACCTTTTATTGTCAGACACTGAGGCTGTGATGGAAATTAGCAACCAGAGAATGTGGGAGGACTTGAAAAAGGCATCTGTGCAATGCTAAAATCGCAATTGTGATTGGAATGGCCCAGGAAAACTCCAGCTGCTCTGAGAAATTTTGTAGGTTTTGACAAACTACAGCCATCTCTGAACGGAAGTAAATTTGCTAAAATCTGGGAGTTTTAGCATGGTTCCCAACATGAATAAATTTCTACAGTACAGAAAAATGGGACAACAAGGTAACTTCCTGAGGAAGTTATCTCAGGCCAATATTTATAGAGTAGTCGTAAATCTTTAACTGGCTTAGGTAAAATGACAGGAAGAGATGTACAGAACAATGTCGGTAATTCTTCTGTTTCTAAACATGCTACAACCGTGGTGAGCTCGTATCTGTTAATAATCGCATCAGATTGCAAAGTACATGGATTTCCTCTGGAATTTGAGGCAGGGTGTGCTTGATCTGAGGGTTGGAGACATTTTGTTGTTTATTGGAGGAGTTGTGGAGATCATTGTCTTTGCTAGCAATATTTATTTTAGCCTAAAATAAACTGTTCTGTACAATTCTTGGAATTATTAACATCAGAGTACTTAGGGCTATATCTACAAAGCATATGGATGTCTGAAGATTCATATTTTCTCAAGCTTATAGATGGGAGTGTCTTCATAATTTTGAAAATCCTTCTAGCTGTCGTTCTGGATCTTCAGGATTTTCCATACTATTAAAAATCTGGACTTCAGATGATGAATAAAAAGATATGTCTCTCCCCAGACCATTGCTAATTAGAACAAACCAGATCAGAATAAATTTTCTTCCAGGCTTCCGAAATCTTACATTTCAGATACTTTGAGGAGTCATTTTTATCTCTTACTTGTATTGGTGTTATGTTTTAAATATTTTTCCATAATAAGCTACATACCACCTGTGAAGACAGAGAATATGTTCAGTGAAGCACATAATTTTCAGTTATGCAAGAAGCACTTTTGTTTCTATAATCAGAATATAAGATACAAGATGAGTTAGATCTGATTTTACAAGCCCACATATTATCAGAGTAAAAATTCAAAATAAAGACTTTGATATGTAATTACAAAAGAAAATATTTTAATGACCTTTTCTCTTTGTTTTTATGGCACCAAGTAACTAGTGTATTTAGTGTAATATTTTAGATTTTACAGAGGGATGGAGATTACTTCTGGTTTTATATAAATTTTACTTACTTTGCCTTAAACTTTTTAAGGTTTTATCAAAAATTGTACTGCAAAACTAACTCTGTCATTAAACAATCCTCACCTTTATAAAATAACAGCTCTCTTAGTGGGCAGGAATGAGCAAAAATAACTTTTAGAAAAAATAAAGCAGCATTTCTTAGCATATTTCATCAGCATAAGCTACCCAAAATCCAACAAGTCTGTGGTGCCAGTTGCTTGCCGTCTTATTTTGTTCTGTCAAACTGTTAGACATTTGATCTAATTCATTAGTCTCTCTATATATGTCTCATTCACTCTATAAAAATGATTAAAATAATCACTCTTGACAAGGATTTTTTCTTTCCATACTATTGATAACAAAGACTCATTTGCAATCACAGAATTGTATTTTAGGCCATATTCTAGGTTCTTCAGTACTATTATGGCCTAAAAATCCACGGTGCCAGTGCAGAGAGAAAAAACTTCTTTGTGCATGGACTGGAATCTGTTTAAGATAGAAGAAAAGCCACCTCTGAGTGACGAAGATTAAAGGAGCATCATTAAACATTGTAAATTAATTTAGTTTCCAGTAAGTCAAGATGTACTGATGCCCCATTTCCCACCTCATCATGATCTGTGCAAGGTATAATTTGACATCTGAAATGCTTTAGTGATTCCAAAGACTTATTCTAAATGCATAAGCTGTTCTTGCAAGTGTACTGTATTTCATTGATCCCCTTTATTTTTTGTGCTCGTCATATTTAAAGTATTTATGAATTTTAAAGAAAAAAGTAAGATTCCCCTTAATTTCAGACATTTCGTAGCCTTTGATGTCAGAAGGAACCCCTAGATACTATTCTATTTCCTACACAGGAATATTAACAAAGGTCCAAGATTGCTATTTGTGATACATACAACAGCTTACAAGAAGAGGCAAAGGCTAATTAAGTGGTTGTTTTCACTATTCAAAAATAGTACAGGTAGGTTTATTTCAGTTTAAAAGAAGAACTTTCTTTTTAATATTTAAAAATACAAAGGAAAATATCTGATCAGATGGGCCCTTTGAATCTTCTAATATGTACAGCACAAATTCTGCTATCTTGCATCACTGAGTAGTAATTTCATTTTCAGTAATTTCCAGCATAATATCACTTGTTTCCAGAGAAAATTCCTGCCAAGTGAGTCCTGAAAGGTGTGAGCAGTACTGATCAGTGGGATCTTAACTTATTTCCCACCACCGCCAGCCTCTCAGCTGGCCTGGCCCCTGGGAGGCAACTGGAAAAAGGGCAATCATAATGAATCCTAAATTCTGAAGAAGAGGAGCTTGGTTTGGCCAGCATCTTTCATGTTTCTTTTTCATATTTGTACAGTGTTGTAAGTGAAATGCAAGACTATGACTTCATCCTCAGTTCTTGTGAGTACGTGCACTCTGGCCCTTTTGAAGTGTATCTGTGAAGTGTCATCTTTGTATGACTTCACAAAAGCCGTAAATGAACTTTAAGGCACTTAATTGTGAAGTGCAAACACGTACAAAGAGATAGCCTTGGTATTAAAATTGAGGAAGAAGCAGGAAAAGAAAAAGATGGGGCATGGCAGAGACGGAGATAGAGAAGAATTATTTATGGGAAATGAACTGCATCCTTCCTGACAAAAGCCTGATAAGGTTGTGGGCATGGGTGAAAGAAGAGGAGACAGTAACAAATCTACGTACATCACACATAACAAATTCTAACAATAAATATTTCTGAGCCTCCCACCAACCTCCTCCTTCCGTATTCCTTCGTAATGATTTCACTGACTTATCTTTGCAGTAAAAAAATCTAATTAGATTGGAAAGAGTAGCACATTAATTAACAGATAAACTAACAGTATTAAACAGCAATACTCTAGAAGCTCACTCTGGTCTTCCTAATTAGACAGCTCTCTCTGCGTGAAGTAGAAAATGCAAATAACACAACAATATAACATAAAGGGCAAAAGGGCCCATTATGCTGGTAGACAGTGAAGAAAAAAGAGAGAGGAGAAAAAAAAAGAAAACCTGAAACACCACTTACGCTCAGTGATCTGTAACTGCTCCATGAGTTGCACTAGGATTATAACAGATTTATATTCAGTATATTTGACCAGTTCTAATGTCATCTCATCCCGTTTTCTTAGGAAAAGCATCTCAGAGTAATGAAAGTCCAATAGCAGGGATCAAAATGTTATCTTTGTGTTGTCTTAATTAGAATGAGAGCTGTGTAATTATTTATTTAGGCAGTTAGGCAAAATGTTTCTTCCCATCCTCTTCGCTGAACTGAGCTGGGCTTGTAGACCAGTAGGTTTCTTTTTATTTCAAGGTACACAGCAGTTTCTCTTTCAAGTTGTGTATTTATTTTATATTGCGTTACTGTTTCATTTTTATGTCTTACTGTTTAAAGTTCAATGAAAAAAGCTTGTGCCTGAAAGCCCTTATGTACACGATGGACATACATTAGCTGAGAAATGCCCATTGAGCTCAGAAAGACTCTTGCCGTTAGTACCTTAGGAAATGAGAAATTAATATTGCAAATATTAACTCAAAAGCTAGATAACACACTTCACACGTTCCTTGAGCAAAAAACGGACTACAAAACTGACCTGTACATCATGCTTTGAAGCTGTGTGGCACATCTAGAAGAAGCAAAAAGGGATCTGTTTTCCCTCACTGAGGTTAAAAAGAACGTGGAAAATCCTGAGTTTAATTTAAAATATAATTTCTCTTACAGTATGAACCAAGTCTAAATGTGTTGCTGAGCCAGTTGTATGCAGAGCCTGTAAAAGAAAGGATATATAATTCGGACAACACTGCCTTTTGTCAGTGAGACAGTATATTTGTTGTCTCTCTGTAAAGGTCAATTTACATATTAGCACTGTTAAATGGTTTATTTCACCGGTTTAGAAGAAATGCAGAGCTGTGCCTTAAAAGCATAGAAGACTGAATAAAGGTTGCCCATAGGATTTGGAGGGACTAAGAATTGTTGTCTATGCTAAAGGACACTTTGCAATGAACAGACATAGATGCTAACATAGGATATAAGCACCCATATGCTTGAATTGGTGGTGGTTACAGAGCAATCTACTCTAAAATTCAAAGCAATACTGGTACTACTGACGCTGAAATAGCTTTGGTAGTGATGGGATTTTCTTGTAATAATTCTTCAGTGTAGACAAGGCCATCTGAAGCAGTTCAAGCACCTCTGAATGAAAAGAGTGTACAGTCCATTTGATCTCCCCTGGCTTTAATTACGCATCTGCCTGCACGGCAGTGCCCCAAGGGATCAAGGATCTTTGGAAGAAAACAGTTCTAAGGACTCAAAAAGTTACTACCAGAAGGACACACACTGATTAAAAGAAATGAGTGGAAGGGTTTAGGGGTTTGTTGTTGTTGGTGGTGGTGGTTGTTTGTTTTAACTTTTATTACAACTTTTCTTTAAAAAAAAATGGTGAAAATAAATTTGATTAAATAGCTTCATCAGTCAGGAAAAGAGGGTTTTGGTAGAAAAGATTAAGAATTGAAAGTTAATAGGAACTGGGGGCCTAAGACCTTGTAAGTTTATAATTTTCAGTATAGCTAAAGATGTTTTTTTTCCAAAGGTTTCAGCCCGTCAGTTAATGGAGAGGTACTTTACTGTTGTAACATAAAATTCACAGACTACTGAAGAGTATTTCAATATTGTGTCTTCTTCCTAGTTTTTGCAGTAAATAGAGGATTGCTTTATATCTATGCATTGTGAGCATACCTCTTTGAAGCAGTTTACTGCTTACAACTGTCCCAACTGTAGTCCGGTATCTGTCAAGCTGAGCAGAAAGAAATTTTGGTTCAGTTCCCCATGATGTGATATCTCAGATTGAACAGAGCTTCAACAGCAATAGCAGTCATTTGTAAACTCCTTAATTTACTGGGACTGGTAATGCGTGTCATTTGAACAGCACGGCTTTTTACCTGTACGAAATTGTTCTTTCCTCACTATCATAAGCAACTTGGGAAATTCTTGTAGCATCCTGAAAAAAAAACATGCATACCTTTTACCTTTTGTTCTCCTTGTGTTTATTCTTTGTTGCAAGTAACTTTCCACTGAAGCTATATTCTGTGGGGGAAAAATGTTCTGATGCAATGATAAGAGTAGTATCTGATTTCTCTGGGAGTTTAAAACAGTTCAAAAAACAAACGAAAAGATCCATAATCCGTTTCAAAAACAAAGGCTACCGATATAAACATATTTTATATAATTATTTCCTTCTCCTCCTCCCTTCCAAAAAATCAGAACTGCTTTCTAAGCAGTTATAGGAGATGTAATTTGGGCTCTCTCCTTGGGCTTTGATTTCTAACCAGATACATCTCCTATAAAGTACTGTGGACAATCTTTCTATTATTTAACGCAGTGGCTCAGACAAGCAGAAGAGCAGAGGGGGAAGCATGACCCTGGCAAAGAACCCCTCAGGCTGAAAAAAAACAGAGCAGTGGTATATGGACTATATCTGCTGATATAGGTACTGAATTGGCACTTTTCAATCAAATTTAGCAAGTTAGAGTGTTATTTTTCTGCTCAAAAATTCATTCTCCTTGCAGCCTGATATCATGCACCAATCGACTCATTTTCAAGATGCCAGTGATAGAGAGCTGTTTACCTAAAGGGATAATGACAGACCAGAATAATGACAGATTTACCTAGATGTAACACAGACATTCATAGATACACCGGGACAGCATTGCACATACAATTTTCATTGTTCATGAATACAGTGTGTACCATTTGTTGGTATTGTTTGAGTGCATTTGCTTGTTTGACTTGAAAATGAAAGTTAAATGAAAGTTAAATGATGAAAATGAAAGTTAAATGATGCATATTGTGTAAAAATACCTCTAAATATTACTCATCAGAGCAAGTAGCCTTCTGTTTTTCTTAAGAAAAACAGTGTGAGTTTTTGGTTACCTGAAGTAGAGCAGATTTTTTACTCGGGGAGGATTTTTTCCCCCTTATTTGTAGTTAAGTACAAGTGGTAGCTCATCCTCACTTGCTACACATTAAATATTTTCTGCATTTCTCATCTGTACAATACTGCCTTGTTGGTCTTAAATTTTCAGTTAGCAGTTGTTACTTTTTGATGAAAACCCCCTGAAATTAATGGGTCATAAACCATAAGTAAAAACCAAAGATTAAAAATAATGTCAGGACTTCTGTAAAAGTTAAGAGTATGCTTTTTGGGGCAAAGTCTTATACTTAGTGGCTTGTACAGAGAATTTGTAAAAAAAAATTATTGAATTATCATATTTCAGTCAAATAGTGATCAATGAGTTTATCCAAGACTAGGATTTTGTAAGCAGAAAAAAGCAGTGGAGATAATCTTGTGGGGGAATTCTTTTCTTGAACTATGCATGAGTTGTCCATTGACTCAGAAGATGGCTCTTTGTTAGGAATTGTAATATATTTGTTATGAAAATGTCTGCTTGGATAGCAGCAATTAGCCAGCAGTTTTCAAATTGATGTAAACCAATAGGAACCTGATTATAATTTTAAATAGTTACATAAAATGGCTTATTTTTCTCCCATTGGTTTCTGACAGAGTAGATTGTGCTTAATGCTTTTGAACATCAAAGACACATTTATGTAAGTACTTAAACATTGACCCCCTAACCACTATTTCAGAATTACACCTCATCAGTCAAATGTATGTTTAGATTTTTTTTCCTTAAAAGAATATCGGTGCATGAAGTAGGAGTTAGTCAGTTGTCTTTATTAAATAGATGGAAGCCTGATACTTCACTGGTATAAGTCTAGTGATTAAAAAACTAGTTTCTGATACAACATCTTAAGAAAGTCAGGAGTCTGGAAGCTGACTTGAGATGTTTTCCTGCTGCTTCAGCAATGCTTTCAATAGGGAAAAATTGCTGGACAAGAGGAACAATGGTGCTGACTATACAAAGAGCTACCGCATGCACAAACTGAACATGAATTGTCATGTGGTTTTCATCTACGTGGTTTTCATCTACCGAAGATTCACATTTTAAAATACCCTGACAATACTCTCTGAATGGCATTTATATTTGGCATTGATATTTTGGTTTAGGATGCTGCCACATGGACAGAAAGAGCTCACAAAAACTTAGTGTCCCTTACTTGTTACCTTAGTTAGAATTTTCCCATTTAGATACAGTCTTTTCTCTCATACTTTACATACACATGTAACAATCATTTGTTAAGCCCAGAAGGAAGTAATTTTCCTTTACAAACCAAATCCAGTATATATGTGTATGCTATACATGGTTATCATATTTCATATTAGATCAGGTTGTATTTCAGTGTAGTAAAGCAAGAGAGACCTGTCTGCTACGTGCTTTACTTATTTGATTTGTTCTAAATAATGTTGCCTGGATAAAGGGTGAAAAAAAATGTTCAAACACTGGATCCATCCCAACCAATTCTGTAAGAAAAATTTCTCTGAGCACCTTGTTCCAGCACAAAGGAAGAGCTGTTTTAAAGATGGGAACGTTGCAATTCTTTGCAATAGAATTTAATTTTCCACGTCTGAGTTTAAAAAAAGCCTTTTCCTCTTTTATTCATGTGTAGGTGTCCTGGTTTCAGCTGGGATAGGGTTAAATTCTTTTCTTCGTGATTGAATAGCAGCATCTTATGAACTTGGAGCGAGTTGTCTATACACATTTACATGCATTTCTTACCCACCTGGAACAATCTTGACTGTTATTCTCCCTTTGCTTATTAAACATAATAGATTCTACTCTAAGTAGTGGCTATGACATTTCATCCATTGTGTGAACATGAGTATTTGCTGTAGTGAGTCACTAATATACAGAGCTGGTTGAATTGTTTTTAAGAAATAAATACACTCGTTAGCAGGTTTTTTGAAATAACTGTTGACAAATGTATTTCAGTATTTCCATCATCTGAAAAAATCTTGCATAATTTGAAGACTGAGAGAAAGAAAGTATTGTTTCAAATAATTTGCAAACATTGTTTGGCTGCCTTTAATAACAGATTAATGCTCCCAACAAGAAAAATGCTCCCATCTAAAAGAAAAGCTGTATGTATGCTGTTATGCAGCCTTCCTTTATTTTTGAAAAAAATAAAATCTAATGGATTTTGGAGACCTTTCTTTTCTTGGAGATATATTCTTGCTATATTTTGAGCCTTCCAGACATTTCAAACCGATTAACCGGAACTGCCATTTCCTTCCCTTACTTAATCTGACTCCTCTATTGAGCAAAAGGTTTAACTTGTATTTCCCCAACCTTTAAGCAAGGAGTTTGATGTGTCAGTCGAGACATTTTCTGTCCTGAACTCTGCTGAATCTTATCAAGTGTACTTACGCAGCGTTCAGCAGCGACACAGGGCTTTACTGTAAGCCCACGCTGACATTCGGCGTTAATTGAATCTCGTGGCGACCCGGCGGCCTTGAGATGGGCGACGGGCCCCGCGCAGCCCACACCGCAGGGCCGCAACCTGCCTTCACCCGCTAAGGGGAGAGCAACGTACTTCCTGGGCTTGGGAATGTCGACTCCCTGCCTTCTCCTCAGGTTTCCTTCTCCGGGAAACCATAACCTGAGGATTTTGCACCTCCCTCTTGGGTTACTTCTTCCCGAGCGAGGCTGCATGGCCACTGCTGACTTGCGGAAAGCAGACTCCACAATCCGTAAGATGGTAAAGTCGGGATGTTTATTCAGCGCTGGGCGGCACGGGGGGTAGTCCCACCAAAATCATGCGCGCCCCAACGCGGCACTCACTGTAAATATATACAGCAAAGTGTTGCATATGCATGATATGCTTATACATATGCATGACCTGTCCCCGCTTTGTATTAAAATGAGTTCCAAGAAGGCATTTCCATGAACTCCTCCCATCCGCGCTTGCGCATTGCCTGCTGGTGGTGGTCGTCGGGGGTCGTGGGGATGAAGGCTGGTGGTTCCTCTTCGTCACCGCTAGTAACCTTTTGTTCTTGCGCAGACTCAGTTGTTCCCTGGGTCTTGCTCACACAACAGGGTCGGATTTAGCTGGTTTCTTAGGAGAAGATCTTACTTCTTATCAGGGACTGTCCTTATGAGGCGCCAATTAATTGACACAGTAGTTGTGCTGCCTTTTGAGAAGCTGTAGCTGATTCATACACAATAGTTAACGAGGTCTCAAACTTTTACCTACTGTTTCAACCCTTTAACTACTATTAATGTTCAACTACTAAAATTCCCTTGTCTCACTGCCTGCCGGTGCTCGGGGTGCGAGCAGTCCGGTCCGTTAACCGGTGAATGTGGGGAGCCTGGTGGGTGGCTCCAGGAGCTGGGCCTGGGCCCGCCAAGGGGAGAGGTGACTCCGTGCCCCTGCCCGGGAAGGCCCCTCTCCCGGCCCGCGCTGTGCCGGCGCTGGGCCTGCTCTGCTGGTGAGAGGCCCCTCCTCGGTCGCCACAGAGCTTGGCCTCCCCGTGCTGCCTCCCCTGCCGCCTGCCCTGGCTGGGGCTCGCCTTGGGAGGGGTGTCCAGCTCCAGCCCCTCACTGGGGTCAGTCCTGCCTGCTCCTGCGGGCTGCCTCCCCCGTTCCTTCTCCAGGCCAAAAGAGCTGAACCCAACCCCTGCCTACTTTTTGGGTTTTTTTTCAAGCTGGAGGAGTTGATGCCGTGGGGGCTGGGAGCTGTGTACGTGCTGCTTTGATACAGAAGGCATGCTTTCTTTTAAGTCCTTGGGCCTGAGGCTAGCGAGGATGCTACATAATTTAAAGATCCTGGAATGCAAGGAAGGCTTCTGGCTTCTAAAATAACTCTCTGTAAGTAAAGCTGCCTGCCTGGTTGGTCTTAAAATCGTATTGCACCTTACAAGCTCTGCCAGGAGCCTGTAACTTTAGAGATAGTCACTTAAAAAATGTTTGAGAAAACAAAGCGATAGTTTTAGATTCTAGTGTCTGTACTTCCTTTAGAGCTTGAAAAGTTAAACCAAATTAACCCATTAGGCCAGAAAAAGCGAAACGGTAGTAGTGGATGAAGAATTGAAATCACAACAGTAATGTATTTCAATATCTGTCATTGTAAGTGTTGCAGCTGCTGCACATTAGTCTGTGTTAACCAGATGTGAGGGAGTTCCTTATACTCTTCCTGAGGAGAAACTCTCATCCTTCTGGCTTTTTTCAGCTTTTAGTGGTGGAAAATAATCCAGAGTTGAGGAGACTGAATTGATGGCACTGACTGCGCAGGGAAGCCTGAAATGCATGGTACAATTCACAGGGGAGGAAGAGCCAGTTGCACAGCTGAGGTGCCATAAGCAAATTCACGCTGAAGAAAGACTCTTCAGAACGGTTCTGGCAAGTGGGGAGTTTGAAAGTCTTAAACTCTGCAACACCAGCAAATCTTACATGTAAAGCCTGCTAGAAGTTATAGATAAGTCATGTCTGGCAGTAGGGAGGGAGACACAATATATCACTTGGAAAGTGCAGCCTGATAAACACAAAGAAGGAAAATCACTTGCTGGTAAAAGCAAATGTCCTGTTTCCTGTTTCAGGTCAGGAAAAAAGGTGAAAGCCCAGTTAACTGGAACTCAGTGCTTCTGGCAGAATAAAATGTGCAAATAGGCTCTGAGCAGGTGGGTTGGACGAGGTGATTTCTAGAGATCCCTTCCAACCTTAATGATTTTGTGATTATGTGCTCTTACCTGCTTTTACCTGCTGTACTGCCTGTCATGGAGAGCATTTCTGAAACGAAAGTATTTTTTTTCCCTCTCAGGGAACTATCTCACTCTATATGCTTGGTATAACGCAAATTGAGCATTTCGTATTGCTGTATATTGAATCATTTGGCGATTTTTTTTCTATGGAGTGTAAATAGAGTTGCAAGTGATGCCAATGCAGTACCTTAAATTTTTGCTCATTATTATTCAAATAAAACACTCATTCACTTAAAATTGGCAACTGTATGCCTATTACAGTAGAACGCCTTTAATCATTGGGGGCCATCTTCATGTTAGAGTAAATTATTAGACTTTCACTGAACCAAAGCAGAACTAAATCAACTTAGATCATCTGAAAATAAAGCCCTGACTCATAACCTTGACTATGAGTGGGGTTTTTTAATTATACACACTGAAATACATACAAAGAAATAGAAAAACACTGGATTCAGCCACCATTAAGTTCACCACTTGATCCAGGCGTGATAGAGTTCGGGCCTCAAATTTTATGGCTTGAAAGTTAGAAACCAATACCGTTTCTTACATAACAATGTGCAAGAAGACACTGAGTAAAGAATACATTAGAGATGTGCATGATCTTAGATATGTTGGATGTTAGGCAAGGAGAGGAAAAAATGATTGACTGAATTACTAATCTTGAATTATTTGCCCAACACCAAGTTCCAGTGGTCTGCTTTTCTGATGCTGTGCTAAACACAAGGTATTTGTCTCTGAGTAATTTGGAAATATGACAATGAAACTGAACTGTCTTATAAATGCACAAAGTTGTTCCACTATCATTTATGCTAAAGGATTTGCCTCTATTAACTCATCATTTTTAATTGAAATGCAGTAGCTGCAAATAGCAGTACATTCCATCTTAGTGTCTCTTTTCCTAAAATGAATTGATCCAGCAAGATGGAATTAGTAGCAACAGCAGACTGACAGCTGGAAGAAAGAAGGGAAGACTATACATCCATTAGAAATGGCCTTTAATGACACACATTTGTGTGCCTTAGACAATAGTGAGGCTACTCACGAGAATAAATGTGAGTGTCCCCTGGCCAAAAGTCAGACTCAGTCTTGCACTACTTGCTCGTTAGGGTCAACTGCAGAAGTTAAAATGACGATAGCGAGATTTTTACTGTATTAGGTTTAATTGAGTACCACAGCTTGAAACTGTCCCCGGTGCATATTCCTTAATCAGTGTGTATGCAGCTCCCTTTGAAAGTTCAACTTAAATATGAGCTCCATGGTTGGAAGAAATGCAGAATATGTGTTTGAGAGCGATTATGTGAATAAAGGATACAGATTGTGAGCCAGAAAGAAGAATTTGGCTTTGAGTAATGAGTATTCTTAGAGCATCCAGACATTAAAAGACGTGTGGAAAGATTATATACCATCAGATGATTGAATTGGGTGGTATCAGCTCAATAAGAAATTAGAAAGAGAAATTCTAAATCAGGATTTTGTAGGTCAGCTGTGCATCTTCCTGTTTTCATGCAGCAGTAAACATTAAAACGAGGGCTCCTGCTAGTCATCCGTTTCCTTAATGTTTTAATAGATTGTCCTGTCCATTTTGTAATTCATTTATTCACTGAGTAAATTGAGTGTAAATGTTGTATGACATGGTACAGCTTCTTTCTTCGCTGTAGTTTTTTTCATTAAGTAATGAACGAGTTCAGCAGTTTAATAAGGATTGAGACCTGTTTTGGCCATTTACTATGTGAGAGTCAGAATTGTCCTTTTTTATTGACCTGGAGCTCTTGTGATTTACTTCTTTAATAAATAGTGAAAACATTAGTAGAGGGTAGCTGTTTTCAAGTAAATTAAGTTCTTTACTGTACCTGTTTTCAGATTTTAATTATACACTTCAATGTTCCCATTGAGATCCAATATCAAATGACGGGTTTCACAATGAAGGATAGAACTAAATGTATTTACGGTTGCGAGGAACGCTTCTGACTTGCAAATCAGCAATAAAATACAAAAAGCTGAGTTTCTTTAGAATATTTCAATTATACTTATATTTTTCACCAAATTTATTTGAAAGGGCCATGGAGAATAAGAAATCATAGAAAACATTTTGCTGCTTCTAGTGCATGGTTGCAAGATGCCTGAATTGTAACTTTTATAATCATAAACGACCCTTGCAATGCTATACATATGAAAATTTTTTAAAGTATACAAACTCATGTATTAAACTGCTTCTGTTTTGTCCATTTGGTGAATACTATTTTACTATGACCTGGAAAATTATCAACTAAAACATGATTGTTACAGCCAGAAACACTGGAGGAGGTTTTGGTAAAAGGGAATGATTTTATGACCTACCACCTCTCACTTTATCAGCGATGAATGCAGATGATGTTCATGCTAGTATAACTTCGAGATGATGAAGACTACATGGTTTCATTTGCACCTTATAGTTCAAAGATAGTTAAAAATACCCAGGTCTTCAACCTCAGGATTCAGCAGGTCTTCAAAACAGCCTTCAGGTTTTTTTCCTAATTTGAACTTCAACTATATGAATAAAATTATTTTAAAGAGAAATAAGCGTGCATCAACAGTAAGATCAATTACATTCTCAGGACAAAATACTTACGTTAAAAAATCTTGTTTATAAAATATCACTAGAATATACAGGTAAGCTCAGAGATTTTCTGATTGGAAAAAAAATAAAATTGTTTAAGCAATTAAATAATTGGAATAAGGCAGAGAAACACATTGCCGTGGAAGTTGTATTTTTTGTGCTGCTCAATCTCCTATCTCCCCTATGAGTAGAGTTCAAATAGACTGCATCGCATACCATGCATCGTAATTGACTTTCTGGAGTCACAAACCAGAGTAGATTATGGAAGGAATAGTTTTTATCTGAGCTTAAGGTTGTCTTGAATTGCAGTCTAACCTCAGTTCTCTCTGGTACTGGTAGTAGTCCGCTATAGGAGCATAGAATTGAGTATGGTCTAATTTGTAAACTGTGGTTAGGATGCGTAAGCTTAAAGCTGAATTGCGAAGTATACTATAAACATGTTCGTTGCCTCGTTTATCCAATTTATAGTATAAGCATAGCATAATTAAAAAATTCCCATTTGGTTTTTAAATGAAGTTATCTTTTCAAAAGCTGAAGAAGTAATGAAAGAAAATTTACTTGAAAATCTCGTGTTGCATTGGATCTGGCAGGAAAAAAATCATCAACCATAGTGTTAGGAGCTTGAAAAATCTTCCTAGTTATACACACCCTTAAGATAATAATATTGTGGCATATTTGGAGGCTTAGTCTGAGTTCGTAAGTCTTACTTTCCTTTAAATGTTTTAGTGTTTTCTTCTGTGTATGCTGTAACTAATGCCTTGCTAGACCTCTAGATTTTCCCCAAGAACCTGCTTTTATTTTACGTGATACAAACCAGAAGTTAGGTGTAACTCTGCAGAGCACTGCACTGGTGTATGCACTCATCACAAAATGATTGTCTTGCGCAACAATTAGCTTGTGTAGCAATGTAGTTTAATAGCTACACAAATTAGAGAAAGAACCCAATTTTCCTACTACAAAAAAAAAGTCGGGGTGTGTGGGGGGGCACAACAACTTTTAGCCATGGTCATTAGATTGCATTTCTTTATATTGTTTTCCTTCCTTTCTATTTTTCTTCTCCTGCTTATTAATTTCACTTGTTGCATTTGTTTCTTATTAGACATTAAATTATCCCAGACAAAGAACCACATGTTTACAGACATTTAAAGGAAAGCTAGCAAAATGAATAGTGGTATACCGGCATTATAATAACAACAGTGATAATAATAACAGGAAAAAATGCCTGTGCTTTGAAATTCAGAGAAAACTTGAAAAGTACTGAGTGCTGTTGGCATATCTTCAATGGATATTGCACTCAGAACTTGGCAAAGCATTCTCACCACCTTGGGGAATACTTCCTCACGGATTTCTGGCAGGTATATAAAATACAAGAATAATGTTTGTGCCTTTTACCCAAGAATTGAGTTAAAAATACACCTTGACAAAACATTCTTTGCTGCTTTGGTACTGCATTGTCATATATACATTATATCTAATGTAAAGAAAAGCAAGAAAAAAATACCAAACCTCGTAGCAAATGTATTTTTTCTTTTTCAAGCGTTGACATCACTTAGGGTTGGATTCATTGACAGATAACAACAGGATTCAGATTCAGTGCAGTGGAAGCTAAGCAGGCAACAGAAACTTAAAATTGATTTTCCTTCACCTTATGCTTCTAGAATATGAAGAAGTATACATTATTGTATATGCAAGATACATCTGTATCTGTAATAGGTTTTTGGGGGTTCTTTTCGCCTTTGTGGCAGATGCATTGCCTTTTGAAAACGAGAGTAAAGGCAGCGTCAGTTTTGCTGCAGCAGATTTCAAGCCACTGAGTTGCCCATGTCCTTACTGCTGGACTGTAGTGCCTGACGGCAATGTTCAAACACGGCACCTTTGCCTCTCTGCCCCATTGTAAGAAAACATAAAAGAGGAGACAATCTTTTGACTGCTGTGCTGGGACATGGCTTCCTCATTTTTCTGGTGCAATGAGATGTAGTAATGCATCTCTAACATGAGCTGAGCTAACTTAGTGCCGCTGAGATTCGAGCTGCAAAGACTCCAGCGGCAAATTCGACATGCTATCATGTTGACAGTATTTGGAACTGCTGAAAAAGTAGATTAGGGTCTTCTGAAGTAATTTCATTGTATGTAATTTATCGTGAATAATAACGAAATGAGAGTTTGGTTTTGGTATGATTTTGAGCCTTATTCCTTGCTTTGTTAGGAGAAAACCTCATTTTTGCTGTTAAAATATGTAAATAACACACTGTTTATGTGCTTATATTTGTCATAATGATATTGTGACTAATAGCTACAACAAATGAAACTACACATGTGGAATATTTTGGTGTTTTCAGAGGATAGATGCTCAGTGCATGGTTAATGCTGTTTATTACTACAGTATTAGTACATCAGACGTAAGACTTACATTATGGGGTAAGAAAAGAATGCTACAAGTGAAAATCTTTTCCCTAAAAATCATTTAATCTAAACAGAAGATTTAGGCAGATGAAATAGAGATAATGGAGGAGAGATAATGGAGTGAGAAAATGTCACCTAAGATCACTGTGGACCAGTAGTACAGAACTTCTGTATCCCAGTGAAATATTCTGTACAGGCTTTGTAGAGTTGATCATTCAAACATCAGTAGCAAATTAAAAATACGTGTACATGTTGAATTGGCAATTAATAATGGTGGTTTTGTTTGCTGTATGGTAAGCATTTTTCTCAAAAACAGCATTTTTGTTTGCTGTTCTGCTTTGTTCTGGTCAGTGTTATTTTACCATGTCTGATAGCAGGGATTTTTTAGCAATTCCAGGCAGTACCTTGATCAAAGTAGCTAAGTAGCTGTGCGGAAGTCTCGGTATTGAGTCTTTGTGAATGAGCACTTCTTCATTGTTCAGATGCTGACATTGAGGATAGTTACATTTCTCTCACCAGAAAGGGAGGAAATAGAGAAGTTCTGGAGCTTGAGTCTGATTTGAAGTCATTTCTTTATAATTAATTAATAAATTATTTTGGAGCACCAAATAAAATATCCTCATGCATATTTGATTCCCTGACCAAATTTTAGCAAATCCTGCATGTGGCCGTAAGTACAGGACAAAAGTACAGGACAGGTAGGAAGAGCTGTGACCAGTGACTTACTTTCCTTTGGGATTTGGGAATGGGGTCACATTTGTCACCCAATTTCCTATCAATTTTTTTAAGGCTTCCTGACTTTATTATTTTTTAGAGGAAAATTGAATGTGGTGATGCCATTAACTAATGAAAAGGTTTTGATGAGGGATCTCAGACATATATGGTGATAAGGCCTAACACATCTTCCTAGCCAGCTGAAAGTGATGGTATATTTTTAAGATGTTAACAGTGTTATCCAGTCCATCCATATTGTAGGAAATCCAACAGGGGAGAAATCAAATTGAAAGTAATCAGAGCTGTACTTCCTATATAAAGGTAATTTAAAAAAAAAAAGTATTGTCAGTTTATTCCCCCCATCTTTCTGCATTTTCTCCTCTTTCTCCCTCTTTCCCTCTTTCTCACTTTTTTTTGCACTTTTTTTAAAAAAAAAATTCCCTCATTGCAGCAGTAGCCTCAGAACAGACTTCACTGAATGCAGGTGAACATTCGGTATGTGATGGCTTAGGTCTCTTTCCTACTAAAGCTGGTAGTTGAGTGGCTAAGGATGAGAAAAATTATATATTTACACTGCAATTATAGGAATTATATGGTTTACTGTCTAAGTACCATTCCATATCATGGTAATTACCATGATATTAAATAGCTGAGTGTCATCATAGAAGGAACACAAGTCATTACCACAGTCCTACATATGATAACTCTTAAACATAATTGCTATGTAATGTTTAGGTGATTGAATTATCATGCAGACCCATGTGCATGCTGCCAGCACAGCTATGCATAAAAAAAGCTGCTTAATTAAAGATTACTGCTGTTTCTTTTTTTAATTGAATGATTTTCAAAACATGGCAATTCAGGGCCAGGTTTTGGAAAAATGTGCTGCTTTTACTCAGTTTTGTTAGTGCGTGTGATGTGAATTTGCTTCAGTGAATGACATGAAGAACACGTATGGATAACGGCAACAATGCCATAGGTACAAAAGGGATACTTGCCTTTTCATGGGCAATATGTTGTGAATCCACAAACCCACGGAAGTCAAGTCATTCTCCTGATGTGCTCTGGATCAGATAGATGCCTGACTCTTAAGGTAACTTTTGCAGATGTTACAAAGTGGTACCAGCTGGCCCTAGGAGAAAGATGATATACCCCTTACAGGAGTTCCTATAACCATCGGAAAGTAAATTTAACAAATGTTAATGGAAGATAATCTCCGACATTGTGAATGGAATCGTATTTTTTATGATGTATATTTGTTATGAAGGTTGCTTAACTGTAATGTCCATCAATTTTCTTTCATTTGTAGCATTTGTTCAAAGCAGTTATATGTACATTCAGAAGAGTATAATCTGGTTAGCAAATTTGCTTTACGTAGAAGTATGATTTTTGTGATAATAGAGTGACTTTCATGTAGATATTTTTTCTATAAACAGATTTCATACTTTTCTAAAAGTACATACAAAAATCTCAAGAAGACACTTCTTGGATCTCTTGACAGGCAAGCAAAAGCAACGGGTTGATATAACCTCTGTTACGGTATTTTTCTGACCTTTTTCTTTGTTTCTTCAAAACAAATTCCAGAAGTAATGTATTTACTATGAGTCGTGAGTATGTACAAGGTAACCACACCTCTGAAATCACATACTGTTGCTTCTGAATACAGACTCAGAATATGAACCAGGGTGGCCTCATTTCTGAGAGCAACATCTGCATCTGTGCCAGAGAAAATGTGTCCTCCTTGGATGCTGATAACTTTTTAATGGATTTCTTGCACCACAAATACAACTTGCCATTCTGACATTTAATTTTGAGCTGATTTACATTCCCGAAATTTGTCATTCAGAAGAACCAGATCAGGCTGAGAGTTTTAGTTACACTAGAGCTTAGTAAGTATTTATTATTGGAATGTGTATTGTAAGGTGTGTTTTACGAAGAAAAGTGATATTTCTAATATATATCGTTTCATCCTGATATACACGAGTTATATATGATATAAACTAATAAATACGGGATATTGCAGTCAATTCGTAATGCTCACATTTAACGTACTGAATAAAATTTCTTCACCATTCAGTTGGCATAAACAGTAAGGGGTCAAAGTTTATCATTTCATCAAAAGTCTGTGCAGGTTTAGGAAGATTCGGGATAGGTTCCGGTTATATGGCTGTAATCTGTTTCATTGCAGAGTTAACTGCTAACAACAAATCTGACAGCTTTGGGTCCGAGTGTCTTAGTTCGTTGTCTAATTAGAAGCAGAGATGAACAGAGACTGCATGATTATTGTGCAAATAACATCTCTGTCTACCTTCTTTCTAATGGCAAGAGGAGTCTAGAACTGGTGCTTCCAACTATGTGATGCAAGTAATGGCAGGAATGGAAGGTATACGTAGTACAGGTTACTTCTAGCCTGATAATTAAGGGTGAGAGAATGCTATGGAAGACTCAGCATATGGTTCTATATAATTTGAAGAAGTGGTTGGAACTAAAAATTCCGAAATCTAAAATTCTTCCTTTTGACCTGCTTTCCACAGACATGGCAATAGGTCAATGTGATCCATGAAAAAGTCTATGCATTTAAAAAAAAAAAATCTTGGCCACTGGAAAAAGCCTTCAAATCTTTCAGTGACTATTACCCATCTGTTTGATGGCAGTGAGCTGCTGCTGATTCAAGTATGTTAAAAAACTAGTGTGACACAGAAAGGCATTGCATTGCATATTAATCTTTTAGAAAGGAGAGGGACAGTGTCTTATGGAGACATGAGGAAACTTGCATTATAGAATCTGTGTCCTCAGTCTTCTGGATCTCTTTGACTCCCACAGGAAGAATTGTGGAGTCTTTAGCTGTTGTGAGTAGAGAAAGTTTTATTTCTATGACTTTTTTCTGATCTAACTTGAAAAGGTAAGCAGAGTGATTAGACTTACTTTCCAGGTTTAACACAGCTTTTTTTGACATGCTTAATGCTCCTTCCATTAATACTGGTGGCCTTTGTATCTGAGCCGATGTGTGAGTATGCGTGAGTACGAGATAGTCTGTCTTACATTTTGATCTCAGGTAGACTTTGAAATAGGTACGCTGATGCTGGTTTGCAGAAAACATTACTTATCTTTAAAACTCTTAAGCTTAAAAAGCAGCAGCATCATGAAGGTAAAATCACAAGCTCTGATAATCCATGCTGTGCCGAGATCCATAATTTTATCTTTAGTATAAATTAGGTGGACCTGTAGGCCAACAACTGTCCACTGTCATGCTTCCTCCGTATCAGTCTTAGGAACTGTAAACATAGTTTCTGCAAGGTAGCAAAGAAGTTCTTAACTTCTGCAATATGTAATAATCCCTAGAGAGTCAGCAGTTTGTGTCAACTGAGGATCATGACCATATTGTGATTATACGTACAGATTTATTAAAAATGTACAGAGGACAAATGGTTGTATCAACCAGAAACAGATATCACATACTTCATCAGTATGCAGGGAATCTTTGTGTCAGCAAAATAAATGACCTGGAAGTAGTAGAGAACTATTTATTATACTAGTGATTTGTGGGGAAAATCCTGAATGATGGAAGCATAATGTGTTGGTCTTTATATTTGAAAACTTGCTATGCTCAATGATGTAAGGATGTATGAATATGCATTTAATCAACATGACTGCAAGCCTCAGTCTTAATTGGGTGCGTTTTAGTTAATGAATACAAGATGGGTTGTGGATTTTTTGACTGAATAATGAAATAGAAATCATTTATGAAATATTGGTTTTGGTTTTACATACTTTTATCCAGAAAATAAATGCTAAACATCATGAAACTTGATTGAATGCTCTTCTTTGACATTCAAATAGCTCTTATATCACTGTGAAAAGTATTTATGGAAATTATAGAATGTGAAAAAGCAACCTATACAAATGCTGTACATAAGCAGTTCTTTGATAGCAATTGAGGACACAACAGTAGTAAAAATTGACTCAGCAGACAATTTTGATGGTTCCTATATTATCAAGACAGGGATGGATGTACACGTTTGTTAAGGCTCTTCTCTGAATCAGGGTGTAAAATATTATTTCAGAGATTAGTTGAAAGTAAGCATTTTTTAAATGTGTGTTTGACATATATTGTAAGAACAAAGGCAACAGGTTTTAGCATAATCAGTTAATGTAAGCCATATAAATGCAAATTGAAATATATGCAGTTATTTAGGCAAGTGTTTTAATGGAGTTTTAAAAGATTCTTCTGTGTTAATTACACAACAGGAGTGGGTTTGTTTCTGTGTTTTTGAGGGGGCCTGAAAGATTTAAATTACTTCCCACCATAATAGCAAAAACAAGTTAGGAATTTTAAAAAGTTGCAAGCAGTCATTGAAGAGCAGCCCACAGAAGCAGGCAAAAATCAGATGTGGTTGAAGAATATACGATAAAATGCCATCCTTCATTTCATTCAGAGCATAAAATGACTGGTATGAATATGGTATGCCAATAAGAAGTGGGAATGTTTTTGAAGAATATGGGTGGGAAATGCATTTTTCTTTAAAAAATTGAACTTCTTTTTATTAACTCCTTTTTAAGGACTCTTACTGAGCTCTGCTTAAATGACAAGATTCAATACTCAGCAGAAGTATGTCTGTTGAATGGAATCAAGTTCTGTGGATCTAGCTTTATTCTTTAGAGTAGAGATTAAGTCATGACAATGAGACAATATGGAATTTTGTAGTGTCATTATGCAACATTTACATGAATATTGGATTGACTTTAAATGATAGTGATTGCATCCTTCAATTTTCTTCCCAGATTTTTAATAAAACCAAACCTGGAACAAAAATTAGCCCAAATGACCAAACTTTTTTTTCTTCTCAAAATTAATTGAGGTTACAACTTACCCAAGATTTCCATGTAAAACTGAACTAGACAAGGCTTATGCCTATGGTTCACATACAGTTTGAGGAATCTTTTAAAATTGCTAGGCAATTTCTTTGGACTCATGTTTTACTGTTACAGTCCTCACAGATACCTATACTGGATTTTAAAGAGGTAGCAAATGAATTATTAATGACTACTCAGAAGTTTGTCTTTCATTTTCAACTGTAATTAAGAAAGTGTGCCTGGCAGCAACTATATTTGAGAGAAAACAAAAGATGCTGAGTACAGTTGTAGCATTTGTGCCCCTGAATCCGCTTTTTTTATGTCCTATGGATTAAATTTATGTCCTGCCTGGTTCCTAGTTTTTAGAGTATTAAATTATGGTCAAGAGAAAATGTATTTACAATGCATATCACACTTGCACATTTTTTGTTTGGTTTAGGTACAATCTGCATATGGCATGTCTGTTTTTCCAGTGGCTACAGGAATATATAATCACTCATCAGCAATGTTATTTGCTTTTTCCTTTAGGGGCTGATGTTATCAATTTTGATGGCCATGTAGTGTTACCATACAGATTCAGGAACAAGAAAATGAAAACACTGAAAGATGTCATCTCTCTGAAATTTAAGACCTCTGAAAGCGATGGTGTAATCTTCCACGGAGAAGGACAGCAAGGAGACTATATCACCTTGGAACTGAAGAAAGCCAAACTTGTTCTAAATTTAAATTTAGGTATGCATTGATTGTTTAATTTTGAGTACTTTTTAACTCTCCCACAAAAATTTTAGGTCAAACATTACATCCTTTTTTCCGCAGTAATATGACAAGCCACATAATTTAATCAGATAATTTGGTGAAAATGTTGTTCATTCCCTTTCTATATGGTTGGGTTTTTTTTTCTGTTCCATTCCTTCCTTTTTACTCTGTGTGAGATACCATGAAAATAAGATCATACAGAAAAACAGGATCAGCAATATCTTGTCATTACAAACTTGCCGCAAAGAAAAAAGCCTTGCTAGAATTGTATTTGGCTTCAGCTGTGGCTTTGCGTGAGAGACGGACACTGTCATCAGTGCTAGATGAATAAAGGTCACCCTTAGGAACCTTGCAGCAAAAAAGGTATCAATCTGGGAAGCTACAGGCCACATGAAGCTGCGATTCAGCAGCCTTCCTAGAATCTGAGAAGTAGGACTAGGAGAGGAAAGAAGACATACCGGTTTATCAGGCAATCTTATGGTGGAATCCTGTACATGTTACTCTAGTTCCAGCCTCCTTTTTCCCTCCCAGTGAAAAACTACAGGCTCATGAGTGACCCGATTTATAAAGTACATTTATTATGAAAAAACCCCACATTTATCTGGTTTCAGGCTTTTTTTTTTCCCTTCAAACAGAAGAGTTTTAGAAAAAGATTTCATGTAACTTTCCTTAGTTCTCTTACAGACATGTGAAGAGTAAATTATTCTGTTCGTTATTTATATTGAATAGTAATTATTTCCACTAGCATTTTCTTCTGCTCTTTTTCTAAAGATCAACATGAGCAGATGAGGAGGAGGAAAGCACATCTTCATATAGCAGTTATCTATTTGTAACAATTTCAATTGCAATACTAACCCATTCATTTCCAGTTTCTCCATATTCTTCAGTTCAATCTGTCTTTATAAGCTATTATAACTTCCATATATGTGCTTGATGGGGATGTTCTTAAATCACTAGGCTGATAAATGGGAGTGGGCCCTGTGACACACACTGACTTAATAAACAGAAGTAATGGTTTACGGTATTATTCTTCCTCTGCCTGAGAGTATGGTCTTTGCCCAGAGTCAGTGGAAAAGGATGTTCATTTTGCCTGGTGAAATCCCGTGACTTAGTTTCAAACATCGTTGTGGGGGAGGATGGGGAGATGGAGAGGGATTTAGGTTTCGCTTTGCATTGGATTTTACTTTGCATTGAAGAAGCTGAGGCCCATGGACATGCATGGAATTTTTTTTTTTTTTTTTAACCAGCAGCTGTTGAAGGATCAGTGGCCTTCAGCTAAAAGGCAGTATGGTCATTTGTAGGGGAGTAATGTCTTAAGCCACGGAAGTGTGATTTGCCAGAATGTGTTACCAACATGCACAAACCTTAGTGTCTGAGTTGCAGGCATGCTTGATGGTAAGAGATTCTCAGCTCCAGAAATGCTTTAGGTCCTCATGTATTCCGAACAGGGAATATTGCACTGAGTTATTGGGCAGTGCAGCAATTTTTTAAACCTGCTGCTGAATTAGTCATTTGCTGCTTCAGTTGAGATCCATGCTATCAACCTTCACTGGCTTAGCTATGTCAGTCAGATTGCAATGAGATGTGGTCTCTGACTAGTATAGCTGCACTGGCAAAAGCCCCTGGAAAACACAGCAGAGAATTGCAAAACTGTACTCTTGCTAGTAGTTTGACTTCCAGAATAGGAAGGTTGCTGCAGGAGGAAAGACCAAAATAAGCTATGTTAGCAGAAGACTGCTGTTAGCTCAGTCTGCATTGAGTCTTTTCCTATATGCTCGCAGGTATAGCTATACTGGCAGAGCCTACAAAGTGTAAAACTCAGACTGAAAAGGCTTTTTTGTTACCAAAGTCTGTTATCAGGCACCACGTCTTCCTCAACAGTCATAAACCAGTACAATTCCAGGGAAGCTCAGGACCTGGCCCAAAGGTGACAGCTTTTCATTTCTGTAACGTAGGGATGAAAACACAGAAAACCCCTCGTTGAGAACAACTTTACAACTGAAAGTTGGTATTGCTTCTCTGGTTCGCTTCCAAATAACTACTATTACGAATAACTATTTATACAGTTCACTGATCAGTTACTTGCTGTATTTGGTCTAGCTATTTGTATTTATGGCAGCAACTCCCAACTGGGCAGATCTTAGCTTCATAGCGGGGTGACTTCCTCCAGCTTATTGTGTGTGGTATGATTCAGGTGAAATATTGACAGAGCAAGAGGAAAATGTTTGCCTAACTGTTATGAGGTGAGAATTGCTCCTATTTCTATTCTCATCTTAGGCAGCAACCAGCTTGGCTCTATTTATGGCCACACATCCGTGATGACAGGCAGCCTCTTGGACGATCACCACTGGCACTCCATCATCATAGAGCGCCATGGGAGAAACATCAATCTCACCCTGGACAGACACATGCAGCACTTCAGAACCAATGGAGAATTTGATTACCTGGACCTGGATTATGAGGTAGACAGTGAAACTTGTTTGTTTTCATTCAAATTGGCTTCATATAGATAAGTCCAATAAGAAGAGAAAAGAAAACTAATATAATTTAAGATGTTTTGGTACTTTTTTGTACATTCATTTTAATTATTTTTTCCCTTACATTTCCTGAAATTTTCTTTCCAACGCTGTTCTCTCTTAAGTGTAAATTAAGTTTCTCTTCATTAGTCTACCAGATCCCATCTGGTGTAAGAGTCATCTCAGCCTTTTGTTTTAAAATGGGAGATATATGTTATTCAGCAAGCTAAGCATACACTACTTTGAAAATCTCTAAAAGCAGCTGCTGTAAGCGGGAAGTAGATTAAAAAAAATACCATACAATCTGTTATTCCATTCAGGTGATAATTCTGCACTTGAATCATAAAGCCGCATTCGGTGGTGACAATCAGTATTTATTTTTAGCAAAGCAAGCAGATTAGAACCTTTTTACTAATATGGATCTTGATCTTTCTTGTCTTAGGTAGGTACTTCCTTGTATTTTCACAAATATGCCATCAATAACTTCTTTGTATAAAGAAGCAATAAATAGTTAGGAAAGTTCTAAGAAAACTTCTGTTTAATCGGTCAGGTTAATGCACACAAATGTTGGTAGTAATTAAATGTGGATTTGTTGTCTGATTACACTCTGGCTTCTACTATTATGAACTTGTTCAGTTCCTCTAAATTGTTATACGAACTTCAGCACTTTGGTTTTTACAAACTTGTATAATGATTTTCTTACACTCTTTACTGTTTCTAATGAGAATTAATGCGGTTGGCAGAGCCAAATACATGTATTTCCATCCTTGGAACTTTTTAAGCAGTAAGAAGGAATCAAAATGATGTAATGCAGAAAAGTTTGAATTAACTTGTGTATTGATAGTTTTACGAACAATCTTTTGATCAAGAATATGATATGAATGTTTGAAAAAATTACTTGTGATTGTAAATGTTACGAATCAAATATTTACTTATATTCCAACAAATCTTCATGAATGCCTTCTTTGGTAGCAGTTATAATGAGAAAATAATGAGCAAATTTACCTGTATCTCTGTTACTCATCGAGCACTGAAGATCTGAATTGAGCTATTGAAAACTCACATAAATAAATTTTATTAAAGATTTTCAAGTGAGTGAACTACAGAAAAAGTTAGGCTGAATGCCATAAGCCAGGGCAATTCGCCACATANTAGAATCCAGGAGATTCACCTTCTTCTCTTCCCTGACATTAGAGACCTCACTGGCAGTTCTCAAAGATACATTTCAGTCTCCATGTACATGGAACCCCTTGTGTTTAATGGAACTTAGCTGAGTGCGTGTGGATACGTGTTTCTGTGGTTCATATAAATGCAAGAGCCTTAACTCTTCTCCTTCCTTTCCTTTCAGTTATCTCACTGGTTTTGGAGTTAGTCATCACAGACTAAACTTATATGTGTTGCCCTTGTGATGAATTAATCACAGTGGATAAACCTGAAAGAATCAAAACTATTTTTCACAGAAAAAAGAGTTTCTAGGTTAATCTCTTTCAGAAAAGTTAAGTAAGCACAAAAGAGGAATAAATATTAGTTGAGATTGCCTTTTCAAGGTAAAAAGAAAACCAACCCTATGAGTCCCTCTTAAGTCACTGTCATGGTTCTTTGCAATTTTTCTCCTTTTCTTCAAAATGCTTTCCGTTCCATTTTCTCTTGTCCAAACACATGACTATAACATGCAAAAGAATGTTTGACAGCCAGTAAAATATTACAGTCACGTTCTTCAGTTCATGTAAAGTGCTGTATCTTCTGTAAAGTCAAGTCATGTCAATTTATAATACCGGAGGATGTGTCCCGCGAAACACTTTTACGTTCCTGGTATGTGCCATGTTAAAGATTTTGGTTTTCAGCTGTATAGCTTTAGTTCTTCTTATATGCCAAGTCAAAGCCTCCTCTTTGGGATAGAAAGTGATCTCTTACATGCTTTTAAAAGGGAAAATGTGTCCCTAGAGCTGCATTTTCCTGCTGTCAGTAATAACAAATGGAATTAACAATGAATGATATTTAAAAGCTTCGCTCTGCCAAATCTCAGTAGCAGACTACAAGTAGACGTTTTTGTGAGCATTCGTAGGGCAGGGAAGCTAGGTGTCATTGCTATTTATGCTGTCATCTATTGGATACAAATACTTAACATAGATTGCAAGGACTAATCTCATGAGTCCCTTATTCTTCACGTTTGGGCTGCAAAATATTAATGAAAACATACAGCATTTATTCACTTTCAGACATTTGAGAAAAGACCCTGATGCGGTAGAGACCTGTATAGTCTCTATGGAGTGACAGGGAGAGACTTTGTACGAGATGAACATTTTTAGGTTGTAAAATACTTGTTTTTCTTCATCTTTTAGCACTAGAGATTCTGGATAACCCAGTGTTTTAGGGTAATGAAATTCAGCATTAAGAGGAAAACAATTCCTGTTTGACCTTGATGGCTGAGTCTTTGTGGTGGTTGTCTTCATCTTCTCTATGGAGCTGATTTGGCGTGCTAAGTCATGTGGTAACTCCTCATTGACTATAACTACCTGATAAAAGCATGTTCTCAGTAGCGGAAGGTGCTTCTGTCTAACAGGGGATAGCATCTTTAACTATGTGATTCTGTAAAATTCTTCTGGATGAAGTAGATATATAAGCATTAAAGGAAACAAATGTATCGTATTGGAGCCCACCACTGCTGTGTCATAGTCTGAGCTCTGGCACACAGTTAGAGCTGCGTGAATGATATCAATCAGATTATCGGGCTAATTTCATATCTACTGTTGTTTAGAAAAATACTGGGATGGACATTTATTCCAAGGTCTTTGTTTGAAATACGTATTGTTCAGTAGCTATCAGAAGATCAGTCTGTATATGAACAACTGTGATGTGTGTCTGCTCGCTATTTGGACAATTGTAATAATACTTGGGATTTACTACCAAAAATATTTACAATCACAAATTCATTACAGATTTTTTTTCTGCTTTTGCGATGCTTATTTGATACTTCCTTTTTCTGTAAGCAGTGTTGCCAGCTCTCTCATTTGCCATGTTTGAGTGTTCAAAGAAAGCAAACTTGTTTAAAATTCTTTGCCCTCCAGTAACTAGCTACCATTTTCTATTTCATTCAAAGATAACCTTTGGAGGCATGCCTTTTTCTGGGAAGCCAAGTTCTAACAGTAGGAAAAATTTCAAAGGCTGCATGGAGAGCATCAACTACAATGGCAATAATATCACTGACCTTGCCAAGAGGAAGAAATTGGAACCTTCTAATGTGGTAAGAGCATAATTTAATGGTCGTCTAAACTTCTGCTTCTCCTTCTAAAGGAGACTGGAAGGTTTGTGAGTGTGTGTAGCTGATATCCTTGTGATATACTGGAATGATACAGAACACAAACCAAATTTTGTCACATACCCAAAGATCTTATTGTATGTACATTTGTGACTTTATTTTATTATTATGTCTGAGCATTTTACTTCTGGGGTCCCGTTCCATCTTTCCAAAATCAACCTTCATTATCAGATAACTACTTTTTAAAAGAAAATCAGCTGAACGAGTAAGTACTTCTTTCCTTTCCTCCCAAATTATAGTAGTCCAAAACCAGCGCAGACAAGATTTATTATTAAATCAATTGCAGCTTTCTCATGGCTTTAAATCCTTCCATCCCTGCAGAGCTAGTTGGATTGCTGGAGTGCACAAGTCATTGGAAGGGAATGCTTCTACAGGCCTTTCTGATATCTCTGAAAAGCCTCAAGATATTAGACTTGAAAATCGTTATTTAGCTTATTAACATTACAGAGCTTATTAACATTTTATTCTATTTTTTCTCTTGCTTAAGCATTCATAGATGCTTTCATGTTCAAATTTGCACTTTATGGGCAGGGCGATTAAGAAAGAATGTACTTTAATTACTGTATTTTTAAGGCTCTAAATGTTCCTAAAATTGCTTGCTGGCATAAAAAGGCAATGTGGGTAAGAAATAAATGTGTTATTGCCATGAGTTTGAGATGGTCTGAATAAGTTGTTCAGAGCTTTCTTCTGTACAAGCTTATAGCTTCACAAAGTACTGCTAACTATATGTATGGTTCCATTATTGCTTTTCTCTTTATGTAATAAAGAGTGAAGATTTACATATGCAATGATGATGAAGTGCAAAGGCTTGATTACCATTTGATTACTCCTTGGATAGTCATACTAAGTTCCATATAATTGTATGAACAAAATGGCTAAATGGTTAAGGTAATACAAAGGATAATTTTGAATGTGTGATGTTTGCCTAAACAAACTCAGTAATTCAGCCTGATATTTAGAACCTTTTCTATACATGAATTTCTTCAGTATTGTCAAAGGCAAAGAACATGATACATATGCCATGGAGGAAGACTCCACTTTTAGAATTTTTTTGACTCAGTCGCATGAACTCCTAAATATTTGACTTTTTTTTTTTCCCCAAAATTGCCNCTTTCTTCTGTACAAGCTTATAGCTTCACAAAGTACTGCTAACTATATGTATGGTTCCATTATTGCTTTTCTCTTTATGTAATAAAGAGTGAAGATTTACATATGCAATGATGATGAAGTGCAAAGGCTTGATTACCATTTGATTACTCCTTGGATAGTCATACTAAGTTCCATATAATTGTATGAACAAAATGGCTAAATGGTTAAGGTAATACAAAGGATAATTTTGAATGTGTGATGTTTGCCTAAACAAACTCAGTAATTCAGCCTGATATTTAGAACCTTTTCTATACATGAATTTCTTCAGTATTGTCAAAGGCAAAGAACATGATACATATGCCATGGAGGAAGACTCCACTTTTAGAATTTTTTTGACTCAGTCGCATGAACTCCTAAATATTTGACTTTTTTTTTTTCCCCAAAATTGCCCATGATTTCCTGCCTGCAGTGCATTTTAAGCTTGTAACGTAACCATGATTTTCAAAGATTGATGCCTGATTTAGAAAACGATCTTTGTACAGGAGCAATCTTTCCGTTTTGCACAGTTGAGTCCACTGCAAGTTAGTAGGACATATTCTTAAAGCCTCTTTCTGAACAGAAGTGTTACTTAAGGGGTTTCTGTAGTGCAAATCCTATCCTTTCAAAAGTGTGGCATAGCTAGCAGGCCTGTAAAGTCTCTGTAAAATCATCTCCCTGTTTTTCATTTGTTTGTTTCTTTCTTTGCTTGTTTGGTTTTAAAATTCTGTTACCTGTAACATGAAAGTAAAATCCGCATAAGAAGCTTTGGCAGTGTTAGTGCTACATCAAGAGGCTGTGGCATGCTAGTGTAATTTGATGGTTCTGTTGATTTCCAATTCTGAGAATGGCTATAAAAATAGAAGTGACCTTTGTTTTCAGTAGAATTACTTAAATTGCTTCAGCTCTTCAAAAGCAAAATCAATTTTACTCTAACTAAATCAACATGGATTTTTATGTTTCTTGCAAAAGCTTTTTTTCTCCTAGTTTTTAGCCTGATTTAGCATGAAAAATAGACTCGGTTGAGACTACTGTTGTTGTTAATCATGTTTATGATGATGGCACTTAAGCAATCCAACAAGGATCAAAGCTCCATTGTGGGAGATCCTGTACAAACCCAAAACAGTAGGCATACCCTGCCCTAAACGGCATATTATTGAAGAAGCGAGACAGACCAAATGTAATGAAGTGGAACACAAGCAAAGTAATGGGTATGGTGATGAAGCATATTATAAGGGGGGAAAAACCCCAGAGGAAAGAAGGATATTGAAGAGGTATGAGACAAAAGAAAAAAAATATTCTTCTCTGCAGATAGTTGAATTTCAGAAGTCACACAGTGAAAGGGAGTTGATTCTACAGAATGAGGAGGCTGAACAGAGGTTTTGTCTCTGAACAAAATGAAAGTTAAAAAAATTCTGGGGTCTCATATACATAGGTGTTGTGAGCGAAAAAGCACCACCAAGCATCTCTTTAACTTATTGAAGAGTAAGGATGTGAAGACAATTTAAAAGTATTTTAAATTTGAATGAAGTCCAACACTGACTTTAATAACATATTTCTTTTAGATTTAAAGGGTAAGAATAAGGGGGAAAAAAGTTTGGCAGTCCTTTGTGATACATAAGATGGCAGCAGTTCTTTGGGAAGAGTAAGTCAGATGGATGGTCTTGAGCAGTTATTGTTGTTCTTATTAGCAGAGCCTGATTTGTTTTCAGAGAAGATAAATGAGGTATATGATAAAGATGCCCAAAAGGGAGAGTCGGGGAGAAAAGGACGGCTGAGACAGAGAATGTGAGTGTCTGCTTTTCTCCTGAAACCACGTTGCAAACAAGAGTTGGCAGTGACTAACTAGCACAGTAGGTGCTGACTCTTGGATACAACTTGAGTCAAGACTAAGACAGAAACAGGGAACGTGCTTGTAAACAATCTTCAGTCCATCTTTTCTCTATATATAGAAAATATAACAAGCTTTGTAGGACTTTCGTTACCTTGCATAACTGAAGAATATTTACCTTTGTACCACTAGTGAGAAGAGACTAGAATATGCAGCTTACAAGAAGAAGTCCGGGGAAATTTGAGTTTAGGAATTCAGTCACTTTATCAAATTTTCCTACCCAGAGGTATATTAAGGGCAGGCAGTGTGAATACTAATTGGATTTAGTTTCCACGGAACAGTGTCTCCAATTTTAAAGCCTGTAACTGAAAAATGCTGAGGAGAATCACATTTGCTACCCTCCATCCTTACATCCACTAGGTCTATGCTTCACCCTTCTGCAGCTCCTATGCCATATATTACTGAGTGCAATCATATATAAACTTAAGATGAGTGTTTTCTTTAAATTATTTATATAAGCAAACGTTGTGTTAAGCTCGAAGATGGGTAATGAGCTATTTTGAGAAAAATACTGAAATAACATGATAAACTTTAGCATACAGTACATTGCCTGTACTGTATAATCCATCCTGGTTTAACAGGTATTGTAGTCTTAATAAACTCATTACCTCTCATTTGGGAGCTACGTATTCAGCCACTAGCTCTATTAATTGGGAAAGGTTTTAAGAACCAGTAGTATTTCCACAAGGGATAACATCTGAATGTGGCAAAATTGATTTAAAAGAAGTAATCATGAAGCTAATTTGCAGCACAGATTAAAGGTCATGATACAAAGCTCAAGCTACCCAAATTAAGATGTTTTCACCATTTCCCTTCCAATGTAGTATGAAAAATTCTCTGATAAGATTAACAGTTTCAGTATAAGAGCACAGTAAGTGTTTGACTTCCAGATGTCATTGCCTAGCAAGTCACTCTGAATCTACAGAAAAGAATCTCTTTCTCTTTGAAAAACAGGGATGCTCTGATAGAGACAAGCTGCAGATTTAGCTCGAACTCTTGACCTAGACCGTGAGCAATCTGTATCAAATGGGCTTTACTTAAAAGAGGAGTTGTCTTGTGAATTGTCATAGAAGGAATCGATAATCCAGTTCAAATTAATCTGAGTAGCTCAGTAGGGAAAATACTAACTAGCAGAGAAATTAGAATGATATGTTACTTCCTCAAGAAATCTTTTGTACAGTTAGACTGTTTATGATAAATGCATTCACTGTTATGAAAAAGGATTTGAATGCATTCAGTGCCATTAGCATGAATAGGTGCTATACATGCAAGTATCCCATGCATCAGGATGACAGGAGAGTGTCACCTGGGTAGGAAAGCCTTCTTGTTATGAGGAAATCGTTAGTTCCTCTCGGTAACAAGGCAGCGAAAGAAACTCTTAGAAATGTCTAAACTCTAAAAATGTCTAAAATCCTTTCTAAGCAGTACCTAATTGGCATCTGTGACTGAACTGTGAGATGTCAGCTCTTACAAAATGCTGTTGCCTTCTGTGTCTACACAGGATTGCCTTAACTATGTAACAGAAGTTTTTTCTAAATCCAGGGTGACTATTACACTGAGGATTTTAACAAAGGGTTGCAGAGGGTATTTCAGCCACTCTCCACCTTTTTTTTCTGTATTTGTGGTTTAACGAAAAGTATTCTGTAGCACACTTGGAAATGTTCAGACTAAAACTATTCAAACCAATGAGTTACCTATTTGGATTTAATGCTTAGTTTTCTGAAAACTTAAAATCTCCAGCAACTTTTAAACCAAAAAAACCCAGAATAGCCAAACAGCTTAGCAGCAAAGGAGATAATGGGAGGCCCTTTGCCTTTACTCAGAAAGTAGTTGTAATTTCTTTCATAACACTGTAATTTAAAAGCTTCCTATAGTTGTTTTAGCTAATTATTTTCCTAAATCCTTGGATGTTTTTTGTTATCTGTGGAACATGGGTGTATGAAAAGAACATTGTTTGTAATGCTGAGATTTTATCATAAAGACAGGAACAAAACTTTTTGGAGATCAGTGTAACGAAATCTCTTCTCTAGTTCCAGATTATTGGAAAGATCAGTGTTTCTTAATTGATGATGGCGGCTGCCAAGCTGATAGTCTAGTTGCTACTAATTCTACTGGCCTTTATAGGTAACCTGTCTGGCAGTATAACTTCTGACGCTCTGTAGGAAAAAGAGGTGGTTATAGCAGAGTAATCTAAGAATCTCTCTGAGTGCTCAAGAACTATTATTTTTATTCATTTAATTTTGACATGGAAATACTATATAAGAAACTGAATCAGCCTCACAGGTGGTATCTTGCTATGACACAGATCAGGTGTTTTCTGATGTGTGGTTTAAAAAGTGACAGGTTTGGACACCGGTAAATGAGTGCTAAATGTTGCTTCCTTATTGACTTCATCTAGCCCATCTCCAATTGAAAATAATTACTTCTAAAAAAAATTTACTTCGGACTTTCCTCCCACACATTTTCAGACACAAAGTTCCTATCTTGCTTCCAAATTGTCTAACTGCCCTCAAGATGAACTTTCAGAGGTGTTTGTACACTATGAATACAAAAATATGTGACATAAAAGCTTATATCAGGAAGTCAGTAACATGGAGTTTAAAAATACTTTTGTGATAAAGATGATGACTGACTCCTATTGGGATTCTGAATAGTGCTTAGGTGAACCTCATCTCTAAACATCCGGGTACCTCCAAAAATGTTGTTCAATCCTTAATATTTTTTTAATGTACAAATAATATCAAAGGAGTTGCTATCTTGATCGTAGTAATAATTTCCATAGTTCATCAGATAAAATTCTTCCCTCCCAAATTGAACTGAAATTGCCACAGAATATCCATCTGCCACAGTGCATCAGAAAACCTAACCATAGAACAGGATCCACTTTGCCACATGTTAGAAGAGTTCTTCAGCAGAGGAAGTTTTCCTGTTATATTTGCATTGATGCACTAAAAAGTCAATTCTGGACAGAGATTGCTACAAATTATTTACAATTTCTAAGGAAAAAATGGTAATACATCCTACCATTGTGGTCTTTCGTGAGAAATGACATGAGAACCCAAGTGAAAAATTCACATCCGTAATTCTAGTTTTGTTTACAGATACATTTTAAAGCCTTGGAAATCAATAAAGTTGACTGGATTTTTGTCAATTTTCCAAAGAGTAAAATTTTACAGTGTGAAAACTGCAGTTTCTTTTACAGAGAAAATTATTGACTAACTACAAATATTACGCATTTTTCATGATCAGCTACTCCACATCCTTCTATTTCATGAAATGAAGTATTAGCTTATCTGGTATTATTGAGTAGAAAACGTAACAGAGAGCCTAGCTCTTCATGAGGTATTACACATCCTTCTTTCACAACCTCACATATTGTGTTGATTGGCACATTGATATAAGTGTATTTGGAAAGCTGTATTTCGTTTTTATAAAAGGATAAATTACTGCTGTTATAGGCTTCTTTGGTGACCACGAACAAGCCCAAGTTTCGCTGTGATTCATTTCTTCATCTTTGAACTGGGAATATTAATGCTTTCGTCTAAGCTTCATCTTAGTTAGACGATAACTCTTCAGGGCAAAGCCTGTGTGTATGTACAGTACAAAATATAATGGGGCCACTGCTAGACAAAACAGAACATCACAATAGTAACAATTAATAACACATTTTTACATGCAACTTGCATTGATCATAATAGTCTCTAGAGTGAATGAAACATAGAATACTTTTCTAGAGGTAGCTATGAATTTACTGGAATCTTACAATTTTTGCTTATGTTTTTGCTTTTTTTGTGTTTTACTTAGGGAAATTTAAGTTTTTCTTGTGTGGAGCCACATACAGTGCCTGTCTTTTTCAATGCCAGCAGTTACCTTGAGGTTCCTGGTCGTCCAAGCCAGGATCTGTTTTCAGTCAGTTTCCTTTTCCGAACCTGGAACCCCAATGGACTTCTTGTCTTCAGCAACTTTGCGGATGACCTGGGGAATGTTGAGATTGATATAAATGAAGGCAAAGTCAGCGTCCATATCAATGTCACCCAAGTGAAGAAGAACCGAATAGACATCTCATCAGGTAAGTGTTGTTTTTTAATTGGTATCATTTTTGTTGGTGTTGTCTAAAAGCATCATGGACCTAAAAATTAGAAAAAAATGTTTTAACAAAATTTGAAATCTAAACTGCAACCATATTAAATCCTTTATTGCATGTTTCATTGAGTAAGAGGTAGAAGAATATTAAAACAGTTGTTAGATTAAAAAAGAAGACACAAATGTTCTTAATTCTGTCATGAAAACCAGAAAACGTATTACCCCTTATCTATGAGGCAGCATTGCTTCTTATTTTCTTTCTTCCATCTGTCTTACAGTCTTCTCTGCAAAAATATTTTGTTTCTAAAGGGCTACTCTTTTTGTTGAGAGTAGCCTAATAATTAGGCTGCTCCTGTTACTTCCTAATAATTACAAAGCTCTCATAAAAACAAATCCATTTGTTTTAACCGCAAGGCTGGCACGAAAAATACTGTAGCATTCTCTTAGGTATGCTGTGGAGTCATGCTGGAGAAGTACCAGAGCTTTCGCTACCTAACTAAGGAGGTTTTGGAAAATACTGGGTAAAAGGTACAGGATTTGTTTCTGGAAGAAAGAGTGTGCATTGGTGTCAGTTGATCAGCCTTTTAAAATTACTTGATACTTCCATTTTGATAAATTGTACTTTCAGCCTAGATTCTTTATGGGCATTTCTGGATCAGCTGTAGCTAATACGGTGTTAGCTACATCATGTCAATTAACACTTTTTCTCAGCAAAGTCGTGACATAATCATGGGTTGGAAAATACAGGGTTGCTTGCAAATGGATCTAGCTCCACATAAAAAAAAAAACAGTGATTATTTGAAGCAGCATGTATGGCAATCTAGTTTCTTAGCCAAAAAAGGGATACCTTTTTTGCCTGAAATCATCTGTGGTTACTATTTTTTCTTAACATCATTGTGGAGGTATTTCAATCTGCACCAACAGGATTGATATACTGGTATGGCTCTGAATGAATGTATTGTCTAACAATAGACAATATAAATATATTGTCTAACATATAAACAATATAAAGAAAACCACTATATTGTCTAACATATAAACAGGGACTTGAGGAAATGTAAGAAAAAGAAAAAAAAGCCTTTTTTAAATGAGAAAACATACATGAAGTGGGAAAGTTACGTTTCATTTGGGAAGTGGACATTTTTGTGAGTTTTTTCTTTTCAACCCATTAATGAAATAGAGCTGAGCATGAAATGAAATTAATTATTTTAAAGATAGAACTGAATAAAATATGAATAATAACAACTAAAAATCTGAATTTAACTGTTTGGTAAAATGAAAATGTTTTTATGAAAAATACATCATCTCTCCATCATTACAATATTTTAGCACAAAAAAATAAATACCATAGATTACAAGTTAGCATTTCATTGCCTTCATTATATAAATACACTCATGAAAGAATTAAGTAGTGTTTTGGTAATACAGTAGGGTCTTGAACAAGAATGTTTTGTTAAGGTGCTAGCGCATCATAATTAGGAAACACATGGAATTATCACCCTCATTCTTTCTTCCTTAGCTCTGCCTACTACAAATCCCAGTTTACAGACAGACGTGGCTACCCATGATACTTATTCATGAGCTTCCTTGTGCCTTTTTGGTCCACGGAAGATTTCAGTGCTGATTAGCCGAATATTATGAGAAATAAAAATTTCACCAAATTGCCACTAATTTTGCCCAGTGTATATCTTGATATGAAACCATTTTCAGATTCCATTAAGTTTACGTTCTGGAAAGTAAACACGTGAAAAGTGTTAAGTTGCTATTCTGCTTTCTCCTTCACCTTCACCCACAACAACAAAAATTCCCCAACAAGTAAAATGGAAAACAGAGTATTGATATTCTGACTTTCTTCTGAAATATTCTGAATTGAATATCCTTCCGAGTAAATCTTTTCAGTCTGTATGATCAGTTTACATAGCAGCCCAAGAATCACACACAGCCATTCATTTTTATAGCCATGATGCTGTTCTTCATCTCCATACAATCCAATATCTACATATTACAGTTCGAATATCTTAAAGAGTTAGTAGTTTCCTTTGTTATTATAATTTGTACCACAATAAAAATACATTTATTGTTTAATTTTCATTGTATGGGCTTTTTATATTTGCATAGCTATCCTGGGAAAGCTTTGACTTATGTTAATACTTTGTTGCTACTTTTGTTGCAACAGGCATTTCAGTGCCTGTGAAATGAATTGTGTACATGAACATAAGAAAACAAAATAGGGCATCTGCCAGGGAAGGCTGCAGAAGGAATGCTGCTGTTGTACGGCAAATATCACAGCGACCTTCTTATTCCCTTCTAGTGCAGGGAATTAACAGATGTCAGCATATAAACCTCCTGAGTTTATGTAGAAGTCCAAGTGGTCTGCCTTTCGCATGAAGATTTCTGACTGTTGTGGTCCTATAGATATAAGATGCACATTTTTTCACGGTTTCTTTTTACTTACAGCTGGCAAAGCAGAATTTTCTGTAGTCAGGTGTGCAGCCTTCTACGTAACTGCATGTGTAGGGTATGAATAATTAGATTTCTGTCTACTGGGAAGTACGCACCCTGGTTATCACAAAGAATTATGCTAACTAAAACTACAGCCTAGATGCAGGTGTGTTTTGTATTTCATAGGTTTGCTGTACTTGTGCCTGTCACCTGTAGCGTATTTTCACTGGAGGAAGCGAAAGTCTCTTAGTCCTTATTTCTATACACCTCTCATAATTTACTGACTTACTTTCATTAGCAGCTTTTTAATGTCAGCTTTCCATGTTAACACGGGGACATCAGCAGTTCATTCCGGGGCGTAGCCTAATGCTGGCTATAGGAATAGTAGTTGAACCGGCAGGAATTACGAGAGAGCTGTATGCTGATGTGCAGGTGGCAGAGTTTGTTCGCGACTCTGCACTGAAGATACTGGTGTGGAACGGAGTTCTGGTATGTCTGTTTTTCAGTGTCGTAGTATTCCTTAAACACCTTAAAGCTGCACACGCTGGCTTACCGTGAGTGGAGTTCAGATAAACAGGACATATCAAATATAGTTAAATTCACACCTTTCTCACTGGTAGCTCGGCACTGCGAACCTCTTCATTGAACTATTTTATGAAGTGCTTTGCGATGCCTGGGAGGGATCAGACAGTGTCTGAAAAAGATTTTCTTGTCAACTTGACGGAACTTTCATACCTAATTCATTTAAGTGTTTTGTTTAAGGAGAGAAAGGCAGCTGCCATTTTAAATATTTTGATGATACTTTACAAAAATAAAAATGAAATACTGCATAGAAGGTATAGTTAAAGGAGCTGCAATTCTAGTCCCATATAGTACATGGACCTGTGTTTACTACTTACCTATAGAGTCAGTAAGGTGAACAGTTTATAGGACATTGTAAAACGTTCTGTAGACAGCTGTAAGGTTTAGAGGCAAGAACATCAAATAATCATCAAGCAGAATCAATTGACTGTTAAGAAGAGTGAGAGCTACTACTGATCTGAGAAATTAGAAATAAGTTTATACTGTATTTTTTATGCCAATTCTTTCTACTTTTTCTATTTTACATAGTGAGTGAAGGGATACAATACTCTAAGGTGGTCAAATAGAAAGCATGAAAGCAAAAAGTTTAACTTCTGTGTAAATACAGTGACTATGAGAGGTTTACGTAGCATGCTGTGGGAAAACATTTGGATCGATAATAGGCAATTCATGGTAATCATGAAGCAGACATTGCTTCGCATTTAAAACCACAGAAATTGAGAGTTGCCATCAGGCAGTCTGTTCTTAGCAGTTTTCTTCGTCTCCCAGAGATCTTTCCCTGCTCTCACCAGTTGTCTGTTCTGTTTTTGTCAGGGATAATTTTTTCACAGTGTTAGCAGATCACAGCAAGAGCTCTTAGGTCTTATTTAATGTTATCCTTTGGTCTGCCAAAAGGCACTTAACTGTTCCTTCATTTATTTAACCACACGTCCTGCCCACTGGAGATTTCACTATATTCAATTCTTCATGAACTTCTCTCAGTTTTTTAATCAATCTTCTTCATCTGTATTGGAACAATAAGTCATCCCAGTACTTTATTCTTGGAATATTTAAAATAAAAATAATATTTTTTTATTATTAAAATGGTTTTGTAAATCTGAAGCTTCTTCACTCATTGCTTGGAGTTCAAAATTATCTTCAGCCTAAGTATGAGACATTCCTACTGTCTGCATGCCTTAATTCCCTCTTTCATTCTATTGTTGCTACTTTTAAAAAATCACAGGTAGTTGGTGTTAGCATTAGCAGTTCCTAGATAACTTTCTGTAGATCACTTCTTGTTTTGCAAAAATGCATTTTCTTTTCTTTTTTAATGATGTTAGATACTGTTTGTCTTGCTGCTCCTTTCATGCCTTCAGTCACTTTCAAACCTCTGCCTCATCTCTATACATCTGATTAAAGCATTTAAATGTATCCGTATTATGAAAATTTAATATTTATTTTATATGTGCTGAAAAGGATCAGTGATGATTACATATATTGTAGTCCAGTACGTATAATTTTTTTGCATTACTAGTAAAAGGCAACAGACTTTGTGCTGACCTGGCAAAGCAGAATCTCGGGTTTTACTTGACCTGGCTGTAGCTTGTTGAACAGTGGCCAAACGACTAGCCCCTGACCTGTCCTGCGCTTCAGCTTCTTGAATGGTAGAGGCAATAAAAAGCTGGTAAAAAACAGTAATAATTTTTTTACTGTGTTAATAAGGTGTACTGTCTTTTTCCCATGACACAATTTAGAGTGTAACAGAATATTTTACTTTAACATGCAGTTTAGCTTTCAGTTTGCAGTACATATGAAAGGGACAAAGATGATTAGTCCTTGTGGTTATACTTACTGTCTGATTTTGCTTACTGAGCAGGTTTTTTCCTTTTTTCATGATCTTGCCAGTTGTTCCTTCAAAACAAGTCTCTAAACAATAAAAAATTCCTTCCTTCCCTGCCCAGCATTCTGTTAAGTCCAGTAAGCACTGTTTAGCGGTGAACAGACTGGCAAAGCTGTCGTACAAAGTCAGTGGCCTTGATTTTGCTTTTTCTTATGTTAATCTTATTTAGACACTACCACCATTTGATTGATGAGAGTTATATTAATAAACTTGCTGTTAGTAAGAGGAAAATCAGGCCCACTGAGAGCTGAAATAAAGATTTAATTAGAAGAAATAAGCTACTGACTGTGCAGAATTACACAGGTGAAATACTTAAAGCTTGTGTATAAATCAAGAGTTAAACATCCTATTGACTTTTCCTCTGCAGAGTAAACTGTGATTAATATCTTCACAATTGTGTATGTTCCAGCATAGAAATTAATAACAGGAGAGAATCTCAGAAAACAGTCAAGAGATCTTTCTTTACTCCTCCGTATAGGTTTGGACTAAATTCTGCTTTTGCCATCATGGGATTCAGGCAAACTTCCTGGAAATTGCTGGGTTTACCCAAGGGACTGATGGAAGCAATGCCAGGCTGAGAAGATGGAAGAACAAGTGTTCTTGCTTTCTTTAAGAACTTTTTAAAAGCAGATTTCCAATGTAGTTTTGCATACCAAAGGATTCTGATATTCTGCTACAGGTTTTAAAGTAATTTAATTTTAGTATATGCTACCTGTTTACCCAATGCACCTACTCAAAATTGGTGATCTTGCAATCAGGAGAATAAATTGTTGATGAATTTGTTTTTAACAAGCTAATGTCTTCTTTCTTGAGCACAGAAGAAATCAGCAACTGGAAAATGTAATTTTCCCACATCTCTCTTTGCCAGAAAAACTGTCATGAAACTTTTCCCAAAGCCACATGAAATGCTGTTCAGTGCAGGGTTAAGCCACAGCCCATTAACCAGTTGCCTCCTTCCATTTAGTGATATCTACCTGCTTCAGCAACTTAACCCAAATCCCTTCCTAACAAAACCAAACTTTTCTGAAGCTTTCAACATTGGGAAAAATTGGTAACCCGTTAACAAACATGAAGAGTGTTGCTTTGCTCGAAGAAACAATAGTAACATTTAAACCAACACTCCTGAGGAACCATCTAATGGTTTTCCAACGTTTTTAACAGCAAACCTTGAATCCCTGTTTCAATATAGAAAAGAACTTCTCTGCCTCTTGAGAAAAGGTGAAGTTTTCACAGTGGCAGATTCTAAAATAATCTCTTGATTTATCCTCTGTTTACTTTTTCACTTGTCTTTTCATAGACAGCTCTGACCTTTCATATCTAAACATTCTCTGCTCAGCTTAAATACTAGAGGCTTCATGAAGATCCCTTGGATTTTTCCCCACAGTACAAATGATAAGTTGCTGAAAAAGGACATCATCTCCTTTGGCCCATAATATCTTAACAGAGAAGTTTTCAGAGTGTCCAAAATCTTCTGCCATTAAATTGAATTAATCTGCTTGGAGCTCCTTTTTTCCTCTTCCAACTCTCCTAGTAACATCTTGTTCTGTATATTAGCTGCCACTCAAGGCTGTCTTCAGTTCCTCCTGTCAACCATAAACTTATTAAAACTTGGGATATGAATATCTTTTTGTCATATTTATCCATATTAAATAAATCAGACTTCTCCCTGTGGAATCCCTCTGGGAAGCTTTCCACCCTTCTGTCTTTCTGCTAGATCTCAAGTCGTCTGGATTGCAGTTCATTCATATTTTAGACCTCGGGTTAAGATAACATCCTTCAGGTAATAAAATGTCTCTGTCTGACAGATCAAAAGTGGTACTCTCCCAGTGACAATTCCCAGGGGCGTTTTACGTGGGAATCGAGAAGTATTTTTGCCTCTGTTGCTCAATGAAGGTTTAAATAGGGAACGTGTACACACAGAGCAAAAGTGCACTTCTGGTGGGAAGATAACGTTTCCCACCAGGTCTTTTCCATATTACCGATACTAGGTTATATACTGAGTGTTAGTAAGTGGAGGCAGATACCTGTGAGAAACTTGTCAGCATGATGGAGATGAGAGACACAAATTCTGTCCACAAAAGACAGCATGATGACTTAGCATCAGAGGAGTCTGAATATTAGAGAATTATTTTCTTCCCAGGTAGCCAGTTTTGTCTCTGTGTTTCTCTCTGCATGTTTATTTTTGGCTAATAAGTTTAAGCAGTGAATGCAGCTACATGAATAGGTATTTGTGGGTTTGAATTCCACAGAACTGAGAAACAGACATACTTGTAGTAGTTATTATTCTTTCTTCTACATGTTTTTGTTGTAGTCTGGTTTTGCATCTTGATACAGTAGACTCTCAAACCAGCCAGAGCAAGAAGTAGAGTTCTTGATCGCAGACTTTTTCATCTAAGAAAACTGATGAGTTAAACTGATGAGTTTATTTCAGGTTTTTGTGAATTCTGCTTCATCAGTCACTGAATTTTGCTGAAGAATTGCTTTCCAAGCACAAGCTATGCATTCTAAAACATAGGTGTTACCATTTTTGGATACTTCACTGGGAACAATGTAACTCTTGTGTTGGTTGCACTGGTACCTTGCAAGCATGGAGGAACCTGGGAATGAAGAAAGCAGGCTGTTCTCCTTGACGGGCTTCCTAAATTTATACAGGAGGCTGAAATTCAGTTTACTCGTTTGGTGTCATTTCCTCTGGGCTCTAGAACAGAGTTAGAAAGGACCTTTCCAGGTCATTCTCTATTTTAGCACTGAAAGATGAAATAAGGCTTTGTAGAACTACTATTTAAGCAGTCACTGTGTTGCACTGAATTTCATTCAGGAAAAAGGTGCAATAGTCAATAGTTAAATGGTAATTTGAACTTTCTGCTAGAAGGAATGTAAATTACCTGAGTAGAGCTGGGCAGAACTAGCTGGAAATTTACCTTTTAAATTCTTTTTTAATTCAATAAGTTTGACAGGAAGCAGAATCAATTTTAGTTGCTTTCCATGTTGCTTTTGCTTACTCCATCCTCATCCGTTATTGCCAGTCTGGTTCTAGTCAAGTCAGTGAAAATTTTGCTTTTGACTTCAATGGATGAAAGATAAGCCCCTTAGCACTGAATGCTGCGGAGGTGCCCGATATTTTGCAATTACCTGAAGAACGTAGGTTTTTACTTAAGTGGGTCCTCTGTCTGCATATTTTTGTTGAATACAAAATAGCGTGAAGAGACATCTCTCTAAAGATTGGTTTAGCAAGCCAGGGATGCTCAGTTAAAACCTGCATTGGCTCTTGGATCAGTAAGAAGGTAATGTTGGAAAGGACATGGCAAAATATACTTTAGTTTGTGTTTTAAAGTCTTTCAGGACTTACATGTGCTGATTGAAGTGAATATGTTTTTTTCCATTATTATTTTCCTTTTAGATTAGTAATAAAGAAATAAACAAAAGGATACAGTAGAGACAGGAGCTGTAGTTATATTTGTTGTGTTTATGCACAACCCCAGGACACCATTGAGTATTCATATAATATAAAGGGAGATGAAGGGAATGTTTTCTAATATCTGAAAGACTGGATATCAGAAATATTATGTTCTTTCCCCCAGTTTACTAGTTCGCCATCTCTGCCTCCTCTTCTGTAAAGTCGGCCCGTTTTCAGGACTCACACGCCTATGCTGAACACGGTGTGTCATAGATGGCAACATGATGGTAACCTCACAATGAAGTCAGCCAATTCTTTCAGCAGCGGCATGAAATACCATCTGGCACCACTGGCTTAAACTTCCTAATTTTGTAAAAGCCCATTTTTCTGTTAATGACAGGATGAGGTGGTTCCTTTAAACTTTTCCGTAGATGTTAGTATTATATACTTGGAAAATGTGATTGGACTTCGTGCTATGTTAACTCTTTAGTTCACCTTGTAGCAGATTTAATTTTTACTGGAAACTAGTGAGAAAATATAGGAAATCTATTTGAAGTCTGTTTTTTACTTCACTTCTATTTCAAAGAGAGATAGTTGGCTAAGCACATATTGTGATAACCCAGCATATGATTAATCAGCTATAATAACTTAAACATATACTTCTACTGCCTATTTAGTCTGGCAGTTATGATATTTTGTAAATGTCTATGAGTAAGTGGAGTAGCAGGGGGTAAAAAGTATGCACTCACTTTTAGTTTGATAGTATAAGTTGTAGCCACTGTACATATGTGTATGTACCATTGTGCGTATAGCCAAAAATTCTTTCCTGACAGAGTGGTCAGGCCTTGGCACAGGCTGCCCAGGGCAGTGGTGGAGTCCCCATCCCTGGAGGGATTTAAAAGACGTGTAGATGAGGCGCTTGGGGACATGGTTTAGTGGGCATGGGGGGGTTGGGTTGAGGGTTGGACTCGATGATCTTAGAGGTCTTTTCCAACCTTAGTGATTCTATGATTCTGTGATTCTATATCAGTCAGAGAGTTTACTCAGCTAATTTGCCAACCATGACATGGAGGAAGTTCGCAGACCATCGGCATTTGGTAAAATAGTAAAATCATTTGAATGGGTTCAGGAGATCCAGGGCAGACAGCAGGTGAGTCTACACTCTCAGATCACTCCTTGTTTCACCTCAAGGGCCTACTGCTCTGACTGTCCCCGCTGCAAACAGGCTGTATCACTCCTACGATATCATCTTTCAATGGTATCAATAGTTTCTCCACCATCAGCACTGAGATCCAGGAATAGTTCAGTGGTTAGACTGGTCCAGAGCCTGTTGCAATAGGCAGTATGGACAAAATGTCAGCTCCTACTCTGTCAGCCTGCCAACACTTTCTGCAAGGGTCTGTCCCCTTGCAGACTCTCATGCTCTGCCCTCCCCCTTCTGTACACACAACACATTCTGGATGTCATTGCTTAAAAAGTGCAAATATCACAGGGTATGAGGCAACCTTCTTATTGTTCATCACTTTATGAAGAGATATCGGTTTTTAAAATCATAACATTACCAGTGTGTCTCAGACGCAAAGAAGGACATGTGGGGTCAGGAGGAGAGCCAAGCTGTTGTGACAAGGTTGCTGTAGCCATGGTCATGTAACGATAATCATACGACAGGCATGAAACAGGTTAGTGTTGCACATGGCTTACACCGTGCGGGCACGTGGGTCAACAAGATGAAGCCCCAGAGAGTGTGTACTGATCCGGAGAGCCCTTCACACGCTGTATAGCGTGGACACAAATGGATTGCTGTGGGGACCAGCCATGAGCACTGCAAATGTGAGCTGTGTTGGGCAAACTGGCCAGGGGAACATAGATCATTCCTTGGTCTTGGCTACAAAGAAAGCAGAGAGACAGCCTGTGTTGTTTCAGGAACAAGAAACCACAGCAGAGAGGGTGCAGACTGGAAGGTGGCTTATAGATGTAGAAGCAAAGGGAAAGTCTTCAGGTTTGGAAAAGTGGCCTGCTACCATTTTGTTTACTCAATGTTCATTGTTTCAGAAAGGAACTTTGGTGGGCGTAAAACCTTGCTGGGACAGGAAAACAATTGTTATGGATTAAAAAAAAAGGGATTGGGACGAGAAGAAAAAATACTGGAGACCCAGTCTCCACTTAGAACATAGTACATTTATTTTCCCTACACTTAAAAAATATGTTTAGGGACAGACTGGGAGATCAAAGGTCTTGAACCTTCATTTGTACGTTATTGTTGCTTACATGTACTACGTAATAGCATTTCAAAAAAAGGACACAGAATCTTCAAGCAGTGGGCCGCATAACGCTCTGTAGAACCACTGTGGAATGAAGCTATCAACTATGTAAATTAAAACTGCCAGTCCTGTCTTTTCACCTTTTCATCTTCTCCAAATGCAAGGAAAAAAGGTGATTTTTTTTACTTTTAAAGTGGGCATTTGCAGCATTTGCACTTGGAGAAGAATCAGGAATACTCCTTCTAGTGCAAATGTCCTTGAAACTCATTTGAGTCTGCAAAGAATTTTGCCCTTTTGAACTTTTAATCTTATTTATCACTAATCCTTGGATAGGTGTCCCACAATACCTCTAGCCAATTACTTACAGAAAGATAATTAAAAGTCATTGTAATATCAAACACAATTTTTTGGGGGGGAGGAAACACGACCTAATTACAGGCATGGAACTTCAATTTATGTGCTGGGAACTGACACTCAATATCTTCTTTTTCATTGCCGTTCAGGAACCTGGGCAAATAGATTATTATCTGTGACAGGTTTCTGGCAGTCCCTCTTGGTTTGACAGTGTTATTTTAGAGAGAAGTGAGAGTCACTTTTGTATATAATGAAAGGAAAAGTTGTCAAGCTTCCATACATATTTTATGCTGCATAAAACTTAACTGCTAGAGGAAAGACTCTGTTTTCAGTCATGCCATTGTAAATTCACAGTGCTTCTGCTGACCTCCAGATTTGCATCAATGACACAGAATGGTGTCTAGCCATGAATTCCCTTTTTTACACAGGCAATGCAGCTCTTGTAAGTCAGCTTGGCCCTTACTGTTTTTTTGGTTAGTACAGTCATGCACAACTGTGATGTGTATTTTGGCATTTTCTACTGACATTGACAGAACTAAAAGCAATTTCTATCGAAGTGCTTCCTTGAAATAGCATCAGGTACAGTCTGCATTGTCTATGTTTTTTTCATCTTACTTCTCAGGAAAAAAACATTTTCTTGTTGTATGTTGCTAGCTCTGCCTTTACTTTGGTCTTGAAAAAGATGGTGAGTCCCTTCAGGCATTTTTGCACATTGCTTCTTTTCATTTTCAAATGCTGCTGAAGCAGCAGCACATGAGCACTGAGATGAAACGGAGCAACCAAAGTCCTTTGGATTCTGTAAGCTGAATGGCAGATGATATTGTCTTTAAAAAGCTTGCTCATTATGTTTATGTATTTGATAGGGAAAAAAAAGAATCTCAATTCCCATGCTGTGAAGCAGCCACTATAAAATACATCGTTTATTCTAATACCAAGCAGGACTTTATGGAACGGATTCATTGAGGACAAATACTGAAAATTCTACACATCTCCTTTGTAGAATATTTGCTTACTAAATAAAAACATGTTTAGAGGCATGACTTCCCCTATGTCTTTTCCAAGAAATACATGTATATACAACGTTTGGAGGATCCATTCTTTTAAAATGCAAAAATAACTTTGGTTTTCTTTTTGCAGATTTAAAATAGTGGAACAACACAACACATGCCATCAAAAATGTGGGTTTCATTCATTAACCTTTTGTCGCTGTTTTAACAGCTCTTTTTATGCACATTAGCACGTGCAGTAAAACCAACTGCCAAGTGGAATCAACTTTACCACAGCACTAGCACACAGATTTCTAGCAGAACAAAATAACTTTCTTAACATTCTGGTGTTGGTACTTAGACAATTGCCTGTGAAAACAGTAATAGCAGATCCCATGTCTCTAGGATCTGGAATTTGCAACACAAGCTGATATTATTGACAGTACTGAATCTGGAAAAGAACAATGTGGTGCTGAGGCATGTTTAGGAGAACTAGGCTGGTTTCTATAGTGTTGGCAACAAGTGATATGTTTGATCAAATTTGCTGTGTGATAAAGCTTTGCTGTATGCTGTGCAAGAATATCTGGTCCCAGGGGAATGACCTTCATGTACTGAAGCATCCTCCAAAGGCACAGAACTAGGCACAGCACAGCTCTTCCTTCTCTACCTTCACTGGTGCCTGTGAAACATGCATATATATATATAAAAAAACCCCATATATTTGGGATGCCCCAAATCACACCCATTCCTAATGTTTTCTGCCTCGTTTTGTCACAGGTAGAGATCAGCACGTTATAAAACAAGACCAAAAATAATTTTCATCAAGTGTTTTTAGACCTCAGTCAAATTTACATTGACTGTCTTTTTAAAACAGTCAGTAATTATTTCAGGTCTCTGGGATGAAATCCTGACTCAAATGAAGTTCAAGGGACTTTGCCTGACTTCAGTAGAGATACTGTATCATTCAAAGCTTGTGCAGTGCTTCCACCAATAGTTTGAATAATATTCTTTTCCTAGAGCGAAATGCAGTCTGTGTGTTTCAGGAATGATTACTTATACCTAGTCATGCATCAAAGTATTGTTCTGCAATTAGAAATGAGTTGGAATTACAGAAAGAAACATCGTTGTTGGTGTTTTAGTGGAAGATGCCTGAGATACTGAAAGACATTCTTAAAAATATATGTTTAAGACATGCTCACTTTTCTTCATGATGACTAGAAAACTGTAGGCATAATGACCCAACAAATACTTACAAATTCTGTTCCTTATAATGGAGAAAGAGCAGAGTGAACTTTCCCTACGTCTGGTACAGTTCAAAAGGAATTTTCAGATGATGCCGTGGCCTAACCTGTCAGGATTCACTGGTAGCAAGTTAGCAAGTCCTAGCTCTTGGAATCCAAAAGCATATTTATTCTCATTCCTCACAAAAACCAGGGTATAACCCAACAATAAGGAACTGTATATGTGTAATATAATGCAACATATCCCACTAAATTTACAAGTAACCTTCTTGCAAGACAGCTTAGGATGCTTAGTGCCACATAGAATAGTATTACTTTAAAAAAAAAAAAATTCCAAATATTCTAAAAAGCTCAAGAACGCTGTTTTATTGGCAGACTCCTTTTAAAAAAAGGCAAGAAGTTACTGAAACATTTTGTTTTCCTTTGGCAAGATGACACTGGGTTACTCAATTTTCTGTTGCATGGAGCACAAAGGATGCACTTACCTCTTCTTCCTTCTTCTTCTTTCTGGCTTTGAGCAGCCCAGTACGAACTGTGCTTTTCAGATTTTGTTTGTAGGAAAATGCTGTCATGAATGTGAGGTTTGGTTCATCTTTCTTTTATTTCTAACCTTTCCTAAGGCAGGCCTTTGGCTCTGGGAACCTTTGTCTTTTGCTGCTTAAGTGTGGAATTTGAGAGTTCCATTTTTTACTATAAGTAATGATTATAATATTGCTAATAATAATAAATAATTATGTTACTAGAAGCATTATAGTCCAACCTGCCTCATATACCAGTCAGTTGGATATGCATTTTGAATGTTATTTCTTCCTTACGTCAGGAATCTGTGTTATTGATCATCAGTCTCCATAAGGCTATTTCATAATTAGAACAAGCTTTTACTCTTTCAAATAATGATAAAAACGCATGCAAAAGCAGTAGGTATCTGAAATACAATCATCCCACAAGAAGGATTTAGTTATGTCGCCCTACTCAGACACTGCAATAGATGCTCTGCAGCTAGATACAATATTCTAGGTTTTTTCTTTTGTAGGAGGAGTGAGTGTCTTTTGTTTTCTGAAGGCTTTTGTCAGGTATTTTCACCCTCAGCTCTCCCTGGCGATTCCCATAACAGTGAACCAGAGCCATTTTTGTGCTTTTGTCAGTGAGTAGTGAGCTATTGAACAGTCATACGATGGGGGAATGCAGCACGTCTGTGGAAAACTTTGGTTTTTTCCGAGCTGGATATGTTTCCAGGATCTTTCAGGGCTTACGTTGTGCCATGCAAGTTCCATGATTCTGTGTAAGAGTGAGCAGAAAAGGGTTGGACCAGGGAAAGAGCTGTTAGATGTAAAATGTAACTGTCCACTGAGGCAGGCTGAGGTTGGGAGTGGAATTAAATCTAAGTCAATGCTGAATAAAGGTTTTGGCAAATAAGCTTTTTTAGGTATAAAAAAAGTAGATAACCAGTATTGTATTTCTTATATATATTATATTGCTAGGTCTGCAGGAAGTTAGAAAATAATGTGTTCATTTATTACTTCCTGATTTTACTGATTCTTTTCCCCCTTGCTTTATGGATGCTTTTATTCTGCTCTGGTTTGTTAATGCAGCTGTACTCTCTTATTCCTCAGTTGCTTCAACTTCCTTAGAAGTTTTCTCACGTATGGTGTTAAATTCCAGTTGATAAATATTCAGAGGAAAATAAGCTTTGTTTATGTACAGGCATTTGCCATGTACAAACAACTGAAACAAATAGTTTAGCTATTTTTACCTTTTAAAGTATGTGTTATTTTTATAGAAATGGTCTGAGGCCCAATATGGTGTGCCTTAGGTTATGTCCTCAGAACAATTTCAGCACCGACACTGAATATGAAAGTACCAGTGGAAAAAGGAATTACACAGTGCTAACTAAAGACTCAATAGTAGTGGGTTTGTTCCTTTTTTTTTCTTTTCAGACAATAGTTATATTAAACACTTAGCTCTGTAGTTTGTTTCTTAAAGTAAATTCAACTTCCACAGAACTTTTTTAAAAGAGCCGTAAGGAGATATCCTCATCAACTTCTAGTGGAAGAAAATTCCAACAAGCTTCAAAGAATTCAGTAATGTTTTGGAAATCTGTTTTAAATGATAAACAGGAAAACATGTTACTTTGATGTTAATTGCACCTTGGTTAGCTCTTTCTGGTATCATATTTTACATGCACAAGGGGAAGTTTTCCTTTAATTTTAGTAATCTGTGGAAAGTACATTTATCTGTTCAGTTATGTCATCCAAATCTTGCTAAGAAGAATTATCTCTTGTTACTATTAATAGTCTTCTGTGGAACTCATTATAGATTTAAAAAAAAAAAGGATCTCCATGGTCATAAAAGTGATGAGCCAACTGTAGTAGGTGTAAAAGAAAAGAATGAACTCTTGCATTATTCATAATTTAAAAGAAATTGTATTCTTAATTAGCATTCCAAATTTTCTGGGTATCGATATCCTTACAACAGAGCTGAACAGAATCAAATGATCACATTCAGTAGCTGAAGTTCAGTTTGGATCAAAACTTTCAGCTCAAATCTTTTTTTGTCATTTGTAAGTTTTACCAGGCATGTAGATATCCACAATCTTAAGCAAACATGAAATGTTATTAACTTAAAGTTCTGATTACGCTGACACCCTGAACTAGCAAAGGGGTATGAAACATTGCAGTAGATCAATTTTTTGCCCATTCTGTTCTTGATTCACACATCTAGGCATACAGAAGCCTGAAGTAGCAACTTGGTCTAGTCTCCACTCAAAAAACAGTATAATTTCATAGGAAACTTGGTATTATGTTGAGTTGTTGAGCACCTTGGTAGCTGCCATGTATCGTCAGTTCACAGTGGAAACGATAGAAATTCAGGGTCTTCTGTACATTGCAGGGAAGAGCCCAGAAAGAATGTGATGCTGACACCTCCAGTCCTGAAGTTGAAATCTCAGGCCAAATTAAATCCAGTGAGGATTTGAATCTGACCGCTTCTGAGAAAGGCACTGCAATATAACTTTTTTTTTTACCCAGTTATTTGAAAGTTACTCTGCAGATTATCTAAGCTCAGCAGCAAGAGGTCCAGGAGTGTACAAGGTCCTTTCCTCTGAGCATTCATCGCAGCTCACACCATGTCAGTGATGCCTGTCTGGTGCTTGTCAGTACTGTCAAGACTCACTGCCTGCCTCTGGAATTTCTATTTTCAGTTTATTCCATATTCATTTAATGTAAGAGGGAGGTGGGGCAGGGGGACACAGGGATCAGAAAGCTCTCCTCTAGAATCTCAGCAGTTATCATCTGATCCTTTGGGACTTAGCCTGACAACTTAAAAACTTTATTTCACAGGGTTTGAAATTTTGGCATTGCAAAGAGCTGGTTGGTGGTATAAAAACTGGCTAAGATGTGCAGTTCCATACTCTTTACAGTCTAATCATTTTTATTATGGAAGTTGGAACCGGAAGTACTGCTACCTCAAGAAGGAACATAGCACGACTATTTTTCCACATATAAATTAGCAATATTCAGTAAAATGAGATGTATATGCTCTGATCAGGTGAGTCCTATGAATGTTCCTGTGATCAAGCAGCAAAAAGAAAAGCTTTTATTCATTTCATATTAAATAGGAGTTCAAAATATTGTGTCTTTCCATTTAGTGTGTTACAGAATCATTAAACTAAGTAAAATTTTTGTTGTCCAGATTTTCTTCTCCAAATAGGCCATTTTAAAAGGTTGTCACTGCACAGGGTAGATGTATGGTAGAGGAAATCTAGCTGGGTTCTACCACCTGTACTCTTGAGAGACTGTCTGACCAGTTATGAGGAAATGCCATACCTTCTGTATCCCACTTTCTTTAAAATCAGTAATCAGTGTAATTCCTTACACTTCTCATCAATGTCAAAGCAAGCAGGAGCCTAGAGAATAAACATTAAGATTTTTCCTTGATACTGTTCTTTGTCATTTAAGAAGTTCCTAAAACACAAGGTGTGAAGGAGTTGTAGCTCTGCAGAAGGTTTATAGGAATACGATCAGTCTTTACCTCTTTTCCTTCCTCCTCTTGTTTGAGGTGAGCAGAAAACATTAAAAAACAAAGTTTTGGCTATTTTACTCCTTATTGGTCACTGAACTTGTAACTTCAAATTCTGTTGCACTAATAAAATTACTGTAGGAATAACTCATGATACACCATACTACTTAGAAATGGGACATGGTTCTGGGAAGGCGCTTAGCTCATCCTCTCGTATTTTAGCATTCGTAAAATGTTTTGTGCTATTGAAGGACATTAAAAAGATGTGCTGAGTCTGTTGATTTCTATATTTGTTATTTTTTAAAATTAGGAATGACCTTAATCAAATTTTAATGTTGCAAAATCAAACATTAAGAAGTTGTTTTCTCATGGAAAATACACTGAGTTACATTTCTTGTCCTGTGCCACCTTAATCAGTCTTAAAAATTATTTTCAGAATAGTAACTATGATGGAAAAATCCACATACAATATGCATAATGTGGCCAAATTTTATGTATTTACTATATATATCTCCTCACGCAGCCAGAATATCTTTAAGATGTTACTAAATTTTGTCCCTCCAGAATCAAATAATTAGTATAAATAAATAAATTAAACACAGAGGTTCATCATTATTATTTATCATAATGAGAAACATATTGCACTTTGAAAAATAATCCTAAGAGAATTCTTAATTTGTTTTTCATAAACGAATCCTTGTTATATTGGATTGTGTTATAATTAACCAATTTATCAAAAAGCACTAACATAATCAAACGCTTCCTATTTTGGCATGCAAACTCTTGCAATGTACAAGCACGCAGACAGATGGGAAATACATCAATTGAAAACCTGTCCTATGAATGTGAGTATTTAAGAAACCTTTCAGATTTTAATGGGCTTTAACAGAGTATTTACTGTTTAGTATCGTTTTCTGCATTTTTACTTCGTCCATCACCTGAAGCCTGACATAGTGTCACTCTTCTGAGTTATTTCGGCAACTAATCAGGAAGTCCTGCGAGGAGCAGGGGGTTGGACTCGATGATCCTGATGGGTCCCTTCCAACCTCAGATATTCTATGATTTCTCACGCAAAGCATGTGTAGAAGGTGGGGGAAGATGAAAGGAGCCAAACTAAAGTCTAATAAATTGCGTTTGAAATTTCAGCGCTCTCTTACGTAGGTTGTGAAGGTACCAGAGAAGTTTAGCCACCAGTTGGTAACCCTTCAGGCTCAATATTCCTGCTGCCTGTGTGGCAGAGGGATTATCTAGATTCTCAGAATTTTTGTGAAGCTGGCAGGAAGGAAAAGTCACAGAATTTTTAGGTGCAAAGATCATGAATGTAAAGGCTAAAGAGAATATATTATCTGATGAGAAAAGTCTGTGCCTGTGACTGAGTGTCCTATAAAACAAAATTAACAGGAGTAGTACAAAAAGACAAGTTTTAAAAAATCATGAGCCTAGTCCATGCACATTGTGAAATGGCCTTTGAAGTTCAAACTGTAGTTTTAAGTCTTCTCATTCTCTTTTACTTTCAGTTTCTGAGAACTCAGAATGGTATGCTCAATGTATATACTCAACAGTATACCATGATGATTTTTTCAGTGCGTTTTGTTTTAGTGGTAGCTGAGATCCTCTTGTAACCACTGTTCTCCAGGAACTGTGGCCTTCCATAAAGCCTAAGATACATTAAGATGTGATAAAATCACAAGAAGCTAGCGGCACAAATATTGCTGTCTGTTGTGAGGGCTGGGGGGAATATGCACTACCCGTCTCTACTGCTAAGTTCCCAGAGAAATCTACCTTTTCCACTGCTGGTTCCTTATTCTTCAAAAGGCAAAGTAAGTGAGAAGAAACGTATGTCTCAGAAAACCTGAAGAGAAGGATCATTCAGGCAGCTAGCTGTGGGCAGCAAAGGCCAGGTGACATACCCAGCCATTTTCAGCATTCTGCAAGAGCCGTGTATTACAGACCTGTGATATCAGGTGGGAGTTGCCCTTCGGAAGGTAAACCTGAGGGGAAGCTTATTTGCTTCAGCAGCAGGGAGCAGGATGAAAAAATGTGTGCATGTGGAGGGGGGTGGAGGAAAGTGGAATAAGGAGAATGAGAGGATCTTTTTACAGACAACAATGAAGTTGAGTGCTCTTACAAGTAGGCTGAGGTGAAATGTATTATTTCAATTCAGTTACTACTTGGTGGTGGCATCTTTCCTTACCCAAAGTAGCCTCAGAGTAGTGATTACTACTTGTATGTTGCTTGCAGGGTAGTTATGGGTATGCTAGAATAAGTATAGGCATGCTAGATTAAGTATAGGCAAATTGCCTAACTGCATTACTTCCCAAGGTTGAGGGATAATTTTTGTAGCCCACACTGAGCTCCACGATGTGTTACACTAATAAGTAGTACCCTAGCAGGTTCACGTAATTTATGTATGAATGCATGACGTACATACATATCTTTGACTGAAGTACAGACATGCCTCCAGTGACTAAAGTAAGGATGTACTTGACCAAAACTGCCAGGTGCTCTTATGTTTGTGCCTCAAATGTGTTATAGAATAGCAAATTGTCTGTAATTTTTATGAAGCTGTGAGGAGGGAAGTAGCTTACAGTTCTCAGCCACAGATGTCCAAAGATGAAGGATCTGGGATTAAAAAGAAAAATAAGTTTTATCCAATGATAAGAAGCCTGTGCTTTTAAAGATATGCATGAAGTTGTAGGTAACACTCCATAGACATACGATCTTGCTGGACCTTTCTCTTCATCGCAGCTTTCTGTGTCATACTTCCTGCAGGTTCAGATGCTAGAATAGCTGGAGCATCCTTGCTTCAGAACCTGCTCTGTGGCAGTCACACCTTCTTGAATTTTTGTTGTAGTCTGTCTTCAGTATGGGTACTCAGACTGGGGGCGCAGCATTCAGCTTTGTTATGACCAATACATTGTGCAATGACATTGATACATCACTCAGAGTGGGTAAATTTACAAAATTTCCAAACCATAAGAAACTTAGGTAATCTTCTTTAACGTTTTATGCTTAATGGTGTAATTTTGATGACTCTTGATTGCCCAATCCCAAAAAATCTCTCTACATCATTCTTTGTCTCTAATTCTTTGCTTATTCAGATCTGGCTTTGAATCTGTTTGTGGACCCGACCCTATTCTAACATTCCATTCTCCATATGGTCCTCCATTCATATTGTTTTTCTTTTGATCTTCGTTTTACATGTATCAGGGAGAGTAACAAAATCCAAACAGTATTACGGGAACTAAGAGAGAAGAGGGTCTGAAAAGTATGAATGCACATACTAATTTAACTTAAAACAACATGGATTGTTTCACAAGCATAATTAAATTTGGAAGAGGATATTAATGTTTTCTGAAAACACTTCAGTAGTGCAGCCATCAGGGAGGTATAATAGCTTTTTAAGCGAAAGGATAATTAATGGCATAATAATAAGTGGATATAAACTGGCCATGGATCACTTCAGACTATAATTCAGAAGAATAGAATAGAACAAGTAGAGTAATAATGTTCTGGTGGGTCCAGACTGTAACAGTAAGAGGGGGTCCCATCTAGCCCTGAAAAGTTAAAGATGTGCATTCTGCAGAACAACTTCACAACTGCAATATAAAGAAAATTATGCTGGTTCTTAGCATCCTTTCTCTTCTTGGCAAACTCAGCTTGCAGCATAGCTATTTGAGTTTATTTTTACCATTCAGAGTTAAACTCAGAGTGAAATTCTGTCAAGTTTGTCCACTTGCTCAAAGTACGTTAGTGTCTTGGTTTTTATTCGCTGATGATTTGTACTTGTGGGAAAAAAAAAAACAAAAACAAACAAACCCCAAACCAAACAAAGCCTACTACAATTATTTAAGCACATCTCCCCAGCGATAATACTATTGCCAGCTCAGTGAGCAATATGCTGCTATGTACTGCTTACAGACCTTTTCACTAGCCTCAATTTTCTTGCCAGGCTGGGCTCCCTATCTTTTGGGCCAGATTTTCCAACCCTTGCATAAATTCTTTTATCTCTTCTACCCAGTGCAGTTAGCAAGCTCCTAAAATATGAACATCCATTGATCTTTTGTCACATACTGTATGTTTTTGCCTCTGTGGGCATATGGGTCATTAAAATCCATATTTTTATCATCTACCCCATGTATTTAGGTTTTTCACTATTACTAGTTTTATTTTCTGCCCAGCAAAGGTAGTTCTTCTGTGTCTGGAATCTTCAGTCTCTTCTTACTTCTTTGCTCCTTTTGATTTCCTTTTGATTTCTAACAAGGATATTGAAAAGACTAAAGTTGAGATTTTTCAAGTTTATGTTCATTTTGTTGAGTTTTTAACAATGAACTGTTGAGTTAAAAGTATAGCGGGATTTCTTTTTAATAACTTAGCACTATAAATTAATCTGGTTTTTAGGTAAGAAATAAAACAGTGGATTTTTTTCCCTAGATTTACTATACTGGGTTGCATATTTATTATCTGGAATGTAGTGATGAGTGGAGATTGGACTGAAGTCCTGTTAGATACCACAGGTAGCATAAGAACAGCTATGTAGTTTAACCTCTGCTGGTTTGCAAATACCAGTATCAGATATATACAGTGTTTCCATAAATAATGGTGTCTGTTTAATGTTATTAACATCACATAATGTTTAATGTCAAATCATCCTAAGGGAAGTTAGAGGCAGCTTTTCCTTTGGGAGCAGCAGGTCCATTCCACAGAACACTGGACAGTGCAGCCGACTGCTAGATAATGGTGTTATACTGGGGAGGGATAGGTGATTCACGATTCATACTTCTTCTAAATTTTCCAGTATTTACAGTGTCTTAGGCAAGTTAAGCACTTTTAAAGATCCATTTTAAACTGTCTTTGTGTATCTCACAACATGGTTTCCCTTCAGAAATCCACTGAATTTGGTCTTCGATGTTTCTGAAAAATACTCCTGCCCACACAGAAGGCTGATTCATTAGATTAGACTCCACTTGCCATGCACAATACAGCATGTACTTTCATATGTCCTGTCTGAAAAGAACAGGTGTGAAGAAGCATGGGCTCGCACAAACTCGTAAAAGCTTTAGGAAAATCTAATGGAATTTTTTCCATTACCTCAGATTTGCTCCGCTTCTTTTTAACTACTAAATACTAAATAGTAGTGTTAGCGATTACTATCTCACTCAACATATTCCTAACGGTAAGCATCTCAAAGATAAATGTACTAGTTTTCAACAGCTCATTAAAAACAAATCTGTAATGTGTTTTAAAATGTGTCTTTACAATGTAAATTATTTATATATTCTAAAAGAATGTTTAAGCAAAAGGAAATATAAATCCAGTGCTGGATAAAATCACGGCTTTGTATTTTTTTGGCTTAACACAAATATAATTTGCTACTGTTATCATTATTTAGAGTTAAAATACAATTTTTAGATGGCTTCTCATGTATGAACGAAACTTTATATTTTCAAAACCATATCTTATTCTTCCAGCATCTTAATGCATAGAAGATGTTACATTGTCCATGTAATATTTAAATCTTGTTCTCTGCTGAAGTCTAATTACAGATGTCTCTTTTGTAAAGCAACATTAGAAACCTTCAGCCGAATAGCCAACAATTTCATCGCATTTTCGGGGAAATCAAATAATATTTTTCACCTGAATGAATTGTGGCCTCGGCTAAACTGTATCGTTTATGTTGAGTATGCTAATAAGGATATATTAACAAGCAAAAAGGCTATTTATTAAAATGAAACAATGACTGTTCTTATATATAAACTTCCACGCAAAAAACCAAACACCTTTATATGCTCTGTTAGAAAATAACGAGTTCTGAATGAATTTTGGATGGAACTGTATTGTAGATTTGAGGAAATTAAGCCTCTGGGTACTATTGCTGGCTAGAAACTTCCTTGCATCAGCTAAATAAATATTCCTATTCAATTAGCTATCCCATCACATCTTTAAGGTATCTCAGGCTTAGAGACTAGATTTCAAGAAGAGAAACCCACTTCAGCTGGTGGCAGAGATGAGATCAGAGATTGCTTGGATGATCTGCTGCTCTCTCCCTTCAGGAGACTCATGAGAAATAGGAACTTTAGGGTTATTACCAAGGACTTGCTGTCATAATATGTGAAAGAGGCTGCTTGACAGAGCAGGAACATTCTTCCCTTTCCTTGATTATATGTGTTTATTTCAATTAGACCCTCTGGTTCATTTGGGAAGAACAAACGAACAAACAAAACCCAATGCAAAACTGCAAGATGAGTCCATTCTTCAAACTCCAAGCCTGAAACTGTCTAATTCTCCAATTTTATCATTTTATGAAAGTTATTACCTCTGTGTACGGATTTTGTTGTCCTTATGTCCTTTTACCACCACGGCTGTTCCACTACTGCAAATGCTGAAGGGAAGCAAGCTTCTTAATAATCACTGGTGCTTATACTTACACGTTTGTCAGTCAGGTACAGTCTCTATTCATGTATTTTTCCATGTGGCATTCCTGTCCCTCAGTGCTCCATGAGAGCAGGTAATGTCGCAACGTCCCTGCCAGAACAGGAAAAAATCGCAGTGTGTTGTGCTCGCTGTGCAAGTATGTCATGCGTGTATAGATATTTCCTTGTATGCTGCATTCCTCCTGTGTTTTGTTGATAACTTTTTCAGTAGAGAAAAGGTTGTTTCTTGCAACCTGTGCTGCAGCAATGAGGATCCTCTTCCAGAGTTTGTGTGACTGAAAACAGTTCGGTAGAACTGTCTTTGCTTTTAGTCACGTCTTTGTGTTTGTCTGTCCTTTTGTTTTTCTTGATGCTAGAAGATGAAACTCTGTTCTTGGTTTATATCTGCTTTTTAGAAAGATAGACAATATCTGCAGTTGTTACCATATGATTATTAGTAATTAAGCAGCGTCTAAAGCAGTAAACAATTCCCCTGCCAGAAGAGAAGCACATGTCTATGCGTACCCCACTGTTACCTTTGTATTGCTGTATTTACCAGTATGTCAGCAGTTCCCTTTTAAACCTGTAGCTTTGTAAATAAATAACTTAGCTTTTGAGAGTCCCTTTGGGCTAAGCTTGGCCAACTAATTCTTAATGCACAAGCTAAGGCTTTAAGGAAACAGGAAAAAAAAAAATCCTAAACCCTAATTTAACTAACTCCAAGGTTTACACTTACAGGAAGAAGCGACTCAGAAGTGTTGCTGATTAAAAGTGAGATTTGACAAACTGTCTCTTGAAACTAGGATTTAATTGCTCCTAATACTGGCAAAAAATAGAAGAAACTTTGAAAAGTTGCTGCAGAGTTAGCACAAATATTTTTCTAGAGAGACATCGCCGTTTCTGTGTCATGCGTGTCATGTGTTGTAATCATAGACTCACCTCCCCACTCTGCTTTCCTTGTGACTCTAGAAGGGATTCTTCCCATGAGAAGGAAAACACCGTTACTGGGTTAGAGAAGAGCATATCTAAACCATGTCCATCTTACGGGAAGGACAGATGCTAATATGATTGTGTTACATAGCAGTGTAGGGTTGCCTCACTTCCAGCCACTGCTGCACAGTTGTGAAGTCATCGTAAGTGATGAGATAGATAAATCAGCTCTGCTTTTGGCTCATCTAGCCTACTCTCTAATACCTGCTCTGCATTCTGTGCTGTACCCTTAAATGACTACTGTTTAGACCTAGAAGAGATTGCCTGAGTTTAGTGTGAAGAGATGTTTTGGTTTGGAGGTCATCAGCTTTATTCCATGTTATGCAGATGTGAAATTTGAGCATCTTAATATGCATCTATAAATTATTCTTATTTGCATTTCATTATGGCTATCATAAGCAGACCACAGTTAAGAAGACTTATCTTAGTCTGCGATGAAGGTTTTACTTTCATGATTTTTTTTCTTGTTTTGATTACCTTTTGACATAATTTAAAGATTATATTATGTGTGTTTGGAGGACAAAGGAAGATGCACTCTGTACATAGGAAACTAAATATTCCAAGTCACCTAAATCAAAGCAGTAGTAACAAAGTCACCTCATTATCTCAGTGATGTGTGAACTTCAAATATTACATTGGTTCATTTAAATGCTATGTGAAGGACTACAGTGTCTTATTTTTCAGTGTTTTCTTAAAAAAGAGAATCAATAAGATAAAATTAAACCCAACAAACCCAAGGAAAGCTTACTTCCTCAGTGGACTATTAAATTAGAAGCAAGTGATGAAATGTGCATGTGCAATAGAAATGAATGGTAAACCTTTGCTTACAGCACCCACACATTTTTCCTAATTGTGTCACTTAAATATTATTGTCTGTTGTATAAAAATGGCTAATACTGGTGTTAAAAATGTGAATAAATTTCACCCTGATGACTCACCTCAATGCTTGGCTGAAATTTAGAGGCTTACAGTCTGTTTCCATTTAAAGCAGAGATGGCTGCTGCAGTCTGCTGATTCAGTCTGGTGTCCCTTCGGTGCAGCCCCCTTCGTGTGAACTCAGTGGCCAGGGTCTGGTTGCCCTGGGCCCAGTGGGAACCAGGCAAGAGAGACAGATGGTTTCTTTTCTTACATTTTCAAGTTTCTTTCAGCCAGAACTGTAAAAAAAGCTTACTTTCCCTCAGCTTTTTATCAGTCATCTTAAAAATGTTCTCTGGCTGCCTCAAAGTGATACTCCCTGCCTTTTTAGTGTATTTCTACCACTTTTCCTAGGCACGCAAAAATGTATTTGTGCAACTGAACCTATGCCCACCTCTCCTAGGCTCAATCTCATGCGTGGAGGAAACCAGACCACAGGCCTCATGCATTGTCCAGGCTTGCACGCTGTCTCATTTCCCACTAGCATTATGGTCATTAAACAAGTGAATATCTGTGTGTTTCCTCATGTTATTTGGGGATATATCTTGCAATTTTTATGATGGCAAAGGCAGGTGCCTCCAATTCATCTCCAGGTCATGTCCACCATTTTGCCAATGGAGCTATTTGTGGACCCATCTTCTACGTGGGCTCTCAGACATGACTGATAATTTGAGTTTTTTTAACCTGACATTGTTCATCTGACTTAGAGCACAGCTTCATAAGTAGTTTCAAGGACCTGACTGGAAGAGCATTAACCATGGCAATAACAAATAAGAAGATGAGGGGAGGAAGCTATCATGTTAACCAGCTGTGTTGATGGATGAACAGTAATCTATGATCCTGTCACAAAATACTGATTTAGGATCCTACCGACTATGCCAATTTATCGCAAATGAGTGCTTTGAGGTCGCTTAAAGAATCACCATCAAAGGTATTAGCAAAAAGTGATTTTAATAGAAATCTATAAAAGCGTGACTTAACATAATTCCACGGCAAGGTTTATTCTATTACTTATTACACGAATGACGTATACACAGGGAAAATTGAGTTAGAATTGAGTTGGAATGATTTATACAGAGACTGAGGACGAAAAGGGTAAGGGAGACCCTCCCGTTGAGTCACGAGGTTCAGAGAAGACCCAGCTGGATCCAATCTTAGTCTCAGACTTGGACAACGGTTTATGTCTAATACAAAAAGGATAAGGAGTCACGAGGTTCAGAGTAGACCCCCTTGCTTTCTAAACTCCTTCTCAGAGAGGAGTCTAGGTGCGGTTGGATCTATCCCTAGTCTCAGACTTGGGCAACATTTTATGTCTAAGGGACTGTATGTGTTTAGCAGCAGTCTAAGGTGCATTCAGAGTTTTAAGTGAATCACCAGATTTTAGCAGCACTTAATCATTGACTAATTTAACATTTAGAAAGTGAGTTAGTAAGGTCTACTACAATCACGACAGTGATTTAATTACAGATTATGCTTACTATTGGTTACCTAAATCAATTCACACACACACACACACACACGGGCCCAAAGCTAGATAAAGGTACCTGTTAAAAATTCCCCTCAAGTCTCATGAAATACTCGTGTTAAATGTCTTGGCATTTCTCAATTAGTGAAGGGTTGAGCCCCGAGAAGGTTCTTGGCTGAGGAGGGTTTCAGCCCAAGTCCCAGTGGTCCTCCAAATATCACAGACTTGGGAGTTAGCGAACTCTGAGAGGCGTCCCGCTCAGAGGGAGATTCTGGGCGCAGAGGTCCAGGTCCAGGAGAGCTCAAAGGGTCTCACTTGGGACCCCTGTTTATAAGTTCGCAAGATGATTGGCTTTAGTCATCAGTAAATTTCCATCCTGGCCACAATCCAGAACAGTAACAATGGTGCCGTTCCACTTGAGCTGCGATCCAGGTAGGGAATGTTCCAAGGCTGGCAGGGATGATGAATTGTCCCCGCTTTCGTTCCCCACCTTGGCCAGGCAACAGGTTCCTGGTACGGTCAGTGCCGGTCCCCACCTCAGCCATGCAAGAGTGCCTGGTACGGTCACGGGATGCTTAACTGCCCAACTCATGACACAAAGGCTAAGGCCTAACAGCGGTTCCTGAGATCGTAGAGTGGTCCAGAGCGGGGGGAAATGCACCACCACAGATCCCAGAGTGGAAAAAGGTCTCCAAGAGACTGGGCAATTTTCTTGCTAGTTAATGAAAGAGCATTCTGCATTTTTCTGATCATTGTTGTGGCATTGTGGCAAGAAGATTCAGTCCATGATTTGACATTGCAAAAAATTCTGTAGCAGTTTTGGTGTATTCAACATGCAGCTTTAGAAAGAGCTCGTGAAAATATTCTTTTAATCTGAATCTCTTCTATAGTCAGGTTCACAGCTGTGGTTCCTGATGCAGATGTTTCAGCCCAATTGACAAGTCAGTATTTTGCAGCACAAGGGAAGAAATGAGGGGCAAGAAAAAAGACAATAGTAATAGCCTTAACTGATACTGATTTTAAATACTTTGTCATTGCATCATGGCTTAGAAGTTCATTATAATGAACTAAAAAAAAAATCATACCTGAATAATTACATGTAAATGTTTACTTATATAACTAAAACAAAAATTGAATTGAATCTTGCAGGCTTAGTTCACTGCACACTGAATATCACAACAAGTCCATTGGCTCTAAGCTCTCTGAGTATGTTTTGAGAAAGACAACTGTCCAGCTAAATCACTGATTCCTACTGTTTAAAGAAAAAAATCCTTCATTATTGTCTTTTTGATCAGGTGACTGGGAGGAATACCATTCATAGGAAGAATAACATTTACTAGAGCAATAAAAACCTTTTAAAAAATCTCCTTGCAAGGTAGTGGTAAAAGGATCATTTTTGTCTTATATGTCAGTATCACAGTAGAAATACATTTTGTTTTCTAGACCATAGTCTTTTGTGTGTGTGTGTTCTTTGGCTTTCTGCTGTGTTTTTCATTTCAGGGTATTCACCAGAGCAGTTTAAACTGCTCCTGCACTCAAATATCACATACTTATTGGTCAAAATAATAGTACTTTGGGTATCACAGAGTAGCTTGTGTTTTGCAGAACAACTACAATTCTTTCCTTTGCAATGCTGGTGATCTAAAGTCAGTACAAGAGGGCGCGTTATGTATTTTTATTACTTTTGGTTTTAAGGGGGCCCCCTTTTCCCAGTTAGGAATTTGCTGTGGTTTGACTGAAGTCTGTCCGGAGGAAACTTTGTTCTTTTGTAATCCGTAAACTGTTGAAATTGTCTGTTTGTATCTCTTGAACAGATGATAGATTCCAAATGGCTTTCTCAAGCACTAACAGAAGAGCTCAGTCTAGAAGAACCCCACTGAGGCTGCACTCTCTGATATGGCTGTCAGCACAACGCACTGCCACTGTTGTCTTTCCAGTCATGCTCATGTTTTTATGTTTTTATTAGACATGCAAAACCCTGCTACTGTTGCAGAGTCAAACATTAGGAAATATAAGGCGTAAGACTGCTTTTGCAACTTTGGCCCCATTTAGTGTCTGCAGTAAGAAGCTGTCTAATTAAATAACTGTTCTCCGTTCCCATATGCCCTGCAAGAATCCATTTCATTTAGTGAACAAAATAGTCTATGCATACTTAATAAGTGGTTACTCAATGTTTTGGTTTTTTCTCTGTCACTCAGAAATGTAGCCATAAGCCTAATTTATTGCTGTATGAAGTACCGAATTACCACTTCCATGTGGTCTTCTGTATGGTACATATGAAAATGCCTTACGAAGGTTTCTTTATTTCTTTTCACATCTGTAATCGCCTTCATCTGCTGCTGCACATGCCATGCATGTAAAAGGGAAAAACGTCCAGTAATGTGAGCTGCCTTGGTTGTGATGTGGCATTTTGTGTCTTGATTTGCATCTCTTAGCACTGTTATATCCAGATCCCCAGCTTATCAAGTAACCCTGAAATGAGGACTGTGTAGTTGGTAACCAACTGGAATATGTTTGGTTTCTGTTGCTAGCTATCATCAAACAGAAACTCTGTGGTAGAAGTAAGAGGGAAGATATCCACTTATCTAGGGCAGCATTTTTTCACTACCTGTGCTTCCCTTTCCTGTTTTCTACTTTCTGACATATGCCTTCCAACTTCTGTAACAAATGGGGTGGAAAATCCTACATGCAACAGCTACATAACGTGAGGCTGTGCCGTGGCACCATTCTGGACAAACATGGAAAAAAACCATGAAATGGAATCACTGTGACAACCCTTTGGAAGAGTCCATCAGCAGGATTAGAAATTTTGGATCCATCCTGCAGACCAAAGCTGAGCCAATCTGGTACATTGTCATTTGTGTATAGGCAAAGCCCAGAGAGAAATCAGAAATCGTTGGTTCTTCTGGGATCTAGAAAGGAGTGTATCCATTTTAACCAATTATTTTAGTTGCTCCCCTCCTAGACTTGTCAAACTATTTTGCTTTCCTTTCTGTTCTTGCCTGAGTTAGTTGTCTGCTGTCCCATTTGCTAAACAGATCTTTAATTCATCTGTTCACCTGTTTGACTGTAGTTTCCTTGCCTAGCCAGGCTGAGTCCTTTCCTAGACTGCTGTGTCTCAGTTCCTTGCCGGCTAGCTCTGTGTTCCTCTTTTGACTCTTCCTGTGTGCGTTATCCACCTGCCACTTGTTCTTCTCCATGACTTTACAGTTCTGTCCTACATCTGTTCTTATTATCTACTCTCAATCCATTCTTCTCAACATGTTTCTCCTCTGTGTTCTTACCTTTTTGTTTTTAGCTGATTTCATTCTCCTGGTACTACAGATTCTTTCCTGATTTGTCTTGCATCCGTCTCTCTCACTTTCAGTCCTGGTACGGCTTCATCAAAATAGGCTTTCCAGAATTTCAGCCTTCCCTTGGCCAGATGCTCAGTCTTTTCCCTTCTCCAGCATCCAGTCTCCTTGGCCTCCCATGACGTCTCTAGCTTTCACTTTTAGTCTTGTCTAGTCAGTGCTGTTTCTCCTCCCCCGCTCACACTTTCACTCTTTCCCTCAACAAGTTCAAGTTAATCATGGTTTATTCTTATGCTATTTTTTCATTCTCCTTCCAAAGTCTTTGTCCAGTTCCTTCCTTTTTGTACTTGAATCAGTGGTCTTGCTTTTCTGGAAGAAAGTAAGAAGAGAGATGGACTCCGTGCCTTGCAGCAGCCAAAAAGAAAAAAAATTTTAAAAAGAGTCTTCATTATAAATTGATGTGATCATCAGTCTGCCTTCTGGGGATGGCTTGGTTCTTTCTAGTTTTAGTGGGTGCTGGGTTTAGCATATATACTAGGACGAATTTTTCTGAAATCTCAGCAATTAATGTTGATCAAGTCTTGTTGGTCATCCACAAATTCTGTTTTTTCTGAAGATAGTTTATGAGTAAAAGTAGGAAAAAATATTTAAACTTGAGGAGCAAATGGCATGTAGCTATTATTAAAGTAATTTCCTACCAAATTTCAGTTTTACTCAGAAGTTTCTGAATTACTAAAAAAAGCCACAGATATTATTAGGCAAGCTTTGTATTTATCTTTGTCCTTCCTTCTAAAAAGCTCCATTGTTTGGCCTTAAACCTGTTTGGGAGAAAAATAGTAAATTGAAGCAAACAATTATCACAGAGCATTTCTGCCAAAATAATTAAAATTTGGGAATGGTCTAAGCAACGGAAAACGGAATTTTATGATAGCATGAACTTTATAATAAAAACTTAAATTGACCTTCTATTTGAAATCCTCTTATGTGTTCCATATATTTAGATGTTACTGAAGGAATAGCTGATAAAGAAGTTGTCTCCTTACTGTATACCTAAGACTGAAAGTAAATAGTATTTACAATGAAACACCCGGTGTGCGCTCCAGATATGTCAGTGTGGCCCTTCTGCAGAATTCCAAAAAGCCGTAGTCCTTAGGGCACGCTAACTTTCAAAACTGGGAACAGGCAACGTTATAATAGACAATCTTAAGGGAAAGGACAGTCTTTCTTCCTGCAGAAAGACTATAGTGAGAATGCTTTCCATAAACTTGGACCTCTTTAAGTTCAAACTGGGCAGAACCACTCTTTTTTCAAAGGCAGTATGCTAGTGTGTAAGAAGCCAAGTAAATTGGGAAAAATGTAGAAGTTTTCCTGCTTCTGATAGAAAAGATTGTGATTGGACTTGCACATCCGCACAAAGGAGAAGCTCGGAGAACATCGACCTTCCTGGTGTGCTGTATCTGAGGGTGAAAAACACATTAGTACCCTTAGTCTCACAGCAACCAGTTTTTGCCTTTCCCCAGACACGTAATTAGTGAATGGCAAGAGACTTGTTTCAGTATCCCAGTGCATCACCAGCTATCACTGTGCCAATAAATAACCATTCTCATTTTTAATATTCTGAGGAAAGGAGAAAACTGTAGTTGCAGTTGCTTCACTAACCAGTTTCTGACCATCTTAGCTCTCCTATTCCCTACCTTGGGTTAGAAGCAATACACCAGTTAAGCCATCTAAGCTTTTCTGCATATCCCAATCACACTAATGAATGTTCAGGTTATAGGGGATAGCTTTGAGGAATGAAATGAGCATCAATTTTATATTTAATTCTTGATTATTTACTTTTCTGCTAAATGGTGAAAGAATGTAGGACAATAAAAATGTGCAAGATGTATAGTAAATGGTATTTAAAATGCATTTATTCTAATGCTTTCCAAATTGCTATTCATGAATTCTGTGGAAAGCTAAGTGGTTACATGACACAAGCCCATCTTGCTAGCTGTAAATTAAAGAAAATAAAAATATATACTCTTCTAATGTCCTTTCTATGCTCTGATTGCCAATGTGATTTTATACACATTGTATAATACAGAAAGTGAAAGAGAAGTTGTTTTTTTTAAAACTAATGGGGTACTTTTATTAAGGTAAGGTTTTTAGGAAGAACATTGTTTAAAACAATACCAGTCTTCTGAATAATGACATTATTAAGCTCTTGATAAAGAAGGAGTAATAGATTGTGCATGAATGACCTCTGGAATTACGTTAGTTATACACTCACTTTAGAATCAGTTGTGTAAATGAAATGTGTGTCTGGTTTGGTCACCTTTTTATATATTTATATGCTGATTTGCATTATGGTTTCATTAACAGTCGTCCTCTCCTCGTCTTAACTCTACCTTTATACCACTCCATGCCAAAATTAATTTCCAATTACGTGGTTTCAATCTTGTCCATAATGCATTTGTGTTTCATAAGGGCATAAATTAATTTTAAAAATTAGCAAGTTATTTCATTTTGCCCTCTCTCTTTTACTAGAAACTAATCTGTGCAATAAGTAATATTAGAATCACACTGTCTGTTTCTGCTATTGTTTTTATCCCATTATGGTCTCACAGACAATTAATATCCTAACCAAAAGACTTTTTGAAGGAGGCCATTTTAGTTCCATTTAGCAGACTGTTGCTTAAAGTACTGGTTCTTTTCTTTGAAATTAGCCTGTAGCTACAGGTTTTGGGTTTTATTGTGGGGTTTTTTTGCAGGGCGGGGGCAGTTCTGCTGGGATAGTATTGGAACCGAGAGGAATTTATCTATTTGACTTAGAAGATATTTGTGTTACACTGTGACTACAGAGTATATTTTGAAATGCATTGTGTGTCTCATTATAAGTTACTTGTCAGTTCAGTTCAGTTGGAAGCTGAATATAAATGAAATGTGGTTAAAATAGCAGTCCACTTGTGTTCGTAGTTAGATGTTCAATTTCTTTATTTCTCTCTCCTAAACCATTTCTTTATTTTGTTCCTCTGCTCCGTGCTTTCTCAGTTCTTCAGTGATCTTATGAATTTGTTATAGACCAGCAACAACTATCCTGAAGAGACCCCATGCACTTTCTCATCACAAACATTAACGTTTGTATGCAAGAGAGTGGCTGGCGGGGATAGCATCTAGCCAGGGGTGCTAATGAACCTGCTTCTCTGTAGAACAGTGCCTACTGCAGACTTTGGAGACCGGTCTGTGCATTTGAGGCACACTGAGGAACAGATAGTGAAGAAGAGCAAGCTCAGGTTACAACTACGTGACTATTTCATTCATTTCCAGACGGAGAAATGTCCCTTCGCTGTACATGGCTTGACTGGTTAAAGCTATTACATTTGGCTTCCTACGGACTCGGAAAGAAATGGTCAGTTCTGCCCGCACCCTAGTGAAAGTGTTACGATAATGAGGTGGTTTGGATTGGTTTTCTTTGGACAGAGATTTCCCTGTACTTCAAAAGCTTCCTTTATTTTCATTTCCTTGCAAACAGTTGGGCTCCTTAAAGCTGGAAGGATGTTTAGTCTGGAGAAGAGGAGGCTGAGGGGAGACCTCATCGCGCTCTACAACTGCCTGAANCGCGCTCTACAACTGCCGGAAGGGGGGGTGGAGCGAGGGGGGGCGGCCTCGTCTGCCAAGTAACAAGTGATAGGACGAGAGGAAACGGCCTCAAGTTGTGCCAGGGGAGGTTTAGGCTGGACGTTAGGAAAAAATTCTTTACTGAAAGAGTGGTCAGGCCTTGGAACAGGCTGCCCAGGGCAGTGGTGGAATCACCATCCCTGGAGGTATTTAAAAGACGTATAGATGGGGTGCTTAGGGACATGGTTTAGTGGGCATGGGGATGTTGGGTTGACGGTTGGACTCGATGACCTTAGAGGTCTTTTCCAACCTTAATGATTCTATGATTCTATGATTCTATGATAAGTATCTAACGTTTATACTTCCTGGAGTTGGGAAACGGACAACAGCTTCAAATGAGCAGATACTTCTGCCAGTGTCCTGAAGCAGTGTCCCGAGACCAGAATGCTGCTGTGTGATATTATATAGGGCTGTGGGTGTTAATCTAGAACTTGATAACCAGACCTCATAATACAGTTCTTGAAAGCCACAGAACTACACTTGATGCCTGAAATTTTCTTTTGTGAATTCGTAGATGTCAGGAAGTGATGGGGTAGCTGCTGGCTTGCAACAGGCACCAACACAGCGATACCAGTATGTTCAACCTGTTCGTCCATGTATCTTCCTGATAGCCATGGACCCTTCCCTTCACCTCCTCCCTTCCCCTCCTGGCCATGAAGCAGGTTTGACTTGTGTGATACGGTCCGAACGTGGTTAGCTGTATTGTCCTGACTGAGGCTGCACAGGGCTCTCCAGGTACCCTAAACCGCACTGATCGCAGGGTTTGCATTTCTCATTACCCCTTTTCCTCACTGTCCTTTTTGCCCCCTTTGTCCCTCCCTCTCTGCTCTGCTCTCCTCCCAGATAAACAACTCTCTAGTAACTACATTCTTCCCATTGGTCCCAGTTTTGCTACATCTACACCCAAATCTGGTATTTCTGGTGTTACTCACCTAGGCGATTTTGGCTTACACGGTATTACTGAGAGAGTCACCAAGGTTCTGCTGGCCGTGCAAGACCCCACTCCCCAAAGGGGCCCAGTGCTTCCCGTCGGTGATCTGTGAAGCCTGACCGTTTCTCACCTTAGTCCGCTGAAGCCCTGGTGAAATCCTGCCATCCCTCCTGGTGCTACCTGTAACTTTTGTCAGCTTCTCACTTCGTTATCGAACACGTCAGGCAATTTCTCGTGTCATGTCTAGCATTTTTCCATGTCCTATTCTGTTAGCCTGACCTCAGCCTGGGGCCCAGGCCTTTTCATTTGCTTACACCCCTAACAGGACAGAGGTGCAGTCAAGTCTGAGGGCTGTTTTGAAAGCTAAAAGATATTCTAACTGCCCTGAATAGCTACTACGATGTGAACTGCAAAAAGGAGGCATAGCAGTAAATCTAGGGCTTCTCTAAACACTAGTGCTCAGTTGTGTATGGGTTATATTGTTCATTTAAATTTTAATGCAAGAATTGTGTTGCACCTAGCAGAGACAGAATTAAAATTATTTAGCAGCTGCCTATTAATATTGAAACAGCAAATTGCAGATGGTAAATTATGGTGATCATTCTATTTATTGAACGCTTATTTCAGCTGAAGCTGAATGGATGCAAGAAATGAAGATTAATACTGTAAGTTTCCATACAGTAATGCAGAATGTGTTGTATCCAAGGAAGTAAAAGAAGAACTTACAAGAGCTCAAAAAGAATTTGTACAGGCCTGTAGTCTTGTGAAAATTGTAGTGGGATTTTGTAATGACGGCAAGGGATTTAGACCTGCTCTGTTTTCCCTAAAGCAATTCTTCTAGCAGCACTATTTGCCTTTATATTTTGCTGAAGTATAGTTTCAGTAGTTGCTCTGGGAGAAGAATGGCACCTCCTGAGTCATACCTCTTCAGTAATGAATAAAGAAGGTCGAACGGAAGTAGGCAAACACTAGCGCGCTCAGGAGACGCAGTAGTCCCTGCCTACCAACTACCAAGAGCCAAAGAAAGGTAATTCTAGCACAGAGAGAAAAAAAAAACCTTTAAGGAAGAGACCTACAGGTCATCACAGTCTAAAAAGTGAAGCATTCTACAATAATGTAAGAAAAATAATCTCAACATGTCCTTTTGTTTGAACTTCAATTTCTTGGGTTCACATTGTGCATATAATAGTAAATATTCTGATGCAAGAGTGGATCAGAAATCTAAGTCAGAAAATAAAATATTTTTATATTGCTTGTTACCTAGGAAAGCATAGTCAGGAAGGTCAATTTTTTGTTCATTTTATTGTGTCATCTTAACTGATAGACTACTTTGTTATACTACATTTTCCTTTATAAAGCAATTATAATGTGGTTTTTTGGGGTTTTGCTCTGAGACAATCTTTCTTTTGTTTCTGCAAATCTATGTTAAGAATAGTTCTCAATGCACAAGAATGACTCACTGTTATTGTTAAGTACCTTGTAGCTCATACCTTAGAAATTATGTCATTCATTTGGAATTGCAGCACAATCATGACGGATTATTTTGGTTGAGATATGTATATTAAAATATACATATTTTAATCTGTATAAAACCAGTATCTCAATACAGAACACTTTCTTAAATTGCTCTCCTACTGTTCTTCTGATGTAGATGCAGATAGCAATGGGTGGAGGATGGCTCCTAGTTACCAGTGTTTCATAGTGATGTTTTGATGTGAAAAATCATATGAGAGGGGACACAATATACATAACAGATAGGCCAGCAGTGAGCTGAAAATTTATACATGGAAAGGTAGGTAATGCAGATTTAAATTTATCTTTCTAATCTTGGAAATAGACCCCACCAGCTCTATACAAATGAAAAACTTGAAAGAAAGCTGAATTCTAAAACTAAAGCTGAAGTGGAGTCTCTGGTCTCTCAGAGATAGTTACAACCTGTTTTCCTGCTGGTTGCATCAAACTAAAACATTCTTTTAGCAGGAACTGGAGATAAGAGAGTCTTTGGAAGAAAAAAATGGAGTAAAGGGAGAGGATTTAGAGAATCTAAAGAGTGTTTGTCTGGACTTAGAGAAAAAATGGACAGATCCTTGGATGAGTGACTTTTTTTACAACATAGGAAAAACAGTAATGGAAAGGAGGGCAGAGGAGGGTGCTTAGGAAACTGGTTCAAATCGATGCTCACTTGCTCAGATGTTGCAAGAAGTTAACTAAGATGGATTGATGTATATATATATTGACTTCGAGTTTATAATGATTTGATGCAAGGTAGCCAGAGGGTATAATGCATGAGATAGTTATCTGTGATAGTGGGGAGCTGGACTTAATACTCTGGGAGCTTCATTTTAGTCCTGTGTAGCCTATTTCAGTTCTTCTACACTGTAGGCCTTTGGAGATGACAATAATATGATTCGTACTGAAACAGTAGACAGATCCTGAGATAAAACACATAGTCTACATTTCTAAATAAAAGTTTATTTAGTAGAATGTTTCCAAGAAAGTACAATTAATGCAAAATCTCAGATTTATCATTGAATTTGTCTATTTTCCAGTTCCCTGCGGTAGATAAAAACATGGCCAATGCTTGCTAAGCCTTTGTATAGTCATGACAAATAATATTGTAGAAGACCAGTAAATACAAGAAGAACCTCTTTGTTCTGAGTCCCTATGCTTTCATAATGACAGAAACCACAAGGGACCTTTAGTATCTTGCCATCCTTGCTAAAGCTAGAGGAACATTTAAAATTCTGTTTTTCTTTAATTCCTCTTGCTTTTGGGTGTTAATCTAGAACTCTCTTCATTGCATGCAGTTTTGAGACAAGCTTTGCCATCAACATGTGGGTTTATGGAAGCAAGACAATAGATGCATGACATTTAATCACTTGTGATTTGGTAGATGCATAATCTCAGTCATGGAATTTATGTAGTGCTTCATGTAGAAACAATAATTACCCTCATATTTATTCATTCATAAAGCGGGGTAAGAGAATGCAACAGTATGCATTTTTCAAAGATAAAAAATAGACTTCTTTTATTCCAGATTTGTGCAATGGATTTTATACCCTTTTGTATACCCTTTTTAAGACCTTGAGAGTGTCATTAGCAGCTCATATAAAAAGTCCATGCCTGTTGAGTATTGCATGCAGTTTTGCATAGAAAAATTTTCATTCCTTCCCTGTGCCTTTCATAAAGTATACAGTAGGCTGAAATGAATCCTCTCCACATCTGTATATTAGTTGCCAACTGTTCTCTCTAAATATAGTACTGTATTAAAAATAACTAAAGATTAATATTATCAAAAGAGAGAAGAAAAGATAAAAACATTGCTAGCAATTTCCCATCCTGTAATTTCCTCCTTACAGAGTATTTTTTCTTTGTGAACAAAACTCATAAACATTCAAGCATTACAATCTAGGCCACATGGATATCAAAATAATTCTCATTTTCTCTTTTTTTTTCCCTGAAATCTTAAAAGTCTTGCAAGGACATATTCCAAAAAGGGAGATTTATATGTTATAGAAGTGCAGTTGTATTTGAAACAACCTTTAATGCTGCAGCTGCAGATCAAAATTATTTTATCCCTTTGTGAAACAGCGGAAGTGTATCTAGAACATCCAAAAGAACTGGAATGGGAGTTTGAGCGTGAAGAACAAACTGGGCATATTTTGACTGTGCTTTGAAAATTTTGGAATCTTTGATTATCCTGACTGATTAATTATCTACTGAAAATCAATGTCCAGAATGTCTGTCTCAGATTAAGTCTTCCTATGAATCTTCAAAATGCTTTAATATTCTTCAAGGAAGGCTTTTTAATTAGTACTTAAGTACATGGGTAGTATGCAAGGTACACTGCATACCCTTATTATTCACCTTTTTTGAATTAAAAACATATATATTTCAGTGTAAGATTTTTTATTAAGAAAGGTGACTTTTGTAAATTAGACTAGAAAAACACCCCAATGAAGATGGAGTGGGAAAAACAAAGACGAGGCTTTTGGGACTACTTGGTAAGCCTTATTACTGCTCCAAAGATACATTTGAAAATTCCCACAGATAACGGGGTTGCCTGTTCCTCCTATTACCCCATCCCTCTCCCTTACTCTGGAATAAGGAATAGGGTTCTAAGGCACTTAGGCAAATACAGATTGTGAGCTTAAGACTCCCATAATTTGCTCTGTTGATACGATAGACATTTCTGTGTATCTGCTAATGTTTGGCAGGTTGCCCACGTGGAAAGTTAGCATGCAGTTCAGTGTTCTACCTCTTAAATTACACTATTAGTATACAGCTGTTTTAAAGATCTCATTGTGATGTAGCATATATTAAAGAATCAGAAATTACATAATTAATCTCCTAGGTTCCAAAAAATAAATAAACTATGCAGAGTTGCAGACACAATAACTAAGGTTCTGGAAATGAAAAGGCACCTTACAATTTTTATTTTCCACTGGTGTGTCTTGAAAATTCCCCTGAACGGGATTTGACATACCTGTGTGAAAATAGCAGCCTTCACCGCTCTCCAGGCTTTGCCTTTCCTTGCAGCTGTTGGGCAGGGCTGGACAGGGCCACTACTTTGGGGCACTTCTGTTAAAGAGGTCTGAATATGTTGACTGTGTACAAGTCCAGATGAAAAATACAGTTGTTGAGGCTTTATGATTCAGGCATGGCTTCTGTCAAGTCTCCTAAATTCAAAAGCCTGAAGGTTGCAACTAAAAAGTGTGCAAGGTCAATGTAGCAGAAAACTATAACGAAAAAGAACTTTTTCTTCATGTTGCTAAGATTTGATGCTTCTAGGGCTTTCTTATAGCTTTTTTATACACGGTAGGTTTCTGCAAACAGGTGTATTTTAAAAATTGCCATTTCTGGTGGGATCTGATCTCCCCCAAGGACGTGTTGCACTAATGAGGACCTGTAATCTGAAAGGTTTACTTTTTAGACATATTTAGTTTACATTCCTCTGTTAATTCCAGGTCATCGGAAATGACTGTAGATTGAAGGATTACTATAAAGTAATCATCCATTAACATTTTTATTAGTTAAGAGCAGAACTTTGAACTCAGAAGCAAACAGAAGTCTGTGGAAATCACAGGACACATATATATGTCTTTTGCAGTTAATCCCACTTACAGCTTCCAATACCTGAAGCTAAAATTCGATTACTAGCCCATTGGAAGGGGATTTATTTAGTACTATTCTAAGGTGATCATAATGGTGAGGCAATTCTCAGAGAGGTCCATTAGGATTGCTGGAAGGGGGATGAGCCAAAGAGATCTGCTGGGATGGAAGGTAAAAAATCCTCCCCCAGCACTGCAGAACTGCTTAGTGCTTGCACCTGATTATAACGCAGGTTACGTTACTTAGGGAGTGAGATTGCTTCCACATGCTTCCTCAAGATGGCCTGTGGTTTCTGGGAGCAGCATTCTCCAAGGAGCAGAGTCATGAGGTGAGCAAGAGATAGGCAATGTCTCTGCAGAGTCCCAGTTCTTGGGATTATTTCTGCAGAGCAGAACTTTCCCCCGTCCCTGATGTATATGTCATCTGTAGAAGTACAGACATGATGGGAAATGCTTTGTCTCCTGGAAATGTAGAACGTTGTACTCTTTTAATCCTGGTTCTTCTTTTGCCAACTTTTGGCTGGAAAAGCATGCTCTATAGCATTTCTGTCACTTTGTATCTTTTTTTTTTTTTTTTCTATAATAAAGATGAATTTTCTGGAGGGTATTTTTCACCTCTGAGGCCAAGAAGCTCTGTGTTCTTGTATCGTGGTGAATTTACATGTAAATGCAGCCAGAATTAAATTAGTGTCTCCAAGTAAAGAATTAATTTGGTGCTTGTTGACTGTTTTAATTCCCTTCCCTGCAAATAATGTTTTTCTTCTGTTTGCATTGTTCATCAAATACTTAAATTTTTAAAGACTTTAAGAAAACAGTACTAATAGCATGTTGTACCAGCAGCTAGTATGCATTTGCTAAGGCAGAGGCAGAGAGAATGGTGTTTATTTTCTCCGTATGAGCCCATAAATTGTGTTGTCATCAGCAGGGATGACACACAAATATGTCTAAAAGCACAGATTCTTTCACAACAAAACAGATTTCTGTGGGGCAGGTGCTGCCTGATTTTATGAGTGCGCAAGCAAGTAGCCTCTCTGCTAAGTCTTATCAACGATGGCCAGTCTCCAGAGGGTTTTTTGGTTTAGTTCAGTGATAGGCATAGAGACTGGGTTTGTTATTTCTTTGCTTTGACAAGGAGGGAGCTTCAGTGCTGCGAGTGGAAAGATTGGTTTTTCATTTTTTAAGCAATTGCTTTTTTAAATGCTAGGCTCGCGTATGCATGGTGATGAGCACCAGAGTGCACCTCCAACAAATACAGGCCACGCAGCTATTGCAATCCATCGGTTCACTGCTCCGCTGACTAAAAAGTCATTGAACGGAGCTTCTGAATTCAGCCATGTCCGAAGGGTGTATCAGATGTCATGCCTCTTTTTTAATCCTGGGCTAGTACATTTAAAAATTGTACCACTCGTGCTTTCCATTAGGAGTTCCAATTTGGCAAAAATTACTGATGTTTAATTTTCTGCTTTTGAAGATCATAATGGCAATCTTTCTTCTGTCACTTCTCGTGTTTCTGTTTCCTTTTGAATGTGATGACATAGTGGACTGTCTTTATTATGACAGCATGTCATCATCAAACTCCCTTTGATGTAACATGTCATGTAAGGATGTTATATATAATGGTAATAAAATATGGTAAATAACTGTTACATAGATGAAGATATGAATGGTATAGATAAGAATGTGTGAGCCTCAAGTGACTCACAGATATATTATCTTGTTTACAGTTATCATTTTTAGAGTAATTGACCTTTGTGACTACTTTGGAAAAAAAAAAACCTAGCTGTGCATATTTTTAGTGTATTTATATAAACACAAAATCTTTCTAATCAATTGAAATTTGAATTGGTAGAGCTTCAGTTAGTTTTATTAAAATTGATTTATATCAGCATCAAACTAAGGAATTGAGAAGTAAACTATGATGTGAAGTACAGGTAACATTGAATAACCATCAGATGCATGCAAGTACACTTCAGATCAAGTGATGATATCGTCTGAGTTTTACAAAACACCAACACTTGAACTCCTCTAGTCTTTCAGAATTGTCATTTATTGAGGGTTAATCATTGCTGTCTAATTGTTTCACTTTACTTAGCATGTACCTTAAGATTTTCTGTTTACTTTTGGGGGAGTAGTTTTGTGCAAACATGCTTTTACAATCCAAGACAATGTCAAGTTATTTGAGGAAATACTTACTAGAAATAAGGATGCATATGTGTTATCATTTAAACATATAAACATACTAATTTATGATGCGAAAGTGTTAAGGAACGTTCATAAATAAAGCAAAATAAAGCAATCCAAGCAAAATGCAGCAATAGAGAATTGTACAATGAAGAAAGGTTCGTTTTTTAGGCTGTACTATCGCCAGCAATCAGAGTTAGCAATGCAGCTCCCACCTCACTTAGTATTACATTTGCTCAGTACCTCACGCCAGTGGAACTTCTTTCACTCTGGCTGGCACCATCTGTCCTCTTGGATGCGGGATGTAATTCTCTTTCAGCTTCAGTTTGACAGGCTTAAGAGGTATCAGCTTCAATTAAACATCACTACGTCTCTTCTAGCGGCATTTCCAGAAAATCAAATTTCAGTTAAAAGCTGATCAAGTGAGGCTTGTTTTTAAGCTAACCATTCATTTAGACTGAAGAAAGCTAAGGAGTTTAAAAAGTAGTATTTTTTTCAGCTTCTCTTGGAATTTTCTTGGTTCAGTTTTCGTGTCAAGATTTAACTGGTCATGATTTTGGCTTGGCTCACCCAGTTGTCTGAGTAAGTGAAAAAATTACTGGTTTTGCCACCCTAACAACACAGTTGAAAACAGACTTAGGAGAAGCTTAATTTTAATCATTCTGTTAAACATAGAAATCATGGTCCACGGAAGCATCAGATCAAGAAGAGATGCTTTGTGTATGCCACTTCATTCTGTTCAAATGATATAATACTTAGATTCCAGGTTTCTTTGGATACCTGCATGGGACTGGAATAATAAATGATTCCTACATAGCTGCTCCCCCTCGTCAGCCACACTAATCTTACTTTTAATTCTTAAAATATGACGGGGACTTTTTGCTACCAAACAATTGGAAAAGGAAGAAAAGTTTTGCTTAATTCAATAGAGAAAACATCCTCACTTGACAAAGAAGATGTTTATGATTCAATTAATCTAACTATACTGAAACTAAATTGTGCCTATTTCCTGAAGAAACATACGTTAGTCTTTACTCAAACAGACCTTTTCCTCTCTTCTCGGATCTCTCTCTATATTTACCAATATATTTCAACCAAGTATTTTTTCCAAAACTTGATTTTTTTTTTTTTTTAATTTTAGCTTTTTGTATTTCCTAGCTTTACTGATGCTTACGGGAGGGGTTTTTTGGATTGATTTCATAATATCTAGCTAGATTCTTACTCCTAGAACTCCTATATATGTGTGCATGCATGCCTGACTTTATAGTTGTGCTTAATTTTACCATTCACTGCTGGAAAAGTGATATAAATACTGTGATTGTATTTGTTTCCCCTCTTGCCCCATAACGTCCCTTCCAAGTACAGGTCTTTTTTCAAATTTATTTTGCAATCAATTTAGTTTAAGAAAGCCAGTACATGATGTCTGTCTGTGTAGATGAAGGGTTCTGTTCTCAGTTAAGCCATACGGACACCATTTGAGACACTCTCTTAGTATGCATATAGATATTTTTTCAGTCATACTAACTCTTTGGGCTGCAGAATAAACACGATTTTGGGACAGGACATAACCAGGCTGCATGACATTAAAGATGCTTGGGATGCCCAGCAACCTTGCTGAGAATTAAGATTTTGTTGTTGCTACTTAATATTTAACGAGCTCAGCTGAGCTAATACTTTTAAGAGGGAGGGGGAATCTTCTTTCTTTTATTTTTTCTTTCCCATTTTCAACCCTTGTATGTAAATCATGTTTGGCATAGAAAATGTTTGATGGTCAGAAACGGGGGCCCACAGGTATTCTTTGTAAACAAAAAATGAAAAGCAAACCCATCTATTGGAGAATGCCAGTATTGGTCTGAAGGTGGAATAACCACCTCTTCGGAGGTTGGAGAAGAAGGAGTCTGAATGCGAGGGAAGGAGCAGAACTCATTTTGTAATTCTCCTTTCACCTAAATGAGGACTAAATTTATCTGGCCCTGCTGCTGTGTGGGAGCTTTGTTATTGATTTGTTTTGTTTCCGTAACAGGAATCTGATTTTAAAAATCCATGTTGTAGAAAACGGGCACTTGGGTTCTGTGTATAGTGGGTTATTGTTTGGGGGGGGGCGTTGCATTTGTTTTACATGTTCGGAGCTAAATAAAATCCCTCTTCTTATTAGCTACAGACAAAATAAGCCCACAAGGAAGAAAGGAAAAAAAAAAAGAAAGGTAACTTTTCTGCTGCCATTCTTAAAAACCCTACAGGATCACATCCTGAAAGTGATATACTCATGGCTGGAAATATGTTGCCATGTTTTTTGTAGTACTTGCGAGTAGGACATGCTTCCCAACAAATTTTGTTTGGTCCACAGTTGGGCAGAGTTTTGACAATAATATGAATTTTTCATATCTTGTTCTAAGGGGAAGAGAAGAAAATTTCTACATCTTTCAGATTTGTTATTAAGAGTACCTGCAGTTGTACCAACATATGCAAAAATAGATATAGGCAGAAATACGAGCTGACACTTCTAAGCAATGCTGTTTCTACGTCGCATATGAAAGTGCAATACCCTAATACTTCTGTCATCTCCAAAATACAACTTGTGTTGAAGTTGTGACTCAGTTCTCAGTGTTTCTCAGATCTTATAACTCTTTATCCACTTTTGTATTTATTTTTGTTCAATATACTTTACATAGCATCTTCTTTCATTTCTTATACTAATGTCGGCCAACATTGGGTAAGAAAGGCTTCTTAGAGATTTGCCAGGAAAAATAAAATAATCCCATGGACAGACAAGCTCACACAAATGGTACTGGGTTTATTTGCTGGTCTATTTAACCTATAGAGTACTTTCCAAACAGAAAACAAATACTGTGGCTACCGAATAACATAATGAAGTAATTTTCCACAATATCTCATTTTAAAAGGCAATCTTGGTTGAGTAAGATTGATTTAGCAGAAGTACTAATAAACCCTTGAAAGATATGAATAGGATAAAAGACAGCGGTTACAAGTTGGTTCCAACAAGGAAAATTCTGATTTAAAAAAAAATTCCCGGTGAAAGTGATTAATCCCCAGAGCAGGTTGCCCAGAGAAGTTGTAGAAACTCCATCCCTGGAGATTTATAAAACTCAGCTGGACAAGAACCTGAGCAACGTGATTCAAATTTGGAATGGCATTTGCGTGGAGGAGAGGATTGCAGTAAGTGGCCTTCAGAGGTCAGTTCCAACCTGAATTACCCTGTGCTTCTGTGCGAGCTAACCAGCGTTTAGGTGGCAGTTGTACGGCTTGTCGGTTTATTATTCAGTAGCATATCAAGAGGAAAGTGTGCTCTTTTCCATAAATCAGCACAAAGTTAATTTCTGTTGGAGCAATTTCCGTTGGAGACCAGATTTACGTCTGGCCTTTTTTTTTTTTTTTTTTGTAGTTGAAAACGCATGCTTTGGTGGTTTTGGATGCTCTCTCTCTCCCACTCTCTCCCCCTTTCTCTTCTGTTCTAACCCTATGAAGCATGAAAAAAGACAGAAGGGATTTTTATTGATGCAGATCAGACGGGTTTTTTCAAAACAGACTCTGGACATGCGGAGTTTTTGACAGTTCACCACTTTCGTCTTTTCTTGCAGCTTCTGTAACCGCTGGTGTTGTGCCTTTTGACTATTGGATTGTCTTACTGTCCTTGTAACCGTGACTTGACCTTGTGAACTGTTCGTAATTCTTTCTCAACACTGTATTATGGTAGAAAACAGAAGCTTAATCAGGGGGTAGGGTTCTGTCACACAAAGCGACGCGATTAAGCTCTCATATAAATAATCTATTCATATCTTTATGAAAGTATTACTTAACAACATGAGGTTTCTAACTCCTACCAAAGTGTTGAAATTGCATAGGTGGATGGCACAGCTTCATTATCTTGAGGGTGGGGCGAGGTGAAGAAAGCTGGTTAAATTTTATGTCTAATATCCCTGAGAGTTTTCTTTGTGGAAACTCTACTTTTAGCATTTGTTTTAAAATCTAGAACATGCACATTTCCCTTTTTCTGAGCCCCACTGTAAAGCAACAGAAATTTTTTTGGTAGAGATAGTTGAGTACAGCATAGTGTCTTTATATAGTACTTCAAATTTCAGCTGAGTTACAGCAAGAAGGAACTTTCTATCAAAGTAAGCAAAGATTGTCACTAAGATGAAAAACTGCTGTCACCAAAAGTCTGTTTTAACAAAAAAAAATGCAAACCATGATTTGAAAATACCCCTTTATCTTAGTTTCTTATAACTGCCTCAACTAGCAGTCAGTCTTAGCTTAGACTCTGTCTGCCATTGTGTTGTTCAAAGATCACCTTTTCAGATGAGAAGCCACTAATCCCAAACTCACCTATGCTAAAATATTTTAAAGGTTTTGAAATTAAATAAGGGGACAAATGTTAATAATGTATTGCTATAAAGCATCAAAGAAACTGGCCTAACCCCCAAATTTAATTTCTATGAATTTTGAATCTGCTTCCTTGGGTTTGAAGAGCAGACAAGTGATATTGGATATGCTTCATATTTAAATTTCCAATTGCAAAAGTTTTATAAATGTTTGTGAATGTGAGGAGTATATTACATGTCTGATAGGTAAATATCAGGCAGTAGAAGCTCTATGATTGTAATAAGCACCTCTCAACTTACTTAAATCTGTAATTACCTATACACTCGATAAGCATTCCTTATACCTGTCAACTCTATAAATTCTATGTGAATTCTTATATTGTGTCCAAAATATTAATAAACTGGCATCAGTTTAATTACAAATGTTTTCATATATGACCAAATACAGTTCTTGCCGACTTATAAAGCAACCTGCATATTAATCTTTTAATCTTTAAAATGTGGTATTAAAGAAATGGGCTTTGCCTTAAAAAATAAAATCAAGATGGAGGCTCTTTTTTCTTTTTGGCAATGGAATTTTTGATTTTATTATTCCAGCATCTATACCTATCTCCTTCAGATGTGAATCTTCCTTTGTTTGCCACCTGTTTCATTTTTTCAGTGGAGCAAAACTCCTATCACTGTTGCAGAACAGGCAACGTATGAACTGAGGCTTTTCACAGAGACCGAAAATCAGGACTGCATTCTTTTTTACAGTAGGATGCCAGTTCAGAGACAGGCATCCTGGGGCAATTAATTCCTAGTAACCTGTGGTAGCAAGCAGATGAGATGCATTTTGAATGTAAAGCTTTTGTCCAAGGGACATTCCCTTTTTTCTTTTCTATACCTTTGCCACCTTCCCTAGAGTTCCAGGTCTCAGAAAGTTAACATAGCAAGATTGGATGTATAAACTTCAAGCCATAGTGTATTATACCTTTCTCAGTGAAGCAGAATTTGGTGTTTACTTTTGCTTCTTTGGGGTATGAGCACATACTGTGTGTTGCCTGTTACTGTGTCAATAGAAAGATAAAATAAAACCAGTACAGCTCTGAAGCTTGAGGGCTGATGGCATGTTGCTATGCAGGCTGGTTGTGGAGCATACTAAAAGAAAAGAATGTAATTACAAACCTTCAGCATAAATCACCGTGAGCAATGATGTACAGATCACCTTGTCAGCTGAGCTTGCTACGTGCAGTTGGCTGGGAAACTGGAGAATTTATGAAGCATTAAACTACGTCACTCTTAGCTGGATTTAACGTACAGTAACATTATGCTCACATAAAGCCCTTAGTGAATGAGATTTGAAAAATGTTAACTGCACCAATCTCAAAGGATCAGCGCAATGAATATGATAGTGTGTCCGTGCTGAATATTCCCACTTAGCTAATCTAAACCTATTAGAGTAACTAAAAGACAAAATTCAAATGATCAAAAGGAGCTTGAGGTAGTATTAGAGCATGAAACTCCCTGGACAAATTCAGTGTCATTTAATGATATATAACATAAAGAGAATTTTGTTTAATCCATAGATATGCTCTGATATAGTAAGTATGGATTTTTGAATTCTAGTCTTTTTGTCTTTTTTCTTTTTTAAATAGGTAAAACTTCAGTTTTCAATGAAACTTCAAGTTTTAGCAAGATGCTTTATCTCATAGTATCAGATTCCTGTGGGCGAGCATTAGCACATACGCAGCCCATTTGTCAGAAAAGAAGATCCTGTGGTCTCTGGAGCCGTGCCCCCTTTTAGTTCAGGATAGCAATTGAACATCTTGATACTAAAAAGAGAAAACCAGTTAGGAAGAATAATAGGAACTCACTGTAGCTCTAAAGAACAGATTAACCTTCACAGTTTAGCTCTCTGTTAGCCCTACTTATTTACTCTAGATTCATCTGCATCTTACTTAGCAGACCCAAATATGATGATGAAAATTAATTAGACATCTAATGTATTCCTATACCTGTGCAAGCTTATTCCCTATATATTATTGCCTAAATATAGTGTGCTACCTATTCTGTTGAGCACTCTACTACTTCCTCTAGTCAAGATGGATCTCCTGCCACTCGCTTTTCCTTTGCCATATATTATCCCCTATCAATCCTAGGGAGGAATGTGGTCTTGCTGAATTATATGAAATATGAGAAGGACTCAGAACTTACTTGGCCGCCTCTGGCAGCAAACTGACGGCCCATCACAATTCCAGGCTACGCCGTCCTAGACGCTGAGGGGTCCATAGCAAAAACCTCAGAAGCGAAGGCTGTAGTGAAGTATTTCAAGAGACCATAAGGCTAGTCAGATCAGTAGAGCAAAAAATTTGGTGTGTTGTTAAAGTCTTTCTCTCCATTCACGCCCCTAGTATTTTCTGAGAGTTCAGTTTTCTAAGGTCACCTTAGCAATTTGATCATATATTCCTAAAAATCCATGTGAATTCCTGCCACACGGTTTATTTTCCATGGCCTTTTGGCTTTGTTTGTTCATAATTAACTCAATCGAAGAAATCATTAGTGGTTTGTGGCAACTGGCTACAAATGTTTCAAAATGTTGTGGCTGATCTATTTAGGTGGTTTGATCTTAATAATCGCCTGGTGTGCTTCCAGTGTCTATCTGCAAGATAGTGGGTTTTTTTCTAAATCACAGCAGAGCCCAAGTTGCTGAAGGGAGCAGCAGGTATTGCCTGCTGATAACCAAAGCCTGGGTGCTCAGCACTAAGATGTGCACTGTGCTCTCAGCTGGACTAAACCTGTATCCTGGTGTACTAGATTTTAAAAAAAAAAAAAAAAAAGGTAAATATACCTCTAGTTCAGGAGATTTGGTTTGAGCCTTTCTATGCCTCCATGTCAGCAGTGGAAGATAGAGTGGTTCCTACGCAATGCACTAAAATGCCAACTTTAATGGGGCATTAGGTGGATTATCAAGAAGAAGTGCTCAACTGGGGCTGTTTCGGGACTTACATGCCCAGTGTCTTAAAACAGACTACAGTGGCAATTGGATTTGAAAGAAATATGTTATATGAGGCTCTGATTAATGCATGTCTTAATCTAGGACACCGACAGTAAACTCAGTGAAGGCAACTAATAGATGATGATAATATCTTATCTTTTCAGTGCAATTACCTTTTAAAATGAGTAGAACCTTTCACTGAAAGGATAAACCTGTCCATAGCAGGGCTTTAAAATCTTGAAAGGCTGGAATAAGATGATGTACATGGACAGGTCATTGACCAAGAACAATATTAGACTAAAAGTAAGTTATCTCTTAGTTTTTGTAATAAATCAAAAGTAAGGTTATAGCGTCCTTAGAAAACAGTATCTTAATTAGAGGTTATCCTTCAAGGTGCACACAATGTCTTATCAGTGCTTCTTTTATCTTAAAGGTGGTTTTGATAGCAGCTTAGTGCTGGGAGCAAGCAGTCTATTTGATAAGCAGCATACATTTTCCAGTCTTCCTGTTCTTACTTTGAAGCTGTTCTTCCTTTTCAATTGATAATTATACTTTTAAATTGAGGATTATCAGATTAAAAAAAAAATCAATGTTAATTTTAAAGGCAATCTACCGAAATTGAATTGTTTTCTTATGTAGCTTGTCCTATTTGATAGCCCAAAGTATTATATGGTAGGGAGCTTATTTCTCACATGCTATTTCATTGCTGCGGTTTTATTTTGATTGTTTTATCAGGTCAGCAATTCTTTTGTATTTACTATGAATTCAGACTTGATGTTTCTTTTTCTTCCCCTAAACCTCTCTCTCTCTCTCTCCACGTCCCCACTGCACAGACATATTGTCATGATTTTGATCCACTGTGTAATTCAATCTTTAGTGACAACTCGGAATTAACCTTCTTATTGGCTGCTTGTCAACATTATGAAATAATTTCAGAGCTGTCTGTTTTCCTTCACTGATGTTTTCCATTAAGACTTAGGAAGATTGTATCTTTATTTGTATTGCAAAGGGAAATTGGCTTCAACTTTGTACGGATCTCTAGCATTACCCAACTCCTTCCTTCAGTCTTCAGTGCTAATAGTGATCGTTGCAGGTGGTTTGTGGTCCTTCCTCAGGCTTTTTTTTTTTTTTTATTTTAATAATGAAGCTACTATATATTTAAGTTCAAGTAAAGCCATGGACATATATTAACCATGGTAGCTATATCTAACAATAAGAACGATTTGGGCTATCCTAGCTGACTTTTCCTGAAGCAGATTGGTGTACTGGATTTGGTTCCTAATTCTATTATGAAAGTTGGCGTTTGCTTTAAAAAGGTTGAGTATCATCTAATAGATTAAATATGGTTCAGAGATTTATTTATCTTCATTCTTTTCAAATTCCTTTTCTTCAGCCTTTTACATAAATACCTTGCTTTTCACACCTTGCTTCTGCTATAGAAGTTATCTCTCTCTTCTAAAACTTTCTAATTTTGTTGAAGAAATATTTTTTCCTGAATTATTTATAGCATGATTTGACTATCAAGTTGAAAGAAAAAGTTTCTATATTGATAATGTGATTATTATGCCTTCTTGCTTTTTAAAATTCTATATATGTCTATGAAGATTTAAATCCTTTCCTTCTATCCTTAGAGAGGACTGCGATAAAAAGTGTGCAAAAGTTATACTCCCATTGATTGGACTCTGCCCTGGACCACTGACGTTTGTGCCTAGGCAAAAGATAATAAATAGAATTTTGTTAAAAATACCTGGGTTCTTTTGATTGTGTTATTGAATCATTGACAATTGCCATCAGTTCTTTTTACTGTTATAGAAAAGTTTCTCTGTCACAGTGGTGACCCGTGGCTCATCCAGTTCCATATCCATTGATGTAAACCGGAAAATGAATGGATTTCTGCTAGGAGAAATCACTTTTTAGAGCAGGAGCTGCAGAGTGATATTATCAATCACTTACGGGGTATTATCAATTATGGGATAGCCTAGCGTTGTCAAGGCTAGTTGTATCATTTGCATAACTGTCATAATATTCCTGTTGTAGTAATAGCAGGGCCGTGGGAAAAAACTATCTTTCAGGGACACACACCTATATGTTTATGAACCGGTTCTTAATCGTTACTCTCCAAGAGGACTGTTGTATAGCTGCTATTAAACGTTAACTGCTGAAGTAGGGATCATTGGCATCCATTTCTTAGGAAGGTAGGGCAGGAGCCAGCCCAACACAATACAATTATGTGACTGTTCTTTATTGCCTAAAGAGAACGTAGATCAGAGTCCATAAAGAAGATGCCATATAATGGGTGGCTAAGAAAAAACAGCATAGGGATGGGTCTTTATCAGAGCGTTAATTTGTACACGTGATGCATGTGCTACGCATGAATGTCTGCTTCTACTGGCTACACAATTAACATAATAATGAGAATGACATTTAAATGGGATAATATTTCTCCGGTCTAGAGACATTTTTCTTCACCTGTTTCACATGCGTTGCTTCTATCGAGCAAGGTGGAGTAACAGTGCCTCACAAGTTAGATTAAATTTTCGGTGAGTAGGCGGCATTATGCAAATGAAGACTAATCTCTAAAGAAATAGCTAGTGATGTTTGTGGATAGTAAAATCTGTGTTTAATGAATAATCCCCAATGAAATTAAAATTTAAACACTGTAAGTCCTAATGATACTTGTAACTACTGAGAATTTTCAGTTAGCAGAGGGGGCTGAGTTCCATTTAGCTCTGCTTTTAGATGTGAAAGCTGAGCAGACTAAGTGAAAGCTGTGAAATTGCTGTGGTCTAAGGTCTGTCATAAATACCAAAATACATACTCCTAGTCTGCGTGTATATGTGTCTGTGCACACTAATAAAACACAACACTTGCCAATCAAGGACAGTACGGGACTCTGAAATGTCTGTAGGTTATTCAGCAGTGACTACTTTGCTTAGTGCCTTGGGGTCACAGAGCTTAGGAAACCTGGCCTTTAGCGGGGAACACTTTCCCTTACTTTAAGATGAGTAATTGAGTTTTTAAAATGCGCAGTCTCCTTACTCTTTTCAGACATCTCTATTCCCTAACAAGTCCATATCAATACATAATCTCATCTAAAGGTGTATCATCTAGCTGGATTTTAATATGCAATTTGAAAAAGAGATTAAGATAAATGCTATTAAAAGATAAATTCATACGCATTCTAATATTTGATTCAAGTTGGGTTTTTTTAAATTTCTTTCATCATGTAGTTCAAAAACATTATTTTGAACACTAAACATAGTTTTTGCACAAATGATCAAGGCAGTCCATAACTTTGTCTTCCACAACATATTTACAAAGCTTTCATGTTTATGTATGACTCCTGAAAAGGGGTTTGAACAGGAGGAGAAAGGAATTTTCAAACATTGGTGAGATTTGGATAAATTATTTCATTGATTTACCTGTTCACGTAGCAAATGAATAAAATGGCCTTTGAACAAAAGTGGTATTTATCTCCCTGTGTTTAATGTAATAGATAAATTTAGTCAGCATAAGCAAGAATGTTCTGTCTTTCATAAACTTTTTCATAGATATGTTGTATTGAAGAGGAGAATTCTGCATTTATTGGTTTTACTAAAAGGTATTTTTGCTTTCAAGACTTCAGTGAATGCTTTGAAAAGCAATTTACTTACAGTAATAGATAGTAAATTGCAGTCAAGAAATAGAAATGGATCATAGGAAAGGTACATCAATGTCAAACTTGTATTTTGCTGTCTAGTTCTTCAGTGATTTGTTAATTTAAAAAATTAGGCACATTTTGTATGGGTATAAGCTCTTCCTCTGATGTTTAAAGTGTTACGCGACTAATTTCAGCTGCTGCAAAATCTATTGTTTCTCATATCATTGTCCACATGATATAAAAATACCTACAAATATTCCAGTAGCTTGGCAACTCACACTTCAGCTGGGCTGCCAGAAATCCTTGGTAAACGCACAGAAGCCTCAAATCACGCTTAGTCAACATTTCTTTTGGAAAAGCAGGACTTGTCTAGGAAAACCTGACGTATGGCAGCCGTCTGCGGTCAGCCTGTGAGGCCAATATATACAAATATTGCTGATCTGGGGTAGAAAGCATGCTGGAAAATAAATCTCTTTTTCTTCCTTTACAGTTCTGGGTATGCCCTCCTACTTTAACAGCTAGATTTATACTGCTGCAGTATATAACACAGACAAAGAGGCTATTTCTAGGATAATAGTTGCATAAACCGTATAGAACCTCATGGGTCAAAAACATATAGAATTCATTTATGCTCTGAATAGGAACTGTAAATTTTTTAAGTCATGATGAGGTTAAACATGCATTTTAGTAACACTTTCATCAAGGTTCATACAAGTCAAAAGAAGTTTTTGCTGTCTTTGGCGTCAGATTTTCACATTTTCTCTCATATCTGATGTTTAGTTGCGATGTTTCCTTGTTATTTGTCATTGCTGGTCATTTCCCAAGCGAATTCATGTTCTTAAAAACAACATTTCAACAAAAATTAGATTAGTTATATCTGATCCATTGCAGATAAATATACATATTAACAACTCCATTATCTTGCAGTAGATCTGTGTTAGTTAATCAGAGACAATATTAGAAATGTAGATTTTATTGGCAGTGAAGTGGTATGAACACCACCCCCCCGCGAACACACACACATACTATTGCCTTAAGAAAATCCGAGCTGGAATTGTGCATTTTTACATACGAATTGTGAGAATTCTATGAATATTTTTAGACACAAAGTCATTTAAGAGAGTTACAAGTAAAGTATGTAACTAGCTTTGAGGTATCTATGATATAAACAAATGGGCTAGAACTTGAGCGCTTCACTGTTTTGGCTGCAACTCAGTAGATGCTAGCAAATAATTCTGGATTAAGACAATTCAATGTGTGCAACATGGAACATGTACTATTCATTATAGTTATCTTTTTTCATACTAGAAATATTAAATAGAAAGGGAACAGGACAGTTGAAAGGGAAGACTGGTCACAAACTCTGATTGACTGTTCCTGGTTGGTTTGCACCAAAACTTAACATCCAAGATTTTATTAAGTTATGTGTTTGTGAAAAGAAAGAAGTCCATGGAAGTCAAAAAAGCAAATGATAGAGTTTAATTAATGAGTGAGAGCAGGTGCTTTCATTAGTTCCCCAAGTATTTTGTTTATGCTTTTGAATCTCTTGCAGAGATGGGTCTGCAGCCACTACAGACCCCTGCCTGAAGAACTACACTGAATCAATGTCATTTCCCATCCCTCAGTCTGAGGATGTAACTGTTTAGAAGATCTAATCTGTTCTAAATAGGAACAAGAGTTGTTCCTGAGCCAACAAAAAGATTAGTGAAAGTTGGTGCTTTAAATTTTCTTGTTATAAACTAATCAAACTTTCGGGGCATATATTCCAATTTACTTTCTGCTTGTACAGGAAGTGCTGTTATTTAAGAACTGTGATCTGGATGGAAGCTTTAAGTTTTTTTTAAAATTAGCAATCATTTCACAGCTGTTATTTTAAAAGGCTTCTGCAGATATTAATGGAACGAAAAAAAAACCCAACTTTTTTTTTTTCTTTTGTTTCTATTTTACTTAAGAAATTACAAGCAGGTAGAGGCAGGAGGAGAGAGTCTAAAATTTTAGGGGGTGAGAAGTCAGGCAAATACAGCTATAGTTAAAATCAGGAGTCACGCCTAAGGAATAGGTAGTTGTGGACTAACATTCCCAACTTCTGAATATTCTCTAGAATAATTTTAAGAAATTAGAGGATTTTATTTTTTCTTGCAGTATAAGATGATTGGAAGGTTGATGTTCTTCGCTTTTATCAAGCTTAACACTTACTTAACTTATTAACACTTAACTTATTAACACAACTTAGTCCTTCATTTGGTGTCTGAATCTGTCAAATCATGTATGTTTGCCTAATAAGAAGTCATTATAAGACTTCTTAGGCAAGACTTATATTCCTTATAGTAATTACGCAAGGAACATTTTTAGCAAATAGAGAGAAATTTATATTTTACCAGTATTAATAGTAGCTGCTGTAAAGACTGCTATTAAGATCACAACACTGCAAATTTCAGAGCATGTATTACCTTACTGGTGAGAGTCACCTTTCAGGAAACACTTTGGCAAGGTAAAAGGAATGGGCGATGTGTTTATAGAAAGTCAGGAAACCATACAACGTTTGAGAACATTTGAGTTATGTGTTGATAAAAGAACTCTTGTGTGATGGTTAGAAACAAAAGGGACATTATATTATTAATTCATGTCTGTTGTTTCATAATGATTGAACTAATTGGATTTATTTTTAAGAAGTCAGTGATATGTATAGACATCATTGTATTCACATGTCATTACGCATAGCACAAGTCATAAATACCCTTTGCCACTGGAATGAACCCAAAACACAATTCTGATATCCTTCTAAAATATTAAAAATACCAAAAGTTTGAAGAGCCATTGCATACAAAATCTGTGAAAATGAAGTAACTGTCCTCTTGCTGAAGGCAAAGATCCCAGTGCTAGCTGACTGGCACTTGAGGAGCCTTCTGATTTATGTCTTAGTTGCGGTATCCTCAGTGAAAGAGGAATAGATATATGAAATCCCTCCTCATGTTTTCTGATCAGCTATTTTCCAGAAAATCCCATGACAATATGAAATTCAATCTTGCAAATTAAGATTTCATCATATAATCTAACATCTAAGGCACCTAAATCAAATGGGGGAGCGGGGAAAAAACTATTAAAATTGTCAGAAATACATCTTAGACCACAAAAAGGAATAATCAAGGATCTAATTTGGCTTCTCAGAGTACGTGCTTATATGCAAATATGGCCTGTCTATAATCGCTGGCACGATTGCTAGTGCGTAGATGCCTGAAACAAAATTGTTAAGCAACAGTGACTGTATTAAGAAGCTGATAGCCTGTAAACGGGTGCAGAAAAGCTGTTATGACAGGACAGCAGAACCGATCCTCCCTCTGAATTCTTGTGACAATGGCACAAATGGAATTTTTCTCAAGTGTTACTCAAATTAAAAAATCCGTGTCATCACATACATATCATCCAACTAATGAGCCTAAATTCAACAGGGATCAGAAGAGATAACTTGATGATTTTGTCTTATTTTGAAGACCTAATCCTGTTAAATTCCAAAATACTTAGAGCTGAATAAGAACTCTCTGGAATTTACAATACGCAGTTTCTGTCAATGCTGAAAGGGCAACCAAACTGAAGTTTAAATTCTCCGTTAACCAAGCTGCTCCACGTGTCTATTGTCCAGGACCTATTTATGGCACTTATTTCACCACCTTTGAGGCATGTTAATGTAATTACAGGTTTTGTCAATATTTTTAACTCATTTGGTATTAGGTATCTTCAGTACTAGGAACGGCGGAAGAAATGTGAAGATCAACATACTCATGAAAACAGAACCAGGAAATTGGATATATCTAGGGGGAGTGAATATGTGCCCAGCTCGCTTTTGCCCCCAGTTAGGTTGCCACCAGCGTTAGTTAGCACTTACTATACTACAAAGCAGTTTGGGATGGGCTGCAAATTTCAGGTTTACCTTGGGTTGTGGTATTTGTGGTCCCATTGCACCAATGATGAGAGGGTAACACTGAAAAGCCAGGAAAGCTTGTTTTTTTCCAACGACAGAAATAAATTCTAGCCATGTTCTACTTGCATTGCTGTCTCGACATGCTTCAAGATTACGGTGACAGCACATAACCCCTTCAAGAGTAAGCTAAGGAAAAAAACATAAGAGTAAAGCTAACCTGCAGCATAAATAAATAACGGGAAAGATGCATAAGGTAGCAGTTAGTAAAATAACTGGTTTAGAGCTACCAGTGTTTCGGTCTGCCAGTTTATGGCATGAGCCATAGAAAGTTACGTAGGGATGGACAAATATTTGATGCGATGCCTTAGCAATACGAGGTGGTTGCAAAGGAAGGCAGTCAACAAAAAAGGGAGCTGTTCCTGGCTTTCCTTGGATAGTTTTGGAAGGTTGAATACTCCCAATGAGTATTGGCCTATTTCCTGACTACTGTCATCTTGAAACAGGTTAACAGATTCTATGACTACTTCTTATTTCAAAATGATTTTAACTGTTACTGCAAAACATTATTTTAAGGTTGTTGTTTCAGGACAAAAACTTGTGGGTTTGGGTTTTTTGAAAGGCTGAGAATTGTAGTGAAAAAGATACGTTAATATACACAATAACAGACTTATGAAGATATTAAATGATGTGTTTTCATAAACCCATACAAATTAGAGATGCAAAAGGTCTATTAACTTGCAGTTAGCTGAAATCCCTAGTTATGGCAGCATTGTTCCCTGTAGTGTATTTTTCTGAGCTTTGTTAGATTCCATTTTAAATGATCCCTGCAACTGGTCTTTTACAGCTACCCCGGGAGATTTCCAAGGTCATGCGATGGGAAATTTCAGAGCATTGTTTATCTATAACAATGTTCATGGAACTAATAATGTATTCAGTACATTCTTTAAGGTTAATTACTTAATAGTTGATGTACACTTAAGAACTGAAGTAGGCAGTTATTCTGGATTCACTTGAGATTGTTACAAGAGAAAGGCAAAAGATCAAGAGATTCATGGGATCTTGTATTCTTTATAATTTTTCATAATACTAATTTTTTCTCATCTTTTAAAAATATGATCATTGTAATATAGCCACTATAGCACAATATTAACATAATACTTTTTTTGCATAGGAAAATTTATGATTCTGCCCACTAAATACAGAAATAGAAATGGGCTGTGTCGATAGTTAGGGTAGCACTCAGTAACTGAGGATAATAGGTTTAAATCTCTCAGATTTCTGGTATTATTTTAGCAAGCTGCTTTTCTCCCCTGTCCATCAGTTTCCCAGCTGTGTTCTAAACTGATGGAAAAGATGGATAAATACCTTGGCTGGAGAATTCCTGCTAAGCTATTCTCATTCATCTAACAGCCCAGAAAGAGAGGCTCAGTTGGAGAAGTTAGAAGCTCTTCAGACAGAATGCCTGACATCCAACCGCAAGCTTGGATGTATATAAACATGTAGTTTAAAAGGGGCAAAATAACACTGTCACTAAACTGTTATGAGAATAAATTCCTCAATGTTTGTGAAGTACTTTGAAAGCCTCAGATTTCAAAGGTCTTGAAAACAGTGTATGTGTAATATATTATTTTAACATATAGGGATATATAACTTAGAATTGCGTACTTGGCAGAGAAGAAAAATGCTCTTCAGACACTGGACTTTCACTTTATAGCTTCCTGGGTGATCTTGGGTAAATAATACTGGTTAAAATGAGAGTGAGATGACTGCAGTTCACGCAAAATAGCCAAAGTCCTAGTCAAAATCTACATTTCTATGCAAATCTATGAAATGCTGTGAAAATATGCTTAGTCAGCATGCAGTAGACTCAAAGTCAAGTCCAGGTTTGAAATGTCCTGGAGTGAAGAACCAGTCTTTATGGCCCCCTTATTAAGGAAGATAACTTTAAAGCTGGGGCTATAGAGTTTGTAAAGAAAGGATATTTTCATTACATGACAAAGAATTACATTGCTCCCTATAACCTAGAAATTACGGCACTCTTCTCAGATACGAGAGGCCAGTGCTTCGGTTCCTGTTCTGACTAAGTTTTTTTTCTGTTTTAAGTGTTTTAATGTGGGTTTCCAATCCACAACCTCTGCAGGCTGGACGTTACCGATAGTTGATACAACCTGTCTACAGTCAGCTCCTTTTCTTTCCTAATGGCACTTTTACTTACATTTGCTAATTCAGAAGTCATATAAATAGTGATTTCGTTCAAAGAGGCTTGAACTATGTTTGAGCTCCTTTGTAATTTCAATTATTTTCCTTTGATCTTCCCTAGTTAAATACTTCAGCCTCCAATTTCATACTGGTTCTAGTTACCATAACACTGGCAAATGGCAGTTTTGGGAATGCATAGAGCTAACATCTGTTCATTTATCTGCTTTTAAAAGGGCAGAAATAACACAGGTTTCAGCTGTTATAAGCTCGGTAGGAATACATTACTCCTTCCCTAACAGTGATATAATTTGCAAACACAGTCTTCCTGGTGAAAAGCCATGTTTTTTTTCTTTTTCAGTGTTTTGTATGTCATTTCACCTTTGCTGTTCTGGAAATACGTCTTTTTCTGATAATCACACTAATGTTTTAATGTTTTAATACTATTTTTAATGTTATTAAATGTTTTTAATGTTATTTAATATTTTAATGCTATTCAAATACTAGTGTTTAAATGTTTTAACATTACTACATTGCTCAATTGTTAAGTAACAGTCTGGAAGGAGAAGTGACATTGCAGCATAAAATCATTGCACATGAATTTCTGCTTTTTATTTAACTCTAGTGGTGATTAACAGTCATATGCTCAGTCGCCAAGAGATCAGCAGGTAATGGGATATCCAAACCAGGTGGAAACATAAAAGTCATTTGTCCTAGCATCACCCACCCCCTGTCCCAATTTGGCTACTACTTGGGGTTTTTTTTCTTTTAAATTATTTTGTGCTATTGATATTCCCCTCTGCGCAGCACTGCTGAGGCCACACCTGGAGTATGGTGTCCAGTTCTGGGCTCCACTGTACAAGAGAGACAGGAACATACTGCAGAGAGTCCAGGGAAGGGCCACGAAGGTGATGAAGGGACTGGAGCATTTCTCCTGTGAGGAAAGGCTGAGAGAGCTGGGACTGTTCAGCCCAGAGAAGAGAAGGCTCAGGGGGATCTTATTAATGTCTATAAATACCTGAAGGGAGGGTGCAAAGAGGATGGAGCCAGGGTCTTTTCAGTGGTGCCCAGTGACAGGACGAGAGGCAGTGGGCACAAACCGAAACACAGGAGGTTCCCTCTGAACATCAGGAAACACTTTTTTTACTGTGAGGGTGACTGAGCCCTGGCACAGGTTGCCCAGGGAGGTTGTGGAGTCTCCCTCCTTGGAGATACTCAAAAGCCGCAAGGACGTGGTCCTGGGCAACTGGCTCTAGGTGGCCCTGCTTGAGCAGGGGGGTCGGACCAGGTGACCTCAGAGGTCCCTTCCAACTTCAATCCTTCTGTGAGTCTGTGATACACTGAAACATCTAACTTTCAAAATTATTTGATTTTGAGCAATAAGAAAGTCTAAAACCAAGAAAAAGTACCAGCAATTGTGTGAGCAGCTCACAAAGACAAATAGAACTGCTGACAGCAATATAGAATATTTTCCCATACAAAACCTAATGCCCAAACTGAAAGGTATCCAAATCAGTAAATACAGGAGAGAGAGAAAAAGAAGGAAGGCAAGAAAGAACTTGCTCTACTTTTGCATTTCAATTTGAATCTCCCCTTTGCTTTTTTGTTGATGCAGCAACTTCTTTTGTTATGCTTTCTATACATTCACTAAGACCATACCTGCCTAACTGTACCAGGCCCTTTGCATGGCCACTGCTTCAAGAAAGCTGCAAAAGAAACAACTCTTTTATTTGAGTTCCTGGTTGCAAGCCTTACAAAACTGATGTATATCCTCAGCTCCAAATTCTTTATAACTTGAAAGCCCCGCTACTTTTATATTGCATTAATCAGAAGGGGTAGCCAGCCGTTAAAATAAATAGCACAACTTACGCAGGATGCAGAAGCAGGCACAATTGCTACATATAGGTTGTGGATAGGCTGGGTCTGAGTCTCAAAGACACAGTAAATTGCTGAGAGTCTGAAATAGAATTGCAAGAGAACCTCAGTTACTATTAGATCCCAACTAATAGTTCATAGAGGCTCAAGACACCAGGTCTGATGTTGGGCTGTGCTGTAGCACGTATCTGGGAGACGGGAAGACGAGGGCTTTGTTGTATCAGTGGTATTACTAGAGAAGCTCCGGTCAGCGCAAAATGACCTTAACTTCTTTACTGTGTTTGGGGCTCCTTCCTTTGCTTTTTTTCACCAATCACCTGGAGAAACAAACTTCTACCCGGGTTACCAACAGATGGTTCGGTCATCTAAATCCTTATTTTAAACTTTCCATTGTTATGAAATGTTAGTAACTCTTTGACTGCTATACATATATTTCATGATCATGGAACACAAGTTTGAAAAAAGACAGCCACATAAAGCTCTCACCTTTGTTCTGCTTGCTAACTAATAATCTTTATTCCGTATATACTGAAAATATGTATTTAATTGCAAAATGACAGAAGAATCCATTAAGTTATTGACTTTTTAGTTATCATAGTTTAGAAAGAGATCACACGCTGAAAGTAACTTGCTAATAATGAATTTGCTTTGTTTTTAAAAAATAATTTAAATATTTAAAATATCAGATTTCTTCTGTAAGGCTTTTGAGCACTAAGGAAGGAAAAAGAAAAGAATTAGGAAAGTAAATAGTCTTGTAATAAAGGTATTAGCTTGACTTTGTTTTGGTTCCTACCCTTCTGTGCCACTGTGAGCAAATTATTTAATCTTGTGCCACAGTCCTTCTTTGTAACACAGGGAAAACATTTCATTCTTCCTCTATTCTTTTTGTCTTGTCTTGTCCATTTGTATTACAAACTCACTGAGACACCAGTTATATATAGATGTAACAAGAAGTGGAGAAGAAAAAAAAGGACTGATTTTGTCTGGGGTAGGTGGGCCCTACATAAATATTGAAAAGTAAATGCAAATTAATTAGTGTGAAGAATAGGCTTTGTATATGATGCATTAGATGTACAAGAAAAAAATTCTGCATACAACCTTCCGAAAGGTTTAAGGAAGCCCTCATTCTTCTTCTTCTTTGTTACATTTCTGCTTGAAATGGTGTCTTTGAAATGTAACAGTGTTTTTCACAAGGATCATTTTATTTCACTGAGTTTTGTGTACAGCTGAAATAAACAATTCCACTTCTGTTTTATTAAGAGCATTTTCATTTATGTAACTCCTGGTGTTCAAACATCTGTGTTTGTGCACCAGAATTGTCAAAGATATTGGCTTAGTTTTGGAAGTAAGTTTATTGGTTGACTGCACAAGTGTCCAAGTTGTATGTGATACATCACCTGTGTTTTACAGGAACCAATGACAAAGTTTCATGTTTCCTTTTTTTTTCAATATCTTAGTGACAGTGCTGGAAATCTTATTTTTTCATCCTGATCTGATTGGAGAAGGGTTTGGGATTTGCTTGTTTTTTGAAGTCAGAATGTGTTTTTGCATAAATACTAAAGCCCAACTAAATTTCTCAAATTAGACAAGTGTTTTACTAGAAGAAAGATAAAATACTGTTCTTAACTGATGCCTAGACAGAACTGTAGGAGGTGTGAATGTGAGGTGAGGGAAAAAGCAGATTTGGTATGACAGCTTTGCCTTTCTGTTCATTTTAGTTTAATGATAATTCTTGTACACACATATGCTCCTTCTCTGCATTGTCTTTTATTTGCTTTGTCTGTTTGGTTGAAGGAATTAATTCTTCAGAATTTATCAAGAGTTGCTACTGAGGTGGCAGGTTAGACGGTGGTGTAACATGCTGTAAGGCTAACACATGCCCAGGTCTAGCAAAATGAGGAGAGGGACCTTCATGATAATTCTGGCTCCTCTACCACTTAAATAGAGGGTTAGGAGATTGCTAAGTCTCTCCAGCAGCCAGGTCATACTTGTCAATTGTTAATTACTTGGAATAAGGAACACCGATTGTGATCTGTATTTAAAATTTCCCAAGTTATTCTAGCCAGATTAAAACACCATAACTCTCTGGAGCTAATGTGTATTTATGCTTTGTACTGTGAACCAATTTTTGGTAAAGGAAGGAGGAGACTTTGAAAATGTAAACAATGTGGCAATTTAAATTCTTGAGGAATCCCATTTTCTTGATCACAGCATAGGAGAAAAAGCAAACTGCCAGTAATTTAAATATGATAATTTCTGTCATAACTTGACAGCAGATGTGAACAAGAGAGACATGCAATAGATGAAGACAGAGGAAAATTGAGAGCACAGAAGCCAGTGTATGCAGAGCTGGATAATGCCTTTTGAAGCAACGTGACTTTGCTTGGTTTCTATAAATGCTCTGCAGCTAAATGAATATAAGTCAGATTTTTTTGGCAGGCAGTATTCTCTTTGACTTGGCTTATAAATGAATACAGGATCAAAGAAGATTTTTTTTCTTCCACATAGCAAGATCACGTAATCAGTTCTTCTTAAACTGAACATACACCTTTCTACAAACATGCACTACATAAAGAGGTTAGAGAGAGGAGGGCACAACCGTGTAAAGAAAGAAGGTGCTGTGGGCAATTGCAACACTAAGCTTGCTAAATTGAGGATTCTTTGTATCCTTCTTAAGATACCGGGTTTGGACTAGGAGTGTTGTACCATGGGCTATCACCGGGACACATCTGTAAGCGGATGTGTGTCTGTGTAGCCTTGCATTGTACCGTTCAGTTCCTAAAAACAAAACAGTGTGCTTTAACGAAGACAATTTTTAAACCCTGTTATATGAGCAAAAAGAAGCAGCGGGAGTTGACAGGTTTTGATTGTTACACTTGTTAAGTATTACCACTGTTTGCAGCAAAGTGACGGGGGAGAGCTGTAGTTGTAACTAGTACTTGTTTATTAAAACATTTATCATAAAAAAATTACTGCTTCTGTCCTTAGGTCCTGATTTAAATTCTGAACTCATGTTCCTTACAAGCAGCAAATTCTCATTTTAAAATGGTCTGTGATAAAGGCTTGGTATATTTTCCTCCCTTTTGAAAATGTAGATGTTCACATTTAAACAAGTTACCACGTGAGCTACACCTACAGAGTATTACGTGCATGTTTGGGAGGAACAGAAGGGAGGGGAAAGGCTGTGTCCCCAACCAACTAGGGACACGGTTTAGTGGGCATGGGGGGGTTGGGTTGACGGTTGGACTTGATGATCTTAGAGGTCTTTTCCAACCTTAGTGATTCTATGATTCTATGAACCTCGCAGAGCGTTAATGCATGTTATATATACCTCTCAGCTTCCTCCTCCTCTTCCACCCCCCGCGTTTCCACGGCCTGTTCCTCTCATCTCCAGGCCTCGCTGGTCCTAACAGCCCGTTTGAACTGCTGCTGTCGGTGCTGCCCCTGTCAGCCCAGGGCACGAGAGGATGCCTGCGGAGAGGGGCTCAGGCAAGGGCCATCCCCAAGAGGTACAGCCTCTGGGCCCGCGGTCTGATCAGCAGAGAAGGCAACCGAGAAAATACAAAAGAAGTGGCATCTCATGCCCTTTCCATAATTGACATGTAATTTGAGAAAGTAATTTGAGAAGCGGCCCGCTGTATGGAATATACGGCTACCGTGATCTCTGCGCTGCTATTGATCTAGGCCTTCACTGTCAGAAATTTTCCGTGGATCATATGTATGCTTCTAAATAATCATTTGAACCTGTTAACTGCGATTACTCGTTTTAATATGCTATATGCTCAGTCTCATAATGTTGTGTCCTTTGAATACCTCGCGCTGTAACCCAAAGAATCTTGATAAAGTTTGCCTCATCGTCTGCTAAATCCCTTTGTGCAATTTCTCCGGATTCGTGCTAGGAAAAGCCATTAAATAAAACAAATACCAGCAGCGTGAAGCTAGCTTATGGATATAAGCCAGCTGGAAAGTTCTTAAGGAGAACCGCTGTAGGTGTATATCACACTTCATTTACAGATGAGGACATACCTCACTGGAGATTTGGTTTCAACATGTTTCTGATGACAGTTAACATTGGAACAGGCTGTAGACTTACAAGATGACTTAACCTCTATTGAAAAATAGATTCAGCGTAAATTATTTGAACTGTATATGTTTTGCATCTTGGGCATCTGCCTCGGCCCCAGTCAGTGGAAACCTTTTATGGACATCAGTGGGCCTTGTGTTAAATATATACTCTGCAGATTACTTCCTCACTGCCACCTCTTCTTATTCCTGCTTACTTTTATATACCCATGTGTAATAATGCTATACTTAAAGTGGAAAAAAGGTTTTTTTACTATTTAAGGTCTGCTTATTTTGACCCAGTATTAATAGCTGTAGTCCTGTCATTTCAGGACCATCCAGACCAAAGATTTCCGGATGACTGAATTCCCTCTATTTTTGCCTTATAATTCCCAAACTTACTTATATGATCATTTTGGAAGACACTAATATGCTTTCTTGCAAACCCTAGGCCTATAGAACACTGGTATATTTTATATATTTTATATTCCCCTACCTTTCCTTATAGATGCATATACATCCTGCACAGCTATCTAGTATTTGCATTGTGTTCACCACCTTTATTAATGTTCGGTAACAGACTGTAACACGTTGTAATGAATTGGCCTTGTCCATCATGTTGTTTTGTTAAATGTAATTTTTGTAAATTTTAAAATGTAATTCCAAATACCCATTCTATGCTGGAATATTCCCACTGAGATGCCGGATATACAGGTGAAAAAACCATTCCAGATATGAGAAATACAATCCAGAATTCTCCCAACATTGCTATGTGATACTTGGCCTATTAAAAATTGGTATGACAGGGGCCGAGAACTGTTGCAATAAACACCATTAATAAACAAACCACCACTCGTGCTGTTAACATGGGCTCTCGGTTTTTAACTCAGAAGCCTACTCATTCATTTTAGGTTTGAAAACTCACAAGGGAGGAGAGGTTTGAAGTTGAATCCAGACCTGCAATTTGCCTGCCAGGAGATTATCTCCCATATTCACATTAAGGAACTGCAGATTCTTTTGACTTAGAAGTTTAATGGCTTAGGTTGTTTAATTTCCTATCAGCAAGGCTAACAGTGAATGTGCTCATTCCATACGGCTGCAGTCAGAAAAAAAGACCATCAGGATTCAAACTGTTATCCAGATTAAATTCTTTATACTTTTTTATCACTTCTGAGTCAACTTCCAGATTTTCCATCAAAATGCAAGCTTTGTTGCACTTTCTCGATGTTAGACCTGAACAGCTTTATCATAACCAACCTCATTAATTCAGCAGGAGCAACTTCCTCCAAAGCATGACATTTCTATGGAAACACGGAGAAAGTTCCTCCTTCTGGCTTAAAAGTGCTTTTTATTTGAATGAACTGGAGATTCCTACGGAATAGTAACAGTAAGAACAAATGTAACATTGCAAAGACCTAAACTACATGAAGAGTGACTGAGCTTGATCCAAATTGTAAGCCTAACATTAGTATGTGAAGCTGAAATGGCTCTCCTGTTGCCATGTCTTAAAAGAATGAGAGCAAACGCTATGGACTTCGTGTGCTTCCTGATTTTCTATAGTGCTATGAAAATCATCAGTCCTTAGCGAATAAGTAACAATAATTACCAGCCTTCTGTAATAAATCAACATTTAATTACCAGTTTGACAGGTCATAGAAGTTTAAAAAGAAGTTGGCAAGTATAGAACAAGAAGGTTTATCAAGCTGCCCTGATTTTCTGTGTTGTTTAACCCAATCCTAAGCAAAGTGGCATGGAAAGTTTTTATAAACAGCTGGCTAAATTATTCTGCACTGAATGACTTAAAAAGCAACATCTAGAAAAACTATTTTGGTAAAAGCATCACATGAAGTTTTTGACTTCTACCAGTATTCCTGCCTGTAAGGGATAAGGAACAAGCCACAATGAAATCTGGTTTGCATTTAACACGCTTTGGAATCTCAGACGTGGCTTTACAATATTTTTCATCAAACTAAAAGTAAAAAAACCTTAGTTACGTCACCAAATTTTCAGCAAATTTTTGTATAAAAATCCATTTCCAGCTAGTCTCTGATACATGAAGGCAAGTCATGCATGAAACAACAGATTTACTATGTTAAATATGTTTATTTACTTAGTATTTATTTATTTACTGTGGATTTTTAGGACAATTGCAAAGCTGCTGTTTTATAACATTTTATTGTTGAAGTTGCTTTTTGTCAGTAATGACAAGTGGAACGGGCAAATTACGTAAAAATAAATAGGTAGGGTTTTGAGCGTGTGACATCCTCTATAAGCATAAATTTAAGCAACAAAATCATGTTTGGGTTTTCAGTAGTTCAGAAGATAAATGTATTTAACACTGTCTAATGTAAAGGAATATTTCAGAGAATTTTAAGAATGCAGTAAATCCTCAGTAGAATTAATTTCATATTCAAATTACTTGGCTTTTTGTTTACTAATTATTGTAGCAACTTTCATGTGGTAGTTATCTTAAAAAGTAACCTCATTTTAGATCATGATTTAAGTTTTGGGGTTTTTTCCCTCATTTGTCACTAGAACACCAAGTATAGTATGCTATTTTTCACAAGTTAGATAATTTCACAAACAGAGGCATTTCTCGCCATGCTGGCATTTCAAGAATGACAGCAAAGCAAATAGCTGTAAGGTGTGTATGCTCTATATAAAGGCTCAGACTTAAAAAGAAATAGTTTTTTGGGTTTTGTTGTTGTTTTCAGGGAAAGGAGGGGCTTGTCAGCAGATCCCAAATAGCTAAATGAAATTATTGATGCTCTGAATGAGAATAAGCTTTCTAAGATGACTTGGTCCCACCAGTCCCTCACCGGTCTCCAGGCCACTGGCACGGGTACAGTTATCAGCAGCAGCACGTATTCCTGTTACAATGAAAAAGTTGTGCTCAGCCATGTTTAACTGACAATGTCACAAGGCCTTTAACAATAGTGAACTGAATGATTTATTACAATTCACCTTATGAGTTGCGTAGTTCAATGATTTATCTTCATAAAATGCTAGTGACAGCCTCTACTATGCATCAGAATGTTGTTAACCCAAGTAAAGTATGATGCAAAGATAATATGTTTTCATGATTTATGGACTGTGGGTCCTGTAATTACTAATTATGCATATGACAGACCATCTAATGCATAAAATGCAACAGAAAATCTGCAATGAAAAATTATTATAGCAGTACAGTTCAAGTTCCTATCAAAAAGAAATTTTACAGTGAGGAGTGAGATGACATTTTCTGATGCTAAAAAATCTATATTTGCATTAATAATTTTTAATAAAAGCTGCAGAAAGGCCAAATCAAACAAACAAAAAAAGATCTACCAGGTTTTAACCTCTCTATTTTCTATTGTGGTCTCACTTGTGATCTAAAAAACAATGACATTATTAAAAGGTGACTGGACAGAAAAAAAAAATTTGGAAAAGACATCTCAATTATTGATAATTCCTGAAGTGGCACTTTATTCTTAAGTATCGCATGATGATTACTGACAAACATTTAGACTAAACTAAATTTCCTAATCTTTGCCAGATTTAACAAATTTCTGTCATCTTCCTTTATTTTTTTTCCTGGTATAATTTATTTCTTTTATTGCCTACTAGAACAAAGAAAATATTAAATAAAAGATAAAGATATTTGTGAAATAAAAAGCAGTAATCAAGTGGCTATTACAACTGTGTAGTCGGTAAAGAGCTTAAAAAAACTTTTTAAAATGTGTATTAGTACTCCACTTCACTGTAACAAACTGTTGAACTATTAGAATCTATCATTCTTCCCCTAACAAAATACCCGAAGAAAATAGAGCAGAAAACAAACTTGCTATCTATGAACAACTTTCACACTTGAGTTTGAATCTTCAGCTTAAGTGTCTTCTGTAAAAATAGAAAATTAACAATACCTGCTCTAATAAATGCTGGTCCTTCTACTCACACAAAGATCTACTGAAGTTACTGGAGCTTCATTGCAAGGTAGAAGTTTGTTCTAACAGTGGCTGTGGTGTAATTATTGCCTTCAGCGATGGTGATTCCAATTTCTCATAAAGTCAAGGTTCAGTTATTACCTCCAAGACTAAGTTCCCTCTGGAGACCTTGCAAACCTGAGCCACGTTCTTCCCTTTTACATATATATATATATATTTTTATATATATATATATATGTATGTATACACACACGTATATACATACATACAATGCAGCTTCCATTAACTGTAGGGGTAACTACATATGTAAAGCTATTGGATGTCTTTTTCTTTTAAGTAAGCAGTGGAGCCCTAATCACTGATCAGACCCTACCTTAACAGGTGTAATAATTTAGAAGTATTTTTGTTTTATTAGATGCCATTTATCAAGTACTGTATTTTTACTTTATGAAAAACTAATGATTTTTAAAAATATATTTTATTAATTATGTTCCATGTACAACTACAAACCAGTAAGGCTTGATCTTATAAAGAGATACTCTCTTATGTCATAAAAATAGTAGTAGATGCATTTCTTCCTCACTAGTGAATCTCAGTCTCTCTGCTTTACAAAGATCTCCTGGTTTAGTTTAGCTACACATAGAACATAATGGGACAGATTCAACACCGATGTTGAGAGATTTGCTTCTCTAGGTGCTCCTGATGTGCCCACTTCAAGGAAAAGGCATATCTGCCTATATTTACTGTCCTAACTCAGGGTCCCATCACACACTTCAACCTGTAAAATATAAGTAATACTGATAAATGTTATCTCTGATCATTTTTCAAAGTGTTTATATTTCTGAAAAATACATCTTGGTAAGTGTATATTTAAATACAAAGCAGAAAACTCTCTTCAATGCCACAGGTATCTATGCTTTGTGCATATGTATAGGAAGACTTCTTCAATATAGCTGTTATGTATACTTTTTTGTAGCATAGGAGGTGATATTAGTATGTTGCATTGGGTTTTGACAATGATAATGTTGAGGTGAGTGTTTTATAAATTAGTGATTAAAGGATACTACTTTAAATCAGAGTTGCGATGACCACGAAGGGACAAAATAGGCACCTGACAGGTAAGAACAAGGCAATTTTATACAGAGAATGCAGTATTTATAATTTTCCTAGCTATGCCTTTGTTGTTTTAAAATGTTTTACTCCCATTATGCATTTTTCCATTAAGCAAGGTTTTAAGGGGAATGTACTGTGAATAAAATTTAGAAGGGCTTATAAAAATACAGTTTTTCTACTCATACATAGGGGGAGGCAAATACTGAACAAAGGTCAAATTTACAAAGCAAAAGAATGGACGGTTCAGTTAAACAAGTTTACTTCAAGCTCAGGAGGTATTAATTTAATGCGGGTTGATTCCCTCACTGTAAGAACAGATTCGGTAATTATGTGTACAGTATATATAAATTGAGTTGGGAGTGAATTCTTTTATAATGAAATCTCGGAGCAGTTGTAACTGGGAAAAGCTGCTGCCTCTCCATTGCAATGATTCTGATTATCACAGAGTGGTAGGTGTGAAAGATGTTGCAGCTCATCTAAACCAGCTCCCTGAAAATTTTCCATATGCTGGCCTAAATTCTCAGCTGGTATGGATGCCCGTAGGTTCAGGACTTCAGCAGAGGTGTTTCACTTACATCATTGTTGCAATTACCTCTCCAGTGGCGTTAACCACAGCTGAACTCCCTGTGGCTTAAGAACAAAGCCATATTTGTGTGGATCTTTAATAATTTTTTTTAATTATTATTTTTGAGGCACATGATTTTAAAGTTGTATTGATAATAGCACAATTTCAGATCCCTTAATCCCTCTGTTACTAACCAGCAGATACAGGTATGACAGGGTACGTATCACTGTGTTTCTCCCATGCCAGCTTTCCCAGTGTCCTACCAGTCATATTGACAGGGCTGTTCTATTCCTGGCTCTCCTCCCTTACAGCTGGTGGATTCAGTCTGGATTTCAAAGGTAGCATTTCCAGCACCCAGCACTGTAGCAGTGCTCAGCTGTGATCTCACTGCTGACCTGAACGACCCACCGCTGTGCGGCTGTATTTGAAAGAACTGCCTTTCCTCTCTTATCAGGTGTGGGCTGGAGCCATTCCTCGTTTTCTAGGGGTCTGGGGAAACTCCACTGAAATTCAGGGGTCATCTAACACTGTGGTAAGGAGCAGCAAAACAAGGCAAGGTATATCTGAAGAATAGATAGTTTGATACCCTTTCAAAGGCGTAAGGTTTAGTCATTTAAACTACACAGTCCTCTTTAAGAACCCCTAGTGAAAGGTACAGATGAGAGGAAATGCTGCCATTTTGAACTTGCAGGGAAACAGAGGGGCTGGAGACATTTTCAAGTTTCTTTACTTCTTAGAACTTCTGTAATGCTGAAAGGCTGCTTTCATTAGATACTTCCTTCTAAATGAACGCATGAAATACACTTTTAAAACCTAGGACAGAGTTCACGGACAGAGTACATGCTTTCTTGACTTCAAGGTGTAACTTGCATTGTCCAAGAGCAGTCTGTGAAAGGCAATATTCAGTAAAATGCAAAGCAGTCCTGCAATGCTAGCATTTTAATTATGTTTTTATGGTTTTCTTAGAAATCCACTGCATAAGGTCCAAATACTTTTATTGTGGTTCCCTTTGAGAGAGAGTATTTTTTTTTTTTAATGCATACCTGCTACTGTGCCTTTAACAAAGAAAACACAATGTATAAAAAAAATATTTTTAGTTAATGAAGTGGATCGTTTGAAGCAATCATTGTATTAAGACTTTACTCTGGTTCACTAAGAACCTTATTCTTTTTTTTCTGTTGGCTTTCTGGTTTTGAAAAACATATGCCTAATTAACACAAATGAAAAATTAATCTGTGCCAGGAAATACATGAAAATGCTGGGGCAAATATATTCTTCTCAGGGCAGGGAGATGCCACTTGAACTTCTCCCTTGCAGTAGGTCTAATACCCCACAGTGTTTTATGGCGGGGCAGTGTTTTATCACTTTTTTCCTTAAGGTTTTCGATAGAAGAGAACAGGCTGGTTTTTTTTTTTTCAAATCAAGATCCCAATGTCCTCAGCAAATGCTTTCAATATTTTAGACCTGGCTACATCTGCAGTAGCAAGCAGTGCAGCACGATGGGAGTGGATCTGCAGAGCAAAACAGTTCATGCTGAGACCTGAAAGTCCGTGCAATGTCATTTGCACACTTCAGACTGGAGCTTGTTAGTTTGGACTTGGTTTCATCTGAAGGAAATACAGTCCTCAGGCATTGAGACTGATACTAACACAAAGCAAGGTCCACTATGGTGGACAGTTGCGAGATTTGCTTTATACACACACTCCAGTAACAAACTAAAAACTAAATCTAGTTTACATGTAAATCTCTACCTCCACTTCTATAGGTGTCTGGTTCATGCACAAAACTGCCTTCTGCTGCGCAGACCTCACTGCTTTTGTTTATGGCTGCAGAACTGGTCTAAAAGCAAGGTTAAGTCCAGCCTCAAGGTGTCACTAATAGGGTCTCAACCACAGCATGGACCATCATTCAAAGAAAATCAGTCTTCAGATATAGCACTCTTTGCTTCTGGCAGTGGAGTATTCCAAGTTTAAAGAATAAATGATTTAATGGAGTTTGAGTTTAATGAAAAATCATGAAGAAAGAATAATTGATTGGTCATTGGTATTTGGTAGAATATTTAATATTTTCTGGTGGGGAGTAGTGGGTTTGCTTTTTCTACAGTTCATGCCTCTGCAACAGAGGAAGAGGTTCAGCTAAATCCTTGTAAAAAGTGCTATATCGTGTTTAGAAGAAAAGTGCAACGTTTTGTACTATTTATTATGTGAGGCTTATGTACAATGAAGACAAAATGATAAAAAGGATTTTTGTATAATAGGATTAAGACGTGAAAAGGGCTGCTATGTGAATTTCCTTTCAGAAAATCTTGTGCCTAGAGCTCTGTATATCTTCTAAACAGGAGCATAACGGAAGTGTTACAGTTGCTGATTTAAAAGTATTGCCAAATGAACAACATAAAGCTACTGTAGTGTGCCACAAGTAAGGTGATAAAGCTCGATCACTTCTTCCCCCCATCATATGCTTCAAGCTCTCAATCATGCATTGATGACTGCTAGAAAATGTGCATTGAAAGACCTGTTTGGATGTCTGAGATGTACTTAGGCCCCAATTTGGCAGAGTACTTAAAGATGTGCACAGCTTTTATACCCTTGAGTGATTTCCTACTAAAGCATATTTTTAAATATTCTTGTTGATTCAGGACTGTCACTAGGAAGCTTGTCTCAGGGATTTCAATATCAAAACAAAGTTACATTTGATTTTTGCTGTTGGTCAGAAAATGTCAATTTACCTTTAGTCAGATGGAGTTTTTTCCTGCTTTTTGTATCTGCTGTTTCTTCCCACCAAGTTCTGTTTTGTTTGTAATTAAGTATTCTGTTTAAGCCAAAATGAAAGTGTTCAAGTTGGGCACCTGTGAGAAAAATCTAGGGGAGTAAGAATTAGTCTATGCTCCTTTTCACTGAATACTTCAGCATTATGAAATTAAAAGTTACAGATTCACTTTCCTCCTCTGTCTGGAATATCTAGTTATTTTATTTTTATTTTTATGTGTTATTTCTCCGGCATGAATGTGCAAAGAATAGGCACTATCTCTGTCATGCTTTTGTAGGTATCTGGACTTGTTTAGTCCAAAGATAAGAAAAAGCAAATTAAGTCACCTGCTGTATTCTTTTCACAATTTATCCATCTAAATAATAAATATTATAATATTATAATAAGTTATTAATAATGTTATATTAT
>VZTQ01015555.1:122089-145741 GCA_013400755.1 Pelecanoides urinatrix
AATAAATATTATAAATAATTGTAGTGATACAGAAGGGCTTCAAATTCAGAAAGGCCCCCCCCAAAAAAGCTAAAGAAATACATCTAATATGGATAAATGTGACATAATAATGATCATAAAACAAGTACCTTTAAGTTTCATAAGTTGAAAAGGAAAGTTCTGGTTAGCTCACTTAAATCAAAATATTAAGATGCTGTGTATATAAAAATAATAGTAATTCAGTGCAGAATGGTATCTGGCAGGTGACTGTAAAAACTATAAAATGAAGTTAAAGCTTTATGAGTATAATGCTGTTTCTTAGACATTTTATTTCTTATCATTTACAAGAAAAAAAGAAGAAAAAAATATAAACCCTTATCTAAAAAAAATCTGGAGGTTTCTTATATGAAATGTGTATGCTGGATAAACAGTAGTTAAATTACCAGTTTTGATAATGATTTTTTGAAATTATTTGAAACCTAAGAATAAATCAGATTTTGCATTAGCACATTCGTGGTTTTAAGTAAAGAAAGAAAACTGACTGTGTTTTATGTACTCTTCAAGATGTAGATAACTGTTTTCAAGTCTAAAAGATTATGATATATTATCTGGATATGGGCCTGTTTTGGTTTAACCTGGCAGGCAGCCAAACACCACACAGCGCTCACTCATTCCCCACCCCCAAAGTGGGATGGGGAAGAGAATCGGAAAAAATAAAAGTAAGATTTATGGATTGAGATAAAGACAGTTTAATGGAACAGAAAAAGAAGGGAAAATACTGCTGCTGCTACTACTAATAATAATGGTAGAATATACAACATGAGTGATGTACAATGCAATTGCTCACCACCTGCTGACTGCTGCCCAGCCCAGCCCCAAAACAGTGATAGCTATTTCCTGGACCACACCTCCTATTTATATACTGAGCATGACATCATATGGTATGGAATATCCCATCGACCAGTTGGGTTGGCTGTCCTGGCTGTGCTCCCTCCCAGCTTCTTGTGCACCTGGCAGAGCATGGGAAGCTGAAAAGTCCTTGACTAGCAGGTACTTAGCCACACCTAAAACAATCAGAGTGTTTTATCAACTTTATTCTCATACTAAATCCAAAACACAGCATTAGGAAGAAATTTAACTCTATCCCAGCCAAAACCAGGACAGGCCACAATGCTGTATAGTAATTATAGTGTTGTCAGTTAAAAACCAGAAAAAGCTAAGTGCTGATCTGGAAAGACTTTTGAGGAAGTTGGGAACAGTTATGCTAAGTAACTGATGTGCGGCCATAGTCTGTTTCTTAGTAAAGATCAATCCTGGAGCCATTCATTGAGATGATTACCATTGAGCATGTACAAAATCCTGTGCAATTCCAGGGCACCAGGTTGCATTACTAGAGCCAACATTTTTCTGACTTGACATGGACTGGAATAAAGGAAAAAGGTGCATTTGTTCATTAACAACAGCATCCTTTCTGCAAGCTGATACATATTATATAGATTCCAATTTCCAGGTGTATATATTTTAATATCTAAGGCACAGTAACACTACAGTTCTTTTCCCTGAGAATAAAGAATGTGAGAAGAAGAGCAGTGAGAAGAGAGGAAACAGCCTGTGCTTGAAAAGCTAAAATTGTTTCAGCAGTTGCATGAGATTCTACAAATGTCTAAGCTTAGAATTTGCAAAACATTCTTTTTTCTGTCATTCAAGTGCAAACAGTCTTTCATCTGGTTTTATTAGTTTTCAGTAAAAGACAGAACAAAAAATCATTATGAGTTTGACCATTATTTGCCAGGTTTATGATCCATTTCTTTGAAATCACCAGTAGTCAAGCCTCTTATAAGAAGACGTTTGAATGTTATAGAGTCTGCAGCACTGTAGTAGTATGTGTTTGCTGTATTTTTGGTTTACCGCACACAGTATGAACTACGGAAATAGGAAAATGACCTACTATTTTGTTTGGTGTTTTTTTTAAAAATACATCCTATATACACAAGGCTAGACATGTATTTAAAGCTAAATGTTCATCTTTTTCTTCTGGCGTTAACTTGCAGAGAGAACTCAGTATAAATAAAGTATCATCAACAATGGGCAAAATTTTGGCTTGTTTCCAACAACTCACCTTAAAAAAAAAGACAAAATTTGTTATTACTGTTTTGGGTTTGTTGGAGAACAGGGTTTTCCATCACTAAAATCCCTTCAAGGACTGCATTTGCCACTATCTTAGCTTACTGATCATCTGGATAGCTGAAAAATGAATAAAACTAAAAATGAAAAGGACTTTTCTGAATCATAAATCCTAAAACAGATTATATAGTTAGATAGCTTATTCCATAAACTATCTCAAATATTACCACAGAAGAGCTCTGGTTTTGTTTTTCCAGTTTAAAAATACGATTAGCTAAACACAGAAAAGCACCACTCTTGTAATTACATCCCGGTGATTTTTTTTTCCTGATTGAATATTAATAGCATATATTGCTGTATATTTGAACACAGCTGAATGTTTCAAACACAATAGTGTTGGCTTGTTTTCTCATAGTCAGAAATATTGTGCAAAGTTGTACTGAGTTAGTGAGGGATTACGCAGGAATAGCAACTACACCACCACCCTCAGATGAAACGCGGTGCTGGCTGGCTGAAGTGAAAGCAGTTACAAACCAACCTCTCTCTCTGCCTTCAGCCTCAGACAGCGTGGGTCTTACCATCGGCAGAGGAACTTTGAGTAGACGTCTGGATTCCTGGATTCCAGGGAATTCACACAGCCATTGCTGAATACCCAGGGAAGCCTCCTTGTTTCCGGCACCTCTGAGGCTTGTTCATGTGTTTGCTCTGGAGTCTCCCCATCCTGAGTATCGAGGGTTTCATCTCCTAATAAGAATTTACAAGAAATACAATATAAAATATTTACTACAACAGTAAGAACTAAAGACCAGTATGCAGCTGCGTAGCTTCACATTGCTTCAGTGCTTCATGGAGTGCTAATGATACTATTCTTTCCCTGATTTATTCTTAAACATTTTAACTGAATTTTGGGTTACAGTCATGTATCAAAATTACGACAAAGTTCTGTTCTGATGTAGCAGGTGTTGTGCTGTTGACTTCAGAAGAATTTTGTCCATGTATATCAGCAGACTGTATAATCTAGCACTCACTAATAGCCACTGCATGGGTCAGTACCTTTTACAGGAAGATTTGATCTCACAAGATCAACTGTAGAAGAATTTGAGATTTTCTTCAAGGCATAACGCAAAGAGATGTTATTTTTCTAAGTTCTCCATTATGTATTAAACCCTTGTACTTTTTTGGTATTCATTAATCTAGTCCTTCTTCCATGTCTATAGTAAGCAAAACATCTGTTTCTTCTTGTTCAATCGAAGTGCCTACCTCAAGAGTCCTGCTTTTAGAATAATGTCATTTAAATAGAAATCCTAGATAGGGAGAATTGCATTCATTAACATATTTAATTTGCATATGAAATCAGCTTTTCCAGAATTCAGCAGGGAATTTGTGGTGGCAGCAGTATGTGTTTCTTTTTTTTCTCAACTTGTATACCGGAAAGTTACAGTAAGAAAAAAAGAATGCAAATAAATACATGTATCAGCTCAGATGAGAGAGATGAAACTGCAATGCGAAATCATCGCTGTGCATTTGGGATGTTGTCCATTCCAAAACTTTCCAGTTGAAAATTCTTTTAATAGAAAGAGCCATATTCTTCTTTTAAGCCTTAGTTTACAGAAAGATTTCAGTTAAGCTTGACTTATTTTTAAGTCAAAGCAGAAATAATTCCTCAATATAAATAACACATGTAATAAAATATTACAAAAAAAATAGGTCATGCAGCTGTACGAACTTAGCCCCTATGGGAGAATATACCATGTATCCCAGTAACAATTTAAGTTGCTGGAACAGAGCATTATCACATTGAGAAAGGGGGGTTGACACTACTGCCTTTAAAACACATGTAAATAAAAAGCAGCTAAAAACAGTGGCAGAGACGGAAGGTGCTCTTAGTTACACCACCGGGGAGCACAGTTTTATAAAGCCAATGGTGAGTACTTGCTGAGTGCTAGTGAGCAATCCTCATCAGCATTCATAGATAAACCCCACGGAAAAATGTGGCAGTAAGAAGTTTTCTAAGCAGACGTAAAATTGCGCTTGAATTTTTGTGGCAACTTTGAGCCAGAACAGTTGGAATGTTACTGTTATACCGTAAAGCTCCATAAGGATGGTTAATACATGTAGCTAAAAGGAAGACGGCCTTAACTCATGATCATTTTGTAGTCAATACAGTGAAGAGTTCATAAAGCAGAAACAGTGTGATCTTTCAGGAACTGACAGGAATGACGCCAACTTGTAGGGGCAAATATTTTTAATACAGTCAAAATACTAGTGCTTCTGCAATCGTGCCTCTAGCAAGCAACTTACAGACAGCAGTTTGTCCCCTTAATATATTTTGCTAAATGCTGTGCACACAGAGGGAATGCATGGAATTAGTTTTTGCTGGAAACCTGCAGCTCTCCTCATGCTCCGACTGCTATTCAGTCTGCTCAGCAGATCCTCCTGCTCCGCTGATGCACCTTTCCTCCGCCTGCTTCTTGCCTTGAGTCATTGCAATGTTCAGTTTTCAGTGTGGTGCTAGTGAGCTCGGGGTGAAGGGAAAACTTCACTGCATGCGGGGAGAGCATACCGCAGGTAGATACTAGCTAGAACTAACTGTGCACTTCTTAGACTAGCGTGTCGCGCACCATTTTCACTTGTTAATTCAGTTTCTGTGCTTTAAGAAAGAATGTTTTGGGACTTTGGATGTGCAGAAATCCATGTTGAGTTGGACAAATAGTTTCCCCCCCTGCAAAAAGAAAAAAAAAAAGCGTGGAGGGACTCCAGTTCACAAATTGGTTGTGATGGAAACGATGGCTGTCTTTTTTTTTTTTTTTTTTTTTTTCCAGTATTTAGGCCATTTGTTCAGGGAGAAGCTGAACTGAGTTAATTTCTCTCTTTTTTTACATCTCACACTTCCTGAAAGAGGAAGCTGAACTCTCTGATAAAGATTAGTCAGGGAGTAAAGCATGCAGCAGTAAATAGCTACATAGTCTGATGTGTAAGATTGTTTCTTCAGCCTGCATAGATAGTTCCAGTCCCTGTTCTAGTGTTATTTAAAATATGTCATACAAGAATAACAGGGGTATTGCGAGACTAATTTATTTAGTGTGTACAGAGCAGACTGAAGTATGCAGTCAAAAAACACAGATTAAAATAACTGAACTATTTTGCATTTCCTGCAATACTCAATTTAAAACACTTTTCTCATTAGTACCATTAGTTAATTCTGTTATGGAAGAATAACTTCAAGAGGTGAGGATGGCAAACTTAAGTCTTATTATAAGAAACACAGTGAACTTCCAATGTCATGGCATAATCATCTGTCTAGCTCCATCTGTCATGGTGGGCTGGCCTGGGCGAGGGGGCAGGCACCCACCCAGCCGCTCTCTCACTCCGCCTCCTCGAAAGGGGAGAAAATAAAATAGAGAAGCTCATGGAATGAGATAAACACAGGGAGATCATGTACCAATTACGGTTGCAAGCAAAATAGACTCGACTTGGAGAAATTAATGTAATTTATTGCCCATTAAAATAGATTTAGGTAGTAAGAAACAAAGACAATCATTAAACCACCACCTTTCCTCCTCCCTCTCCGAAGCCCAACTTCAATGCCTCGCTCCCAGCTCCTCTGCCTCCCTCTCCCGAGCGGCACAGGAGGGATGCAGGGGTACGGTCAGTCCATACCAGCTCCTCTCTGCTGCCCCTGCCCCAGCGCGGGCCCTCCGCAGCCCGCAGCTCCCTCAGGAGACCCACCTGCCCCAGCGCGGGCCCTTCGCAGCTCCCTCAGGAGACCCACCTGCTCCGGCGGGAATTCCAGGGGAACCTCCGCGGCGGGGGCGGCTGGAGCCCCTCCTCCCCCTCCTCCCGCTCTCCCCTCGGGGCTCGCAGGGCTGTTTCTCACACTTTTCCCCTCACGGCCGGGCAGCGTTCTGCCCTTTCCGAGCTGCTCTCCCCGAAGCGCCCGCCCGTGGCGGAGGGGCTGGGCTGTGCCCTGCGGGGTTTCGTTGGAACCGGCTGTGTCCGGCACGGGGCGGCCCCGGCCTGGCCTCTCCTCACAGGGACCGCAGAGGCAGCCGATCCCCGTCAGCATCTGGGCACCTGCACCAAGTAAAGTTTTCTGTGTATGTTTATATCCAGTTCTGTTTAAATTGGTTAGAGGGTTTTGTCTATTTGGTGAATGATCTCAAAAAAATGTATCAAAGCACTAACAGCAGTGGCCTTGAAAGTTAGTACTGTGAAAGCTTTAAGAGAGAGACATTTTCCATGTAAATACATCAGGCGCCACTGGAAATTCAGTCCAGGAGCAAGAGAAAACCGGTGACGTTTCGGATGCTCGTGGGAGGTGGACGTGTTTGGAAGAACCCCCTGGAGATGTAACATGACTTCCCTCGCCGCAGTTTGTCAAGGTGCAAGAGCTTATCTTGTGATACAATACAAATGGTGGTGCAAGGTAGGCTGACACTGTCTTGCCTGATGACCTGTTGTTTCTTGGTTTCTGCAATATTCCTCTTTCCAGAGACTGCTTTAGTGGACTCACTGACACACAGCTCATGCCACCGATTTCATCTCTTGTGTTTTAATAGCCGAGTTTCAGTTCTGTCCAGAAGTCTCTAATCGTCGTTACTCAGTTCAAGGCAATACTGAATACCTCGATAAAAAAATGAAATAGATTTTTTTAATGTTAGGTCGTCTCAAGCTGAAAAATTAAGGTTTTAAGTATGTTCTGGTAAACTTCAGTTGTAGTAACACACGCAGTAACAGTTTTGGTTTGGAACTCTATAAAAAGGTGTATCTTCTTTCCCTTTCTGCATTTATTATCAGTAGAAATTAATTTTATCTGGGTTGGAATTATGTGTTTTTCTGTTTCTTCTTTGTCAAATGTAATGAAAATGAAAAAAGAACTTACAAACATGAAGAAAACTTTTCTCATGTTTAGGTCTTTAATCTATTCTTACACTAGATTGAACAAGCTTTGGTAGAAACATTTCTTACTGATACATTTTTTAAGAGGATTCTGCCACTTTTATTCACACTAATGAATATTTCAAGAATATTCCAAGGTATAACACTCCGTGTTATTTCAGGACTTGATCTTGTATCTTCACAAACACATGGAAGCAGTGGGGAAAAAATATTCGTTAATGTTTGGGTATATCTGTTTGCCATGAATATTGTTCCTTTTTCATGAAAGATAACATTCTTTTGAATATTTTGAAAGTTCATCTTCCATTATACTTCTGCTGATATTGTGCATCCCTCTTAATTTTAGAAACAGCTTATTGCCTTGCGTTGTGGTTTATTTTGGCAGATGACATTTTGCTAAGGTGACTTAGCACCTTTATTTAGGTGGAGAAAATGTCACTTGTAAGAGGTGCTATAATTTGGAATTTGCTTTTACTAGAGTGTTTGGTACTTGACTTGCTGACCCAACATAACCTGCGGCACGGTAATGACCGTAACAAACTAGTACTCTTTCACAGTTCTTAAGTGGCAGCTTAACATGCCAGGCAAACTGGCTTCCTGCCAGCTGCTGGACATGATGTAAGAAGTATATAAATTCTGTTTTTTTTAAAATATCTGAATGAATGAATAGATCTATCTGCTTCACTGCTGCCAGTATTGGGAGGGTGGTGCTTCCCTAAGATGGCAGTTTTTGTCAGGCATTTGCTGGTTTTGCAGTGCCTATGTGATAATGTCTTCATCTTCTGTGACTAGCCCCACATCCCAGTGACAGGATTAGCTGTGAACTCACCTTCCACGTGAGCCTTTCCCCCTCCTATTTTTTCTTTCCCTTCTTTTAGAAATATCTAGCTTTTGATAAAGGCAGCAATCATGAGCATAATATGCCCTTGGGGCTTGTTACTCACTGTAGTTAAATGGATTAATCAGTATCTTTTCCTTTTGAACTTGATCATAGAAACAATTAAGAGATATTCTTTATTAATAAAATGTAGAGTATGGCCTTTTGATGGGAAAGGTGAGTGATAACATCTGTAGTTTATACAGTTATACCTGACAGCGTGGCCACTTCGGTAGTTCCAAGAATTGTATTTATGATATAATGTTATTTTGTTGGTAATAGTTACTTTAATAACAATGCCTTGTTATCACACTAAAATTATCTCATTTCTGCAGTAGCCTTCATTAAACCTTACATAATGAGCCTGGGAGAAAGACACACAAAACACTTAAAAGATAATGAATATTGGACTAAGTAAAATGTTCCAATGTTTTTTGTTATTCTTAGGCTCTGGTCTCAATGACGGGCAGTGGCATGAAGTCCGATTCCTAGCTAAGGAAAATTTTGCTGTTCTCACCATTGATGGCGATGAAGCTTCAGCTGTTCGGACAAACAGCCCTCTACAAGTTAAGACTGGAGAGAAATATTTCTTTGGAGGTAAAAAAAAATCAAAACAAATATCTGCTTTAAGTGCTGTTGTCTTTTAATCTACACAATAGGTGAAATGAGGCTTGGGATGTAATTCATTCTTGTAGATCTTAATATGGCTAAAATGGCTAGGTGCTGCTCATCAAAAAGTAAGATACTAAACTTAATTTCACCTTTAAGAATCTTTTTAAAGCTCCTCATCCTTGCAAAAGAAACCCTAAGAAGTTCTGTTCAAGAGTCAGTCTAACTTGGAATGATTTCTCAGATCTTCTTTGAACACTTCAGAGACCATTCTCTGAAAGGGGAACCTTCCATTAGTAGTTTAATTAAATGGCACTGAGAAGAGAGATAAACTTACCTTTTCCAGTTTGGAATCCTGAAGACAAAAAAAATATCATTGTTCAGGACAGGTCTTAATCTTTTGCTGATTTCTTTAAGAGCTGTCATGATTGTAGGTAGTTAAGAAGTTCTCATAAATTGAAGCCTTAGATTGTTCAGTATTTCTGTCTATTGACAGTCCATATACAAAAAATAGTTCTTGCAAATTGTAGCTTGAATGTTTATTCCTCTTGCTCTTCTATGTTAGCATTTATGAAAATCAAAAAAGGCCATCAAAACTCTCGGATTTGTTAAATATATATTTAAATTTCTATGTTAAAAAGCCTATTTAATTTGGCAAAAATGTTTTTGACATACTACCGTCTTACAGGGAAAGGTCATTAAGGATTTTTTAACTCAAGCATAAGTATTATTTTTCATACTGCTAGCTGTTTTTTTTTTAAAAAACATCCAATTCAGCAGTCTTTGTTCAAGCAGAATTCACAGTGTGCTCAAATGCTAAGATCAAAAAAGAGTTGTAAGTTGTACTTCTGAAGTGTTCCACACATGTGAGGTTGCACATGAAAGCTTCAGAGAACACAAATTTTAAAAGTAGAATTTATTGATGTTTAAAACGGAATTTTTTTTCAAACTTACAAGGTGCATATCTAATCAAAATAAAATATAAATGTGATACTATAAATAGTCATAACATCACCCAAGTGATAGAAAAGGTAGTGGCATATGAAGTACCCTAAGTAGAAAGGGAAAAAATCCTTTCAAGGTTGTTCTCATTTCATTATCTCCTATCAGTGAAATCATTACAAATACATATGGAAATTAGTGTTTAAATAATGCTACAAAACTAATATATAGTTAATTAAAAATAGATTCTAATCCTGCAGATACTGATGACACACACTTCCAGGAAACATTGTGGCGATGATAACACGGTCTAAGACAAATATTACCAAATTAAAGTTGATCTGTCACAGGAGTTAAACTTCCTGTTGCTGCAACATGCGTCTTTTCCAATATCCTTAATCCAGCTAATATCCTGAATAGTTTTTTTTTAGCATATTGCCTCACATAAGAGTTCTAGCATAGCCAGTTGCCACATGTTAAAACCTGGAAATTATTTTGTCGTCAAAACATACTACCTTCAATTTGTCAGAACAGACTGAGACATCCTCATTAAATGAAGTTACTAGGCACACATAGGAGAAAATGAAAAGAAATGCCATACATAATACATCCAGTGTTAAATTCTGTTAATTTTCAAAGGTAAAATCCCCAGACCATTATTACATTTGTGGAGAGAGATTGATTGATTTATTCTGAAATGTCTTCTACCTCTGACTCTTTGGTTGTGAGGGATAGATTGTCTAGTTTCTCCAGGTAGTTTTTATACCCTTTCTCAGTCAAAATACAGGTTGATTTGTTGTCATTTCAGTCGGATTCTGAAATCTGCTTGACTTCTAATTGTTGACCTGTACTTTGTAATTCCAGCATCCTTGCATAAAAAAAGTGTGCATGTAGCTATTGTTCTAGTGGGATATGAAAGCGAATCATGAATTCCCTGAAGTGTCATTCCCACATCTGTTCACCCGAATACATGGTCCCTTTGCATAAGCTATGGGTTTTTGTTTTTCCTTATTATCTTTTATAATCTGAAAGATTTTCTAAAGGTATATCAAAAGAATAGCAGTGTCCTAATCTTCATGTCCAATTTTCTTTCAAAATAAGAAGTCTGCATTTGCAGCACTGTACTTTTGCATTTTAACTGTTTCAAGCTGTGAATCTGAGGAAGCTTTATTTCTGACTTGGATCTGAGGAACTCATTTATTTTAGTATACTCCCACATGAATATTGCTATATATATGTGTTAGTTATTTTGCTGTTAATTATCTGTTAATTAGAGATTATGTGCAACTTAAAGCCAGTCTTTTGGACATATAGTATACTCCCACATGAATATTGCTATATATATGTGTTAGTTATTTTGCTGTTAATTATCTGTTAATTAGAGATTATGTGCAACTTAAAGCCAGTCTTTTGGACATATAGTATACTCCCACATGAATATTGCTATATATATGTGTTAGTTATTTTGCTGTTAATTATCTGTTAATTAGAGATTATGTGCAACTTAAAGCCAGTCTTTTGGACGTATGTTAGAAACCTAATCTTTATATTTATGATCTGCACCTTATGAGGTAAAGGTTATTTTTGTTCTATTCCCTCTATATGTAGGTGCTCCTCCTTATTTTTCTTTATAAGCATTCCGAGTTGTGACTGTTAGTATTTGCAAGAAGAGGATGTAGAGGTGAGAATAGTGCGGAAGTTAAAACATGTGCACCACTTGGTAATTGTCATCAAAGAAGATGTTTTCATTAGTTTCATTAGGAGTAAGTTCAGATACAGAAGTGTCAAATTTTTTTTTTCTGCAAATGTGCATAATTGGTTAGGAAAGGGACAACTGTCTCTTGAATTCAGAGGATAGTATGTTTTTTCGCAAATGGCTAGATGGCTAGCAGAAAGAATTATCAATTCTTTGGTGATGATAAATTTTATATGTGAAAAGAAATCCAGTAGATTTCTTTGCTAGAGATCTTAAATGATCAGTTTTAAAGATAGTAACGGTATGATATTCATCCCATCCCACTGCTATATTTCTTGATCTTACAAAATACTGAGAAACCTTATTCCATTGGATTTGTGTTCAGGGAGCTTGTACAGCATTTCTAGAAGGCTCTAAGCATGTATACTCTTCTGATTTAAATTTTCTTGTTTCATCTTTGAAAGAAATACCACATGTATGCAAATGTTTTGTTCTCCAAACTTTCCCTTTCCCTGATTTCAAAATAAGCGTGTCTCTTTATACTCTGGTCTCCTGGTATCAGTATAGCAAATATAATATACTATAGGCAATGGTGTTGTCTTTGCTGAAGAAAAGATTTAAAGGTTGCATTTCAGCACTGCAGTACAATATTTTCTCAAAAATATATTGGAGAATTTAAAGAGAAAAGTAATTACACTAAAATGGGTAATGCATCAAAGTAGTAAGGCAGATACTAGATAGACCTTTTCTGTGAAAATAACTACAGCTTTTACTGTAAGAGAAGTACCACATATTTGAGTGTGAATTTTTGAGACAGTGTCTATTTTTCAGTAAAATTATCATTTTCATGTATTGTTGTCATAACTTTGCACTGGCAATATCCCATAATATTAGTTTTATAATAAAAGAGAAAATCTATCAAAATTGGGAATGGATTAAAGATTGAGCGGGCAAGGAGAACATTACTATGCCAAATGTAACAATAAAACATTCCAGAGAAATCAGAAATATTAAGTTGACTTTTACACAGATAGGTTTGCAGTGATGTCTGAAAAAGCCCTTAATTTTACTCACAGTATTTTGATTAGAACTTGGTTATGACTCAGTCCAGTATAACTACGTAAATAATAGGAGGAATGTAGAGACATGGAATGGTTGTGCATTTATTCCTGGCATTAGAAATTTTGGCACAGGCAGGAACAAGGCTGTGAGTCAGAGTGCTCCCTCCCTCTGTGCGTGCACATGGGTACCAGAAGGGCCGGTTGAGCACTGGGTAGACACTGAAGGCGTTAACAAAAGAACAGCTCGTTTGGATACCAAGTGGTATACTTGGATAGTTAACCTCCCTGTCTAGTAGCAGCCTCCAGCTGCCATGTGGAGAAAGTTGGCCTTTTAGAGAAGCCAGACCTGATTGACACTCTCTCAGTTTTCCTGAAAACTAGTTCTGAAATGTGTCCTGGTTATCCCTTAGTTTATTCATTCATTTGAATAGAAATGCTTGTCATGGACCACCAAACTCAGATTTTTACAAGACGTACAGCAATATTTGAATAAAGGAGATGTGGAAGTCAGAATCGTTTGTGACTTCTGCCCATAGAACTAACCTTTCTAGTTTTGAAAAATCATAAGTAAATCATAAGAGTAAATCATAAGAGGATTATTTCTCTGTCAGAGAATAAATCATGTTCAGTACTTTTTTTTTTTTTTTTTTACTTCCTTTGCACCTCTCCTGTGCTGTCTGCCAGCACTACTAAGATCCTCCCAAGGGACAGACAGCAATGATGTTTTATTCAAGCCTAAGAGTTAGGGGAAGCTGTTTTAAGATCAGGTGTTTCTGCAGATTGTGCGAATGTGTGCTGGTGTATGTGGGAGGGTGGGTGCTAATTGCCTATTACACTTCTTCTCTCCCCACTGGTTTTATTTTTCTTCTCTTTCTTGTCTTAAATTTGGGTTTTTGGAAAGAAGTGAACTTCCTTTCCCTTCTAAGCTCTAGAGAATGATGTTTTTTTGTTGTTTCCAATTATCTGCATAAAACAAAAAAGCAGAACAGAGAAAATGAATCACAGAGTGAAAATGAGTCCATTAACCTCATTTGCACTGTTGGAGATAAGGGGCTTTTGTGAGGTGTCTAAAGCTTGCACCAAACCACCTAATAGCTGCCTAGTGCCCAGAGGAAATACTTGATTAGAGATGTAATTTTGACTTGTTTCTATTTTACAGCATTTCTTTTTAATTGTGTCTACTTTCTTTCTCCTTTTCACTGGCTTAAGGATAGGAGAGTTTTTAGTATGAGTGATAAACGTATGCAGTGAGCGTCTGTCAATCCACTGTGTGCTGCTTTTTCTGACAAGCAAAGATGAATGGGCTATGCAGTAGGTTTCCTATGGGATACCAACCTATGGCATACAGAAAGTCCGTCCTTTCCGTATGGCTATACAAAATGCGTGCTGTATGGAGTCTTGTTCCTGGAGTAGAATTCATTTGTTTCTGGAAGTTGTGTTGGTCTAAAATCCCATAGATTTAGAGGTGGTGGAAGGAGGAGGGAAGTCAAGCGAAAGAGAAAAAATACCTTCCTCTGTTTCACATGTGCTGGTTTCTTCTGTGTGTGAATCTTTCTTTCTTAAAACCTGTCATCTATAACCAAAGACTTTGCGTGGTGTGCCGATATTTTTTATCAAGTTATCCATTGTTATTGTGCGAATTGGCCACTACCACCTGTTATAGTCATGGTCAGACTTCCTAGCGGGTGTCACTGGGATTCCAAAAGCACTCGGACTACCATAATCACAAGTAGTATCAGGTAGCAAGGGGCATGGGATTTCTTGTAGCTCACATTCAAATGTGTTCAGCAAAACTGAAGTTGAGTTACTAGATGTTACGTGACGAACGAATGGGACCCAACCACTGACAACTCAGGTTCTCTGTTACCTAATAAAGGAAACTAAAGTCCCTGCTGACATTATTCTCTCAAGCCTGCAGCTTCTCACATCAATAAGTAATGATGTTGTTGGATTGTATCTGCATTCCTGCGTGTTAATCAGATTTTTAATATGTCAGGGCTTCAGTTTTGGTGGCCACTTGTTTGTTTTGCATGTATGACCACAAGACAGGATGGTCAAATTTGCATTTCTTGTGGAAAGGGTGCTTTCAGTGTGATTTGAAATCTTTCTCCTCACGATCATAGCTCTACTGTAAGCTCCAAGCAAACAAATCCATGAGGAGAACACAAAGCAAATTCAAAATAACTCAGAGTATAATGTGATTTGATGTATCTTCAGCATTTGTCTTCAGGAATCCTCCCAGGTGAGTCCTACAAAATAATGATAAACACAAGAAATGGAGATAACAGAATTGGAATGGGTTGTATTTTTTAACAGCCCTCATGCTTTGGATTGTTAAATCCAGAATGTTTATAAGTCAATAGATGAGTGAAGAATGCAGATGTGCAGTGTTTTAAACCTGAGCAAATCAAGGAAGTGGTTTTATAGTAAGTTAAAAAAAAAAAAAGATGGCAGGCAATTATAGGCACTTAACCCTCTCTCTGCTATTTAATACATGATTCAAATTCTTTATTATCTCATCTACTATGAACGATGAAACACAGCTGAATTCACACTCCTTTTATACAACTGACAGAACTGAAGGGAGTCAATCAACATTGCCTATTAACTCTTTGAGTTTTATGCTTTTTTCATCATGTTTAAAGTTCTGTTTATTTCATTTGGGTAATATGAATGTTAGACAAATGAGACCAAATAATGGTGACATTCTGTGATTAATTTTCAGTAATGTCATTAGTATTGTTACTGATGTTAGACTATGCCAATCCACCAACACGTTGTATACAACAGTACAAGCAGAAATGCTGGAGATAGATTGATCTCCCAAAGAAAAACAAGTGCAGGCAGAAAGCTGATACTTTGTGCAAGCAAATAAAAGATCAAATGTATGGTAATTTGAGTTTAGGAATGGATATATGGGAGCATGAGTCTTGCTGGAATAACTTCAGCTTTTGAGCAGAGACCTATCAGAGATGAGAAATGTCTGCCCACTGAAAAATGAATGAATGAAGTTTTGAGATGTGCTCTCCTTGTTATACAATATAAATCTCTTGCTAAGCTGAAGATGTTAGCCACAGAGTGTACATCTAGAAGTTTCTCAAAAAAATAAAATGAAGGAACTGTATCTTTTTTGCTTTATTTTCTTACAAGCACTAAAGCAAATTTCTGTGTGCAGCAGATAAGAGAAAGACAAATTTTTCAATACATTTTCTTCTCTCTTATTGACCTTTAAAACCCAAGAAAGAACAAAGAATGAGGAAGAACATGTACCGTAGAGAGTAAATCTGCATGGACATGGGAAGGAGTAAACTGACCTAGTGGAACACTCTTGTCTCCAATTCTGTGTGTATATGATTTATTTCCTTTTTTACTAAATACAGTAGTTATATTGTTGCCCGAGTCTCAGTCAGAATCAAATTGTATCAAGTCTCTGAATATTACAGGAAATTAAATTAAAAATAGAGGAAATTGCCTATATGGTATAGCTCTTGACTCCAAAGGGAAAGGAAAAGGGCTTGTAAAAATTATTAACACTTCTTCTCAGAGAGAAACTTCTGGAGAAGGAAATGTCTGATAAAGACCCAGAAGAGAGCTATTGGAGACACAGTCAAAAGTGGCAACTACACCTATATCCTATATGTTCCTCTTGCTGATGCTTTAGCAGGTCAAGCTACAAGGTCTTTGGTACCAGTAGCTGAAAAAACTGCCTACGGGAAGGGAAGGTCAGGTATTTCAACAAGCAGTGAATGTTGGGAGGAATGTTAACCAGTACTAATCACTAGACAGTACTAATTAGGGCTGTATGGTTTTAGAACACTGAAAATAATGTAGTCTATTGATGGCATTAGGAATCACAAATATGTTTGTGTGCATGTTGAGTTGTGTTGTGAAGAATAAACACATATGCTTTCCCAGTGTGTGAAAATAATCATACTCCTAGATAGCGGAGAACGGTGATTGATACTGGAATAGCACTTCTACCAACTTAACCTTTTTTTCCAAGGGTATCCTGGCTCTGCTTCTAGGTGTATGAATGTGCTTATTGTCCACAGCCACAGTTCAACACACCTACGGGGCAGGGGCGGGGGGGAAGAAAAAAGAAAAGAAGAGGTAAATTCTTGGTGCCATCAATAGGTTATATTATTTTCAGAGGTTTTTCTTGTTTTGGAGAGTGACTTACTGGTGCTTCTCAGTGGATTTTCCATAGTATATGTGATTTTCCTCTTAATAAAACAGAACCTACCTCAGCCTTTCCTTTTCCTCCTGCCCCCTCTAAATGTGAGCCAAATTTTCAATTGCATTTCAATGTTTTAAGTATGTAAATGAGCACCTATTAATACTGTAAACAACACTAAGCAAGAAGATGCCTACCTGCCATTGATTCTGGTGGTAGTCAGACTCGCATGTTTCAGAAAATCTACCTATCTATATAATTGCATACATGAATAACTTTGGAAATCTGGTTTGATGAGTCATAAATGCATAACAGGAGAAAAAACCAATCAGGATATGTTCCAGAACTTACCAAAATACGATGTTTGTGAAAGTGGGAGATAGAGCAAAAAGACAGTTATTCAGATAAAAGGCCTGGTAACTCATGTGGTCTGAGCTGAGAACAGTTCTCAGTGCTGACTGTATATACTGGCTCATGTATGAAACCTGACTGGAGCTCCAATGAAATTTATAATTACTATCTGCTGCTTCCACTATATAAGCAAACTGCAGGTAGCCCTGTGTGTCTAGGGCAGGCTGTCAATTAAATCCTTGCATGCCTACAGTCCCAGGTTGTTGTTATCACCTTTCACTGAAGACAACAAATCCCGTCATATAAAAGTGGCAGTCTAGGGCTCTAACAGGAACACTTCTTCGTGATGCTTTTGTAAATCATGAAGTAGATTTTAAGGGCTTATATCTTTCCAAAGAAAGAACTTTATTGAATCTCACAGTCAGTGGCTTAGAACTGATTTATCTGCATAAATTGGCAGAACTGAACTGTGAAGCTGAAACAGGATGTTTAAAGCCTTGTTTGTCTCTTATCAGCAAAGCACTGAACTTACCTGTATAATACTTTGCAGTGGGAAGTAACAAGTTGGAGATGCACAAATCTCCAGTGTGGACTGATGATAGCAACAGGCTTATTGCTCAGTTTAAGGACATAAAATTACCTTGTCAGTATCAAAGTATGTCTACTTTAAGTTTGGGCTGGACGAGGTTTTGGTAATATTGATGGTCTCTTTAGGAGGGAATTGATAGTTTAACCAGCAAACTGCTAGACCATTTTGGGTTATGGAGTCCTGTCAAAGACACTGTCATTCAGCTTATTCACTGGTTGGCCACAATCCTTTTTTTTTTTTCTTTTTTTTTTTTTCCTAAGACAGAGCAATTTATGTGAAATTAGACAATTAGCATAAAAAAAATCCTGTGTCTATGAATGAAGAGAAGAAGTAGGACACTTTTGAGGGATGATGGTCGCTCTCAAGGTTGCATTGTAAACTGTAGAAAATTGAAACTAGATTTGTTGCCATGACAATAACAGATACTTTTAGCCTCCCTTAATTCATCAGCCGTGTAACTTGAATGATCCCAAGAAGTGATTTTACAGACTTTCTGCTTCTGGACTGAGACCTGCACGTTTATCATTTGATCTTGTGCAACAAATCCAAGTGAGATTAGACACTGTGACTAGTAATACACAATGACTGAAAATCCTTTAGTAAACAACCTTTTATTTATCAATAAGAACAAGCCAAATAGTGTTGTAGAATAGCAGTATGATGTTTATGTGTTTGTGTAGGAAGAATCTTGCTTTAATCTATAACAACAAAAGTACTCCCCAGATGGCACTAAGGATATTTTCTTGTGAATCTTTTTCCAAGTAGATGAGGCCTCAAAAAGAAGCAAGCTTTAATGATGCTTAAAAATGCTTCATCTGCTTCTTGCACTTATTTCATTTTCATCACCTTACTGACCAGACTTACCAAAACACTTCCTGTACTTGCTTGTCATTTTTTTTAATCATCTTTTTATTCTATCAGATTAATGTTATTTTTTAAAAACTAATTCTTATATTTGCTTCTGTAAATTGGAAGCTTACTTTGGAACTTTACAATAAATTATTTTTTTAAATTAATTAGGCCTATTGTGGTTTCACTGGCATCATAACCAAACTGAATGGAATTTTGAAAAGAGATGTTCAGATCCCATGTTCCCATGATTTTTATTCATAGGAACAGGTTGTCCAAAGTCTGACTCTCTTGCTTTTTTTGAAACTCTCTCATTTATACTTACTGTCTTTGCAATTCATGTTCTCCGTAGACTTTTCCTTGTTGCATTTTGCTTGATTGCATTCTCAATATTCCCTTTTATTAAGAACTTCGCTAAAGGAGAAGAGAAAACATGAGTGGGAGGGAAAGTTTGCCACCTTTTATTATTTGAATGTCTTAAACATCATGGTGTGAGTAAACAGTGCTCATGCTGTTAGTGACTCACAGTTATTCTGTAGATACATGATGAAAAAGCTTGAGATAGCACAAAAAGATGGAATGCTGCATATCCTGATGCACGAAGAAAGGTCACTGAGGGATTATGCAACTGGAATAATAAATGAATCTCAAATCTTTTTGAGAACGGTGGGGCTCTTTTTGTCAGTTATATATTCCTATTTCATTTTTAAACAGATTTTATTATATCTATGATCTCAACAAAAGTCAGATAGGACAGGCCTTTATAAATGCAGTGAGTGATCTTTTCAGGAATCCTACAAATATTAGCAACAAGACTGTAATCATATGTCATGCTAGTGCCCAGCAGTATAAAAATATCACTGCATCATATCCACCTATCATTTGGTAAGTGGAATTCTCATTTCGGTCGATGGCTATATTTTGCTGCATGAAAATAGCGGTTCATGTTTCTGCTTTTGAAACGTGTCATAAACCACTGGGATGTGTCTAAAAAATGACACAACCATGTGCGCATACATGCATGCACATTAAAAATGTGTTCAATGGAACTAGTTTAATTTTATAAAGAAGCCTAAACCCTTTCTCCTAGTGCTTCAACATTTTGGTGCTCAAAGATGCAAACTCCATAGCTAGTGCAACCTACCTGTAGAAACTATTCCTGAACGTCATACAGGCATGTGAAATTTGAAGCTTTTTGTTGCTGTCTCTGTTCCATGCTTGGACCTGTAACAAGTACTTACATTAGAACTAGATTATGCCCTATGCAAGGTCTTTTTAGCTTTCCATTGAAGCCTTTCAGAGTTATGTTCAGGCACTGTAGCTGACACCTGTCCCAAAAAAATTGACTTGGTTTTCATACATACTTCATATAATTAATGTTCTGACATCTGAAATGACCTTGTAATTTAAAATTGATAAAGACAGATTTTCAAAAATCACATTTGATTAGGAGAGTAGATAAGTACTGCAACCAAGGATCTCCATGGCAGTTTTGCAGTAGAATTTTCATTAGTTGCATCGAAGAAATTTCCCATGATTTTAATACCTTTTGAAAGTGTTGTATACATTAGAATATTGCTATTAGAAATGTACTTGCAGTTACTGTGGACTCCAGTGTATTCTTAGTACATCATTACAGCTAAGCAGCTATCCTAGTCTTTACATTTTACCCTTTACATTTGTTTCCCCAGTCAAGAACAAATGTGTAAGGACTCTGCTTGGCTTACAGCGCTAACCCATGTTTTACTGTGCTGAAAAAAAATTAATCCTTTCAACAGGGTGATACCAACATTCAGGGTGATCTTAAGGAAAATTGTTTCTAGCTGCATCTTTTTAAAGTTTGGAGTATGACATACAGAACATTTTTCCTTAACCATCATTTTTCATGAAACTGCTCTGAAACTAGTCTCATTTACACAGCTCACTCCATTTTCTGCTCTGCTACTTTCAGAAAATGCAAGGGCAAGAAGAATCTGATTATTAGCAGTTTCAGAAACAGCCTTAGAGTTTACTGCTCTAAGGATCACAGTGACTGTGACTCACCTTTCTAATTCTATTGATCTGCAGTTTCATTAACTTTCAACATCTCAGAAGCTTGCAAACTGTATGTAAGATGTCCTTGCTTAGTGAAATAAATAGCAGTATTTTACCTGTATCATAAGCCCAAAAATACTTTGCTTGTAATGAAAGTAAAAGAGGAATTAAAAAAAAAATTCTACAAAGTGCATGGATCATTTAAAAATAAAATCAATTAGAAATTAGATTATTATATGTGTAGGGTTTACAATAAAAATATAATGAACGAAAAAATCACTAGTACAAATGTATAAAACATTTTTTTTTAAAAATACATTATTGTATCCCATTCCCTTTTTCCACCTCATATTGTCAGGCCCACCACTTAACAAGCTGAGGCGAATGCTTTAATCTGCATGAACTTTATAATGGTATTTTGGTTTTGTGCTTCAGTCAAAGCTTTTGTGCTTCATTTAATGCACCCTGCTATTCTATAATGTGTTATGTTATAGTGAAGCACTATTTATCTTTCATAAATTATTATATTCCATCACTGAAATTCAAATTTCCTAAAAATTCTTCTTTAATATAGTGGAATCATTTTGTATTTATCTCTGGTGACTAACTGTCATTTTTATCTTAGTTGATAATGAGTGTGTATTTGACTTTTTCGATAACTTGTTTTCTAGCCTAAATTAAAGATTGCAAGATAAAAGTGGATTTCCCTTTCATCCTCCTAAAAGTCTACCCTGGGGGAAATAAAGCTAGCAATTTGGAGAGGGTTCAACACATTCCAGCTTGTTGATATGTGACTCTTAGCAGGCCATTTAATATCTGCTGTTCAGTTCAGCTACCTATAAAGTGAGATGAAAAGTACTACTTTGGGAGTGACTAATTAAAAAATGGCTGTGGACAACTTTACATTTGGTTCTATTTGCAATACTTTTGTATTAATTTTCCTTGAATATTCAAGTTCTAGTTTTTTTATTGCTAGAAATAATTATAAAAAGCTCATTTTAAGCCCCAAGGACTGCATATTTACTGAAAGTGTTATATGTTCATTTGTCGGTTTTAAAATTTGAGCTGTTGTAAAAGCAATACTGTGTGAAAAAAGGCAAAGTTTTATGAACAAATATGCTGTTTGAAATATAAGTTGTGTTTGTTAGCTGTCTAAAGGCATTTAAAATTGTTTCTCCCCATTTTGGAAGGCTTATATGCTTTCCAGACATCATGAATTGCAAACTGTATATACATATATATGTGGTATGAAAATATCATCATGTGATTTGCAGTTTGCAATACATTAGTTACATAAATGACCCAATCAGGTAACAGGGACAATACTATGTGACTTATGGACAAAAGCAAAACAGAATGAGCTTTTAATTGCTAATATAATTTCAGTTTGTAAATTGAAAACAAATTACTTGTTTATTCACTGATTAAATTCAGAAATAATTTCCTATAATAAATAAGTTCAAGAATTTTATTATCTCCTTTATGAACAACTTGCTGACTTTTTTTCCTAAGGAAAACATTTGTTGCATATGTGTCTTCTGATAAATTATTTAGGGTTCCACTTTAATAAATTACAATCTGAGAGACTTATTGCAAGACTTCTTTAAAGAGTATTTGTGATCGAGTTTGGATTTACAAGAGAATGACACAGTACAAATCAAATTTTCAGTTATTGTTATTGACACTAGTGTTATTACAAATTAATCATCTTATGCAGGAGGGATAAAGATGGCACATCCAGGAATATGCTTTGAAGATGCACTGAAATGATTACTCTTGCAAGAGTAACACGACTGAATCTTCCTGCTTATTAATATATTTTTGACGAGCAGTTACTTTACAGAGATTATAGAAAGAGATATGTATTAATAGAATATCTAATAATATAAAAATGGTACTGTGTTCAAGAATGAAATAATTTTAGGTAAATATAAACTAGCATGAGTTTTTGTTTTACTAATAGACAAGGACAACATTTTTTTAAACTGAGGGAAGGCCAATGTTTTAATAATAGCTATTTTATAATTTCCTGAGCATTTCTTCTCTCATCTAAAGAGCAGTTGTATAGAAAGGGAAGAAAAGGAATATACTACAATATTTCAGGCTCATTATTTTACAACGTACAAAGACAGGTATACTTTAAGAAAAACAAAACTTGTATTTCTTCTAAGGGTTTTTGTGTCATGGAGTTATATATTTGCATATCTCAATCTTATTTGCAAATTGATAACTGGCATGAAACACTTCAAATATGCTGTATTGTGTGTATCAGATAAAACCGAAACAGATTTAACCTTAGAAGTGGCAAAGGGATGCGCCATTGTTTCACAGCTAGGCTTTGTGATGCTGCCAAATTTCATAGAATCATTGCCAAAATATGAGTGCCGGAGATAGATGATGAAGTAATATTCAGGGGAAGGAGAGAAGCATGTCACACTTAAAATACCACTTTGAATTATATTAAAACTCACAATCTTAAAATGTTCACTCTTGCAGTATAAGAGTAATTACATTAATTAAGCTGGTTAAAGCATTACTGAAAAGTGCTTAGCTCTGTGATCGGAACACTGTACAGATTACAAAACAGAATAAATGCTGTGGAAATAAATTATTATTTTTTATGGTTTGTTTTACCAGGTCCATTGATCAGTATAAACAAATTCTGTGTTTACAAGAACACTGTGATTGAGGGGATACACACCACTTACTGTCTTCTAACTTCATATTAATGCCAAGACAATACCTTTTGTAAGAGAGTGATTAGAGGGCCAGGCTGTATTTATTCTTTTGTTCCATACTATGTATTTGCATACATTTTTTATAAAAATATGTTACCTTTTGTGGGAGTTGAAAGGTGAAGGATAAAAATTATTCTGATTCTTAAGCAGTCTGTATTTCAATCTGTCTTGGAAGCTGAAGGAAAACTGAAGCAAAATAACTTGTGTTATATGAAGGATGTTGAATTCTGCAGATGCTAGTACCATTGCTCTGTGCACATGTGAAATACAGTGTGTAGAGAGACAAAAGAGTGTGTAACCAAGTTGTTTTTGGCTGTAGACAAGATAATCTAAAGCTATAAGTAGCCTGTTGCTCATAATTTCCAGTGAAATCAAAACTAGTGTCCAGGGTACCTTCAGGACTTTGCTTTCTGACTTCATGGCCATGCTGCTCTACTACCTTTCTACAGGAGGTGTAGAACCAAAGGCCTGGTAAGGGGCACTAAAACAATAACAGTGTCCCAGAACCAACATGTCTTGTGGGTTTGTCATTGAGGCTGTTCCTTGATAGAGTTCTTGCTCCTCAATGCCTTTTGACTTAAAACTAACAAAAAATGTCTTGCAGTTTTTAAGAGTACAAATGTAATCAATCTTCATTTCTTTTGGATTTTTTTTTATTTAACTCATTATTATTCAGACTATATTATAGACAGCTGGTTATGGTGCCATGTGCTTATTCATTTGTCAGTGG
>VZTQ01015556.1:3757-22738 GCA_013400755.1 Pelecanoides urinatrix
CCCCCACATCCAATAAAGGATGGAGATTCTCCTTGGCACTCTTTTTGTTGTTAATATATTTGTAAAAACATTTTTTCTTGTCTCTTACAACAGTGGCCAGGTTGAGTTCTAGCTGGGCTTTTGCCTTTCTAATATTCTCTCTGCACAACCTAACGAGATCCCTGTACTCTTCTTGAGTTGCCTGCCCCTTCTTCCACAAGAGATAAACTCTCCTTTTTTTCCTGAGTTCCAGCCAGAGCTCCCTGTTCAGTCAGGCCGGTCGTCTTCCCCTCCCATTCTTCTGACTGCAGACCTATATTCAATATATATTTCCAACCAATTTTGTCATGGAATATATGCAACCTATTTATTGTCCATGCGATACACAGATAATAGCAATAGCTTCTTTTATTACAGGAATCATACCTGTTAATCCTTAAAAAAAAAAAAAAAAAGAAAGATCTATTTTAATGTTAGCTTTGTTTTCTTAATGCTTTGTTTTTCCCTCCATTACTCATAAAAGCTGGACACCCACAGTCACTGGATGGAATTACTAGCTATTCTTCAATTTCAGGCAAAATGTACTCATTATATCCATTTTTTCCTGTACCCATATTATCCTTTACCTTATATAGGTTGTACCTTTTGCTGTGTTTATAGATAGTAACTTTATCCCTTTTAAGCCTTTGTGTCACTAGGCTAACCAAGCCCAGTCTCTTCTCATATGATAGACTTTCAATTTCCCTCATTATCACAGAAGCTTTTCTCTCCATCTGTCAATTACAATTCATCTTTTTTCAATGTGAAGGACCAGAGCACATATTTCAGAAGAGATCTCACCAGAATTTTGTATATTGGAACTAATATTGTCCTAACTCGACTGACAAATCCTAGGACACAATTTGCATTTTTCACAGCTGTAGCATATTGGTACCTCAAAGGACTGAATATGATACAGCTCCTTCAATGAACCTTAACTTCTGCCCTTAGATTTTGTCAGTGATTTTTCTTACTATTTTCCAGATTAACAGTACAGAATTTTGTACTATCAGATGTTGTATTATTATGTATATCTCTTTGGTCCCATAATTCACCTAACTTTTTTCCTATGAGTATGAAGAGACAATATTTAAAAAATCAAAGTTGCTGAAGTTACCAGTCTGTCAGCTAAAACCGATTCATCAGTTACTCACCAGTTAGTGAAATGTACACACCTGTATTAGTAACGTTCTACAACACAAAGAATATGTTAGTTGAAATTGGCATTGAAATTCAAAGTTACCAATTTGATTTTATAGAACAGAAGGGTAAACATGGTCAGAAGAAGTTGCTTCCTGATTTGCTTGTATTTTCTTCAACAACTCTATTCTGATTACTTTTAATGATTTCAGCAGAGCATGTGTGGAATGAATCTTCATTATTTCTAGGATTACAATGACTTCTACCTTTACAACATTTGCAAAATTCATAAAGATATTCCTGATTTGTATGCAGGGTCATTAATTTCCCATAAGAGTGTTACCAACTCAACACTTGAGAAACACTATTATTTCACTTTTCTTTCATCACCTGTTTAGTATCAATAATTTCTGTTGTCTTCTCCCCTATAATTACAACCTTGATAATTTTGTAGTTTTACTGATTGTTATCTTTTCTAATCTGACCTGTGGTTTTCCATATAGTGCTATATCAAGTGTTTTGTTGAAGTCCAGGCAGATGGATGCTATTTCATTCCTTTGATAGATTCAAGCACATATATCCTATGTGATATACATATGTACATGCCATCAAGTAATCAGAAAAACCCTTAATTTTCTTTGAAACCTTTTTCATGTTTTTCAATTTTTCTTGTATTCAAATTTGTCCTAGACGTTGTATACTGAGATGTTCAGATCCATGTGCCTGCAGCAGGACAGATACTTTTTTCTTCGGTATAAATAATACATGAAATATTTGTCACTCCTATAGAGGAAACTGATATTCTTTGTTGATTTGAATCAGGATGGCGTAAAATCACCCCTCTGAAAACTATCTAAATACATAATAGCAAATGTTCCCTTTAAATTTCTTGCCCAAAGACAAGCTTTTTTAGAAGACCAACTGTTAACAAAATAATGCTTACTGGCATTAATTATGTTCTTATCCTGTAATTCATTTCTAATAGAACCTGAACTTTATTATTTTGTTCAGAATTGCTGTAGACTGACATAGAAAGACAGCTGAAGTATTAGCATTCCCAGGTAACTTATGGTGCTCAAACAAAGTAAGCAATAGTTTCTGCTTCCAATTTCACAGTTGGCTCTAAGTAAAGGACAATATAGAAGTTTCACAGAACAGGCAGATTCTAATCATATCAGGTACTTCTCTATCCAGGTTTGAAATGCCTGAAAGCTGCCCCATCACTTTCCACTAAGATATTACTTATAAAGTTCCCAGTAAGACACATTAAAATAAAGATGTGCAAAAAGTCTACATATTTCCTTGAAGCCTAGAAAGCTTTTGATGTTTCAAGATGATTCTTTCAAAGGGTACTGTGGTAACTATTTCATAGACCCTTATTAGGGCAAGATTGGACCCTTAAATTAAGCAGTTCTTGGATAAAAAAGGTAATATATGATATTTTTAGAAACATTTCCCTTTGTTCTAAGACTGATATTAGAACAGTTGTTTTGAAAAGCATTGACAAGCTTTGAGTGAAGGGACCCGTCGGGTTCTGGAAGAAGTAGTTTGACAGGAAAAGGTTGAAAGATTTTGATGAGATCTAGGGGAGATTCTCTGTCTAAAGTTGATGAACAGCTAAGGGTGGTGCATCAAGTATGTCAGGGCTGTCTCTAATAAGTGAAATATCTATGCTTTTGGTTTTGCTATGTCTGTTCAGAATACACAGAACTTACACATACACACATGTATACAGTTACTAAAGCAGAATCTTTTGAAAGTTGGACACTATATTCCCCTTCATTTCTTGGCAGAAATCAGGCAACGAAAGACGTGAGTCACTGAGCAAGGGTGAAGAATATCATATTTCTCTTATTAGAATATGTCCCAGGGAATTGTAGTTTCAATTTCAATGAACTGAACACAAACTAATAACAAAGAGATGTTCAACTTTAGCAGAAAACAGCATACTTTAAAATAATTTCTGTGTACCGTATTTTGCAGGCAACCCTAATTCAACCTTAGATGGCTGAATCTGAATGAGATGAATCTCCTTGTTTACAAGATTATACAGATTTTGAGCAGAAAGGCCACGGTGAGAGATAAGGGAAGCTTTTTTTATTATTATTTGTTTCTTGTTATGGCTGATTATTTTTCCAAAAAAGAATGGCTTAGGGATTTTTTCTTTGTTGTGTTGTATTTTTTTTTTTTAAACTTTTGAATTTAGATTTCACTGACTGCTTTATGTATTTATTAGGAATGTCATTGTCGTGGTTTAACCTGGCAGGCAGCCACATACCACACAGCCGCTCACTCACTCCCCCCCACCCTCAAAGTAGGACGGGGAGAGAATCGGAAGGGTAAGAGTGAGAAAAATTCATGGGTTAAGATAAAGACAATTTAATAGAACAGAAAAGGGAAAATAATGATAATGATAATGATAATGATAGAATATACAAAATGAGTGATGCACAATGCAATTGCTCACCACCTGCACTGACCGATAGCCAAGTAGCTTCCTTGGATCATGCCTACCATTCATATACTGAGCATGATGTCACATGACAGGGAATCCCCAATTAGCCAGCTGGGCTGCTGTCCTGATTATGTTCCCTCCCATCTTGTGTACCTAGCTCAGTCAGCAGGCATGGGAGCTGTCCTTGGACTAGGAGGGTACTTAGCAACAACTGAAAACATCAGTGTGTTATCAACATTCTCCTCATACTAAATCCAAAATACAGCACTAGGAAGGAATTTAACCCTATCCCAGCCGAAACCTGGACAGTCATACAGTACCTTTATAAGTAAGCTTTTCTATATAGTTATAAATGTTAAAGACACATTAGATTACTTAATATTTTGCACTCAACATTTTACACTTCTTCAGTGATAGCAGTAAACTGTGTTGTAAGGTCCACAAAGAAAAGACTGTTAAAGAATGTTTACTCTGAAAAGACACGCATGCAACATAGAAGACACTAAGACTAAATATAGCATGCTAGACCAATAGCTTATTAAAAGTTATGGAGTTTGAGAAGATTGCATTTGCAAAGACAACCATGCCACACCACTTTGATTATTTATGACAATCATTCATAAAACCAAATGCATATTAAATTTGACAGTTGTTTGAAATATTTCAAGGACATGTTTCAATTTCAATGAACTGATAGTGATAGTCAAAAAGGTTTGTCTAGACTTCACTTTATGAGAAAGGAAATTAAAAAGTATTTTCTACTTGTTTGTTAAATTTGCTGTATCTGATAGTATACAGTAAGTATCCAGAATAACAAGATGATTTGAGGTGCAGTGCCAGAATGTTTTACCTTGTGGCAAGATCTGTGAAAGACCCAACCTGTTACATACACTGATAATAAGAAAATAGTACCAAATATAAAATGTTTCAGGTTAATGCATAAAAGAATCCTTTGCTTCTTTTTCAGAATGTGTAAATAAACTAAAGAGATGAAAGCATAATGTAAATGAACTCTTTATCTTTTATTTGTGAATAAAAACACAAAATACAGAAAAGTTTTTACAGATATATGTATATTATCACTATTTTTACAATAATTTCTACAGACAGATTTCATCCTCTCAGTTACTTTACAATGAACTTATTGTAGTCCAGGGACATGATATTAGAAGAAATATGATATATAATGACAACAAAATTTGCACAAATAAATCTGTTGTTGTTAATGTTTTGGCAAGTCTTATGAGTAGTAACGTATAAATTGTATTTCTGATGTTTTTGAGTAATCATAAATTCTTACATAAATCATAGAACATATGAAAATATTCTATTGGAAGTATAACTGCACTGACATACAGAGGCCAGTGCAGCTGTTATTTGTGCCCATAAATTACAGGTACTTCATTCTGAAAAACAGGCACTTAATATGTTTCCTTAAGAAGAAATTTTAGTTGCGTTCTGTTCTATCCAGACTAGAAATTGCTTTCTAGGGGTTTACGATATCAAAAAATTATGCATATTTGTTCATTTTTCATTTCTTGATAAGCAATTGGAAATGTCCTTTATCTCTAGTCCTATACCTTACCATCTGTTATTTTATCTTACATAAAGACAAAGATGATAAAAACAATCATGTTAAAGTAATTAAATAATTTGCTTTTAGATAAGCATGTTTAAAGTTTTTCTGTTCTGTCTTAAATGGCAGAAAACAAATCTGCATGAATAAAAAGAGGGGGAAAAATCTCAAATGCATCATGTAGTGAGGTGGGGGTTGGTCTCTTCTCCCAAGTAACCAGCGATAGGACGAGAGGAAATGACCTCAAGTTGCGCCAAGGGAGGTTTAGGCTGGATGTTAGGAAAAAATTCTTTACTGAAAGAGTGGTCAGGCCTTGGAACAGGCTGCCCAGGGAAGTGGTGGAATCACCATCCCTGGAGGTATTTAAAAGACGTATAGATGAGGTGCTCAAGGACATGGTTTAGTAGGCATAGGGGGTGTTGGGTTGACGGTTGGACTCGATGACCTTAGAGGTCTTTTCCAACCTTAATGATTCTATGATTCTATGATTTGTCGGGAACTGGGTTCCACTTTGTTCAGTAGCATTCCAGCCTTCACATACCACTCCTCTCATAAACTTACTACCTTCCACTCTGCAAATCTTGCTTCTTCTAACATTAAGTCACATTCTACTAATTTTTTTTAATCATCTTTTGAGTTGTTCACCAGCTCTGCTGACATGGAAACACTGAAAAGAGCTTAGGAAGAGTAACAGGAGCTAGTTAAACACAGATTTACTGAAAATGTTGGGAACAAGAAAGACAAGAACAAGATATGGATAAGTCAGAAAGAATTTTCCCCAGTGTCTTAACTGAAGTCTCCCTATCTTAGTGTCATTGTCTAACAAATCTAACCTGAATCATTACAGGGGATTCTTCTGAAAAAACAGATATTTCAGCATTAAGCCATAGTACTATGGGATCTGTGACAGATGGGAAGTGTCCTCTGATAGTTAACGCTAAGACATACAATGGAGAATGAGAAGACATGTACTCTATAATGAGGACTTTGGAAATGTGCTTTCACCCACTTGCAAATTTCAAAACATAGAATTGCAGAATACCTAGTAGTAAAGAAAAATGACCTTTGAAGTTCAGCCATGTCAAGTCAGAATTGTACTGCTTTAGAATTCCCCTAACTATTCCTTTAGACTACATCAGAGTATGAATTTAACAAAAGATATATTATAATTTATGTCTAAATTGCAGAGTATCTTTGTTGAATGTGACTTAAGCATTTCAAAGAGCTTCAACATTATATTTTGAATCGTCAATATTGTTCCATTGTTTAAACCATTCACAAAAGTAAAAAAAAAAATATTTTGCACAGTTATATAATTTGTGAGGATTCTATTTTAAATTAACTGTATGATTTATTGCTCTTGTAAATATCCAGGAAAAAAAAAAAAAATCACTTTCAGTAGGTTAATGTTCCAACTCTAAAAGGGATGCACTACCTTTTTTCATGTAAGTAACATGGTTAAAATTTAATTAAACTTTGATGAAGTAGTAATCATAGTATTACTTCCGTAATATGGAACCAGCTACATACAAGTTCTGCGTCACTAAGTCCACATATGTCTTAAAATTAAAAGCTGTTAATGCTTAAAACCTGACAAGAACAGAAGTCAGTGGGACGCAGCAACCTCCAAAAGAACTTAAACCATTCTATCTAAATTTTGTGAATAATTCAGAGTATGAATAATAAAAGAATTTAAGACCAAAATTTCTTTCTTAACCTTAGAGGGGACACAAGAAAAGTTCATTTTTTCATTACAAATAGGAAGGTTGTTTTAATAGTTTCCACACCATTGCTGAAAAAAGGACAACTTTTCATGCCTGTTCTTTCAAACATACAAAATCTAGTCCCCCATGCCTCAGACTAGGCATTTACCTCATGTTTTGACTATCTGTCCATTGAAATCTTTGCTCCATCTATTTAGAATAGTTACTATGTAGCCAAAACAATAATCCAACTGACAGATAGTTAATTGTTCAGGTATGAGTGAGCTTTTACAGAAATCCTTCTTGGATTTTTTTTTTAACTAAACAAAAACCCAACTAAACCAAAACCAACCAACCAAAACCAAAGAAATTTTAACACTATGACTGCATTACAATAATGTAACTGATTTTTTTTTTTTTACCTTTGTGAAACAAACAAACAAACAAATCACCTAAGGGCTAAGGAAGGCCCACTGCTTAAAACTTTCAAAAAATAAACTATCATAGAAATGATACTGAACAATTATATATTAACAGTGAACTATAGCAATTGTTCTTTTTTATCCCAGACACTGGGCTTTCAAAATATTCTGAAAGGATATAGTAAAAGAGAAATGTTATAGATTTTTTTTAAAACTTGTGATATGTTTAAATATCAAGGATGCTTCACAGATGATGTCAACAATGTCACTTCCTTCTGAAATCAGAATACTTTCATTCAAACAAGGCACAGCTGCACACTCCTGTCCAATCTAAACAAACTTTTCAGGACTTTATTCCCTAATGTTACTTGTAATGCCTACCCTCCCCCTGCTTTTCTACAGTGTCCACTAATTTTGTAGCAAAGCCCTGCATTCTTCAGTTGTTTTTGTCGTCAGTCCAGAAACTGAATCCTGTGAGAATTTGTCTCTGTGACAAAATCTCTGTGAGAATTTGCCTTGTCAAATTTCCCCAAATGACAAGGGAAAAAAAAAAGTATAAGCCAATAGGACAGCTATTCTTCAAAGGGACTTAGGTCATTATCCACTACTGCACCCTCAGAAACAGGCCTGAAAAGTACATAGAATATACATTTGTAATCTGATTCACTTTTTTCTTTGGAGATCGGAACAATTAAGTTTGTCTAAACAGCTTTTGTTCTCACACACCATAACACCTAGGAGCTGAGGGACCACTGGGAGATCACTGTACAGACCCCAGGTTTTGTTGAACTCAGAGAAACTTATCTTACCAGAGAAACCAGAGAACTCAGAAAAACTCCGGTTTGTCCACACTGAAATATGGCCTCATGCAGTTGGCTGAGCTAACTGAGAACAAGCACTGTCAGAAGGGTAAATAGTTTAACACACTGCCATGCAAGTATTATTGTGTGGCATTGAACTTTGTAAACACCAAGGTTGTTTGTAGCTTACTCTGGTGTTCTTAACACGGTATTACTTCATCCTGTGACAATAACTCTGAATAATTCAGGTTTGCACTCCTTTTCTCTCCATACTACCCACCAGTGTACCAGAAAGAAGAAGAAATGGTAAGACTCCAGTTTAAAAATTGTAATTGTCTCCTTTTTCTGTTACTGTATGTAAGTAAAAGATGTCTTCTTGGGCCTGATTGAGTTTTTAATCAGATTTCAAAGAATTTTATTTTGGAGATAAGCAGTATTACTTGCATATCTTTTTCCATTCAGGAGACAATCAATGGACTTTTTGATAAAAAAAAATGAAAACAGACTCAAGAGTCGTCTGTGCTGATTTCTGGACCCTACATACTGTACTGACATGAGACGGAACACACAATCTGGCCCAAGGACCATGGAATTCTCTCTGGTGCTCATAACAAAGAGAACATCTACATAGCCTTGTAAACCTGTTGTACAGATAACAAACTTCATTTATATCTGTGCTTGAAGATAAGCACAATTTACTGCTAGGAGAAATTTTTAGACAGCGGTAAATGTATCAGAAATATTAAAGAACTGATGATGCTATGAATAAATGCAATCCTGTAAAAAGAAACAAAGTTAAGTCTGATTATGATATATTCTTAACTGGTTAAAAAAGACTGTCTTAATTCCTTGCAAAATTGTATGTACATGCCACAAATATATGATAATCAAATGAATCCATCAAAAATATTGATGACATGCCACGATATTTGATGATTTTTTTTTTAAATTTATGTAAAAAATTGTCTTATCTGAAAGATTAAAGTAAAAAAAGCCTAATAGAAAATAGTCTAGCTTTAAACTGAATAAGTTACTGTTCCTTACATGCATTAACAAAGGTTATTCATATTAAATTAAAATTCAATATAGGCTATAAGAACTCTCAAATTAGAAAACCTAGTTTTTCAGATTTGAAATCTACCTTGAGAAATCCATAGAACATCACTTTGCCATTCACACTTACCTTGTGGACATATAATCTTAAAAATGCTTCCTTCCTGCCCACCAAGTGTCAAAAACTAAACAAGTTGTTCCAGAACTCTTGAAGCTAAAGTTAATTTCATTCAGAAAGCATGAAAGATTGATATCTTTGAGAAAGTTTTGTCAAGACAAGAGTGAGTAATGCTTTATTTTTCCTTTGTTTCCAAGTTGTCATTTGTAGAAATCTTAAGCATAGTTTGAACAACTGTTTTGTGAACTGTGGGGGGAAAAACCTTTCTATAGCAAATGGATAGAGTCCATAAAAACAACTTCAGAAATCAATAGTGCAAGGCACAGCTTTCAGATATGACCAGCATGAAGCAATTCTTCATGCAGTCTTTTTTTCCGTATCTACCAACCCCAGTTCAAATTTTCCTGTGAAGTATCTAAATTTATTTATGAACCATTAAAAGTTATCCATGAGCTGTAAACTTCCAATAAATTATAAATACTTATATGGTTGAACCTTCCCTCTCCACCCTCTGAAATTAGGTTCCTAATACAAATCTGAAATCCTGAATCCTATTCAATCTCCATTTCTCTGAACTATATTTCCATTCCCAAAGTTCCCCAGAAGCCTACTATTTAGCTTTTGCTACAGTTCAGAAGCAGTTCAGCCTTGACAGAGATGAGCCATTAGGTGCCTATATATAAAAGGAGAATCAGAGATAACATTGGTCCGTTGCTTGACGAGGTTAGTCACCTCACAAATAGGGATGCAGACAAACTGCAGACTTTTAATGCCTTCTTCGCCTCAGTTTTCAACACTGATGATGGGCCCTGGGACCCCTGGAGACCTGTTGGAAGACTGTGACTGGGTCCCAATCCCAGGCGACCCTGAACTTGTTCAATACCTGCTGCTCCAGCTGGATGCGCATAAATCTATGCGGCCCGATGGGATTCATCCCAGGGTACTGAAAGAGCTGGCCGATGTCATCATGGGACCTCTTTCCATTATTTTTCAATGGTCTTGGGAGTCTGGAGAGGTCCCAGCTTACTGGAAGCTGGAAAATATTGTCCCCATTTTCAAGAAGGATAAGAAGTAAGACCCTGATAATTACAGGCCTGTCAGTCTCACGTCAGTGCCTGGTAAAATTATGGAGATGGTTATACTGGGAGTTTTAGAAAAACATTTGAGAGACAATGCAGTCATTGGTCATATAGCCAGCACAGGTTCACCAGGGCAAAGTCCTGCTTAACCAATGTAATTTCCTTTTATGATAAGGTCACCCATCTAGTTGACCAAGGGAAGCCAGTAGGTGTGGTAGGTTTGGACTTTAGCAAAGCTTTTTGATACTGTCTCTCACAGCATCCTTCTGGACAAAATGTCTAGCTGTCTACAGCTAGACAAGTCCATGATACGTTGGGTGAACAATTGGCTGACGGGTCCAGCTCAAAGAGTTATAGTAAATGGGGTTACACCAGGCTGGCAGCCAGTGGTGTTCCCCAGGGCTCAATTTTAGGGCCAGTGCTTTTAGTCATATGGTTTAGTTTTAGGTAGTCCTGCGAGGAGCAGGAAGTTGGACTCGATGATCTTTATGGGTCCCTTCCAACTTGAGATATTCTATCATTCTATTCTATGATTTTATGATTCTATATCACACATAAGTATGCAGTATATCCAGAAACTACATACACTTCTTCCTGAGAGGTTCATTTCAATTGTTATTGTTGGAGCACAATTCATGATAGAGCTCTGTACAAAAAAGCTGCAGTTGACATTGCTTTTTTTTAAAAAATACGTAGAGGAGGAGGTAATAGGGATGGCAGCTCTCTCTCCCTCATACTCTTTCCAAATAATTATTTTGTGATTAAGACACTCGGCTAACTTGTCGGTAACTTAGATTTTCCTCAGCATGAAAGGAATCAAACTTGTAATTGGCCTGATCTCAACACCAACCACCTATTGTAGGATGGGAAAATTCTGCATCTTGTGAAGTTGTTCCAGAAAGAATAAATGATACTTTTTGTTTTGCCATCCTGTAAGTGCTTGCCATATATGTCAAAAAGATGATCATTTATGCTACTTACTTAAGATTTTTTTTCTTATAAGAGGAAGAGTAAGGAAAGGAAACTGTACTTGAGAATGTTTGTTGTATTCTGAGAAAGATTTTTCTGATTTATCACCTCAAAGTATCTAAGAAAAAACTATAAAGGAAGAAAAAGGCTGATACAGTGGTTGCATAAAAAGCATGTAACAGTATACTTGTATATCATACATAAAAAATGTTACTTGACTCTATCAAGAACAACCAGCTTGGAGAGAAAACAAAACATTGGCAGTGTCTGGTTCTTATATTGGATTAGGACCATTATTGGATATACAGTAATATACTTTGATGTGCAGAAACTGAACAGGAAAAGTGAAAATGAATTGGTTGCCTAGCTGCAGAGCAGTCCTAAGTAATGACCAGGTTTATTGGTTCATCAATATTTATTGGCTCACAAGTTCATCCAATTAAAAGACTTCTCTGACTGCAAATGGGATTTGGGATTTCACCAGAGAAATAATTTGCAAAAGCTATTTATGCCATCTAACAACTGCAAGTAGTGTCTGACTTTAATTACTATCAGTAGGACTGGACTAGGTGTCTATGATTTTTGCATTTGGGGTTTTCTTGTAATTTGTTCTAGGGTTCTGTTTAGATTTTTTTTTTTTTTTAAGAAGGCTATCTTAGATTTCAAAATAACCTGTTTCATTCAAAGCAATGGTCCACGTGCAAGGGGATGTGTGCGTACATGTGTGCCTGTGTATATGTCTACTGTCCAGCTCTCCAAAGTAGGAGAATAGTTGCACACTAAGTCTAAATTAATAAAACTCTTTGTTGCGGTTTAACCCCAGCCAGCGGGAAATAGGCACCACGCAGCCGGCCCCGTCGCCCCAACCCCCCCCGGTGGAATGAGAGGGNGGTGCAATGAGAGGGAGAATCGGGGAAGATACAAGTAGGAAAGCTCCCGGGTTGAGATAAGAACAGTTTAATAATGGAAATGAAACAGAAAGAACAGCAACAAGCAAATGGGAACAATAACAATATACAAAGCAGACAATGCACAGTGCAACTACTCACCGCCTGGCGACCGCGCGTCCCGAACCGCGTGTCCCGAACCGCGCGAGCCCCACCCCCCCCACACACCTGGTTCTTATACTGAGCATGATGTCACATGGTATAGAATACCCCATTGGCCAGCTGGGCCCACCAGCCCGGCCCTGCTCGGTGCCCAGCAACAGCCAAAGCCCAATGGGCCATTAACGCTCCTTTCATACCAAACCGAAACACAGCACAGCACACCCCCAAGCTATGGGGAGGAAAGTTAACCCTGTCCCAGCCGGAACCAGGACACTCTTCCAGGTGTATGGGTTTCAACCCGAGCATGTCAGTACGGGAAAATGCTTATTCCTCAGTGATGGGCCACTGGGATAAAGAGGAAAATGTGAGATAACAGTGTGGGGAGTGACATCTGTTGAGTGGGAAGCCAGTGTGTGGCATTGAAGCAACCATCCTGGGAATGGCAAGGAGAAGGCTTGAGATGCAGTGAAAAAAGTTCAGATCACTGTTTTAGTGTTTCCCTTGCCTTCTCTCAAACCTGCAATTGAAACTATGTGGATTTCAGTTGAATATTCCTTTCACTCTTCACACAGTATTTTAACTGTGTTATTTTGCTTATGCTTACATAAGCAAAAGAAACAGGTTTGATATTGTTTGGATGTGGAGGGACAACAATAAGCCAAAAGTGAAGTCCTTTGTCCAGACCTCAGGACTTGTTTTATTACTAGGACTATGCAAGCATCTTCTATCTTACCAGTGGGAGAAGTCTTCCAGAAAAGGCAAGTTAGTTACCTGCAAAAAGAGACTTTTCTTTTTGTATGACAGGTATAAACCCCACATTAAAAATTGTTCATAATACAGTTCTTTAAAAAACTACCTGTATAATAAAAGAAAGTAAGTTATTGTCTCATACACTTTATAGAGTGTAGAAATAAGGTAATAATGTAAATTAAGGATTCAGTTCAAAGACAAATGAAGTGGCAAATTCAAAGTGGCAAATTTTCACAGAATTTATCAAGAAGTCTTTTACAGATAGGGAGGAAGGGTTAGGAGGTTAGTTTAAGTGGAAGCTATGCAGAAAGAAGCAAAGAAGCAAGAAGCCGGGTACTTCAAAGGGCTGTTTAGCACGATTGTATTTATACATGTGGACACTGTGGTGAAAATTAAGATTAAAGAGCAGGAGCAAAATTACATGAAGAAATGACGTAACCTTAGTAAAGGAATATTTTTCATGTTTGATTAGGAAACGGACTGCATAATTATCTCATGGGAAAAATTGATCTTTTTGTATTAAAAATAAGAACTTATGTTTGGATTTACATGCAAAGCAAAACTAGAAAATGATGTTATAAGTAGTCTCAAACTGAAATTTCTACTATTTTTAATATGTTTGTATTTTCTGCATGCCTTCAGAACAGTTAGATTTCTTTGGTAGTTACACCTAAAAGATATGCAACATTTTGCATAATGACTTTGAAAAAATATCCTATTGTATATTTTGATTATTAAAAACATTTAAGGTTATTAATAGAAATATCTAAAGTACAGACTAAGAAATACTACCACCTTATTATGTCAACATGTTACTAATTTGTACTTAAATGAAATGGACACCCTAACAATTGTGACAGAACTGTAAATCAAGAACCTAGACCTATATTCAGGTGATTTACTGGACTGTCTCTGTTAGATATGTAATGTAGCTCTGCATTTGACATCAAGCTGACCTGCGATTGCACCAAGCTGAAAAGACAGTCTGAATCTCCTCTCCTTTCTTCTGAATCCTGCCTGAACACTCCTCTTCTACAGTGTTTGCTCTTGTGCTTTTGCAAGGTGTCATATTACCTTTCTCATCCAAGTAAAGAAAAATCTTGAAAAAATAGAATTAGTTTTCGTTTGGATAAAGTAAATTATGAAATTCATTTGTGGCCACAGGAGAGGAAGATATCTCACAGACAGAGGTGGGTGGTAGACAGGACTGACCTCAGCAGCAGGCCAAAATGTTTGAGCCAGTTATTGATGGAATATTTTTAAATGGGAAATGAAAATTCATTTCACCAGACTGCTAAAAAGTTAGGTTAGAAAAGGCAAAGGGAAGAGAATTGGAGGACGTACTCTTCCTCTAGTTTTCTCTTTTTAAATTAAATTAGTCTAAAATATTAGTCATAAATCCAGTTATTGAAGAAAAAAATGAAGCTTATTTTAACTTTTCAGGTACTCCTAAACACAGTTGCCTATATGACCTATAAAGGTTATATTTCTTATGTGGATATTCGAAGTTATCACTTACTTTTGAAAATCTTGCCTGAACGCTACAAGTTCATCCTTTGCATGTTGTGTGAAACTCTGGAAAGTTGTGTGAGACTCTGAGGAATGGGAGATTTTCTGGGGAAATTAATCTCTTGATAACCATCAATATTCTTCTATATTCAACAATTCCATATAAGCACAATTCTTCTGTTTTCAGTAGAACATTGGCACCTGCCCTCTGAATGCACAAATAGAGGTATTTGATCTAAATAAGAAATTACTGATTTGTAACAGAAAATGATGCATTAATGACAGAAAGTGACTAAAAGTACATAACGTACTCTCTACTTTCTCATGTTTTCCTCAGGACAGCCACTAAGTGTGGGGGGAAAAAAGCAACAGGGAGAAGGAACCATTTCTTCTTTTTAACTAAACACAGTGAAGTAGTTTTTCCTTGATTCTTACCTCCCTACAACTCATACCTGGAAGTGTAAATTGGAGAAGAATTTCTGCCATAAAAATATATTTGTCTTTAAAAAAAGGGAAATCAATCTAAACCTAGTCTTTCCAGAAGTTGTTAGTATGAAAATAATTTCTACTAAAAATAGATTTTTTTGTGTGTGCATGTGTTTGTGTGTATCTTGATGTGTGCACATACTTATGCGTGCATTCACCCAATAGACATCTATTTGCCTACACCATCATCTTCTATACCTAACTTCTGTCTTGTGCTGGTATTCCCAATTGTTTGGCAAAGTCATGGTCTTATATAATGTGGACAAAGGTTCTCAATGAAGTATATAAAACTGATACATCTTTGAAAATCAGTTGTAAATAAAAGTCTGTCCGTAGTAAATAAAAGTCTGTGTGTTCTGTTTCAAACAAAGCATGGTGAAAATACAAACTGTGTTTGAAATTATAATAGAAATAAAGAATTAGGAAGTTCTATTATAAAAAGGCAATTAAAAGCACCAATAAACATTGTTTCCTAACAAATTAATATGCAATGGAGCAAGGTCTCAGTAAACCCTGGAAGAGCAGAGGATGATGCTTTAGGAGGCTTTTATGGTTAATAGTTTTTGGTAGGAGTGTTTTTAGTAATGAATGAAAACAACTTCAATTAATTGATTTATTCTTTCTCTCATTTCCTTTTTCAGGGTAATACTCTGATATATTACATCTTGATGGGAGAACAAAAGCATTGTCTGATGAATGACTAAATAAAGGCCAATTCTATTCAAATCAGTCTTGCATCTCACTGAATTGAAATCTCTGGAAAAAGTTCTCTTTGCATCTATATGGTCTTTCTGATTCTGATGATGTAAACTATTTGACAAAGCGTGCAAGTGACTGATTAAGTACTTGTTTAAGTCCCAATTGTTTCAAAGAGTAAATGAAAGGAAGCTAAAATTCTAAATGGCTAAAACCAAAAATATTTCTGCATAATAAAAGCACATTACCCATACGGGCTAGAATATCAATCACAGGAATAGTCTATCACTTCTTCCCAGGAAGGATGGAACAGAGCCAGTCTGTCTAACTTAAGTACTTAAACCTAGTTTCACAGATGTGTCTCTGGAGGACTTGAAGACAGCCACATCACTTCATTTTCATATGAAGAAAACAGTACTTGACTTAAAAAAAAAAACCAACACACACACAAAAAAAACAAGACACCCCTCCCTCCCCCCCCAAAAAAAACCCCATCCATTTAAACATCTGAAGTTTAGGCACAAGTTAATTGTCTAATTAATTTCACCCCTGTATCCGAAATCATGTAGAAACATCTTTTTTCTCCAAGTTTAATATACCTGTATTATATGATACTGAATTTCTGAATAGAGCTAACTGGTTTATGCTGTAAAAAATAATATTACATTTGGGATTAAACAAACAAACAAACACCCCCCACCCCACCACCCACCTCCCCCACCCCGAATTTACTGCAGAATTATTTGAGGAATAGTATAGGGAATTTTACATTCCTAACTATATATATTTATGCCTGAAATTTCTCTATTTTTCTTTGAAATCTACAGTGTTATTTGAAGAGGTTCAGTCACTCTGAAAATCAGTGCAGTCACTCAATAAATGTGATTTACCATGGGTTTAACAGCCTACAGGTCTGTCCAGTCCATAGCGTGCTGTCTTGTGCAGAAATATCTCAGCTAGTTATGAAGGAGCTAGTTGTGAAATTGGAACTGTATCAGCTCTGGGCTAAATAGTGCCGTCGACCTGACTATACTGTTTATACACTATGAGTTAGTATCCTTAAATAGTTCTGTACTAACTTATGCAAACCTACCAACTAATTTGAGCTCTTAAGATAGCTCTAGTCAGTGCTCCATTTTGTGATAAAAGTATCCAAAATTTAGGCACCTGTAAAAAAAGGCTTTATAAAAACTTTTTCACTAAATTGTTTCAATTTTTCTTCAGATTAAATTGAATACATTTATTGTTAGATGTCTTACAGGTATGTCCTCATTGGTCTAAGCACCACAGAGGTGAAAAACAGGGACAGAATTTTATGTCCTGGTTTGTTTTTGGACTAAATACCAAGTTAAAGGCATCTAACAGAAATTACTAAATGAGTAATATCCAGGGTCTCATCTATAGCCAGCGGAGAGAGCTAGCCACTTCTATGAAATTCAATAGGCTGTACAGCGGTCCTAGTGTCAATATATAGGACAGCTACATCATGTATGTACTTATATAAAGACGATGTCAATCCATGAATGAATGTTAAAATATTAGTAAGGAATAAGACAAGTAAGACTGAGTTGTATAATGAGATAACAAAACTTCCCCCCCCACCCCCCCGAAAAATGATATAATTGTACCCTAACTAGCTATATTTTGTCTTACTTTCCAAGGATTTTCATAAATTTTAAATTCATCATTTTCAACTCAAAGTGTTATTTATTTGTATCTGTCTGTAAAAATGCATTTCTTCTACCACAAAGGAGGTTCTGCATAAGAAGATGATGAGTCTTAATGCAACTGCATGTACTAACAATTCACCTGCAAACTATTTCTCAGTTATGAAACATGGTGAGTAATTGATCCCCTGGGAAAAATCTCAAAGGATCATTTTTCTAATTGCAAAAAAGAATTTGGATTTTTTTCATGAATAAAATATAGAAATATATACTTTTTATAATATATGAATATATTAATTCAATGATACAGTTGCTCTACACTGTTAGGATTTTGCACTATCTGTTTTTTCAGACATGTTTGGATTTTTTTTTCCCTTTATTCTAGTGTTGCTTAAATGACAGGAATAAATTTTGCCTTAGGTTATCCTAGAGGAACTTAGTACATTTGGGAATTATAGGGGTAGAACAGAAAGTAAAATCTGGCTCATAAAATTTTTCATCTGAATCAAAATTTTGCTAACTCTGATAGTTGAACAACATTCTGAACAAGAGAGCCAACACTAATTAACAAGTGCCACTATTAAAAGAAAAGTGATAGTTGACAGTTTTTGTCCTGAGTTGGCTTAAGAATTTTGCTTGTTCACAGAATATCTAAAAATATGTTATCAAATATTCTTTGATATTGGAGACAATCCAAGTCCTGGCATATATAACCACTATTAGGAATGATCTGTGTCATAGTTTTCAGTACTTTTGAGAAGAGGCAAATAAAATGAACAATGTAAAACAGAGTTCTTTTTAATGAATTTATTTCATGGGCATGTTAGAGATACAACAATCCAAACTGAGTGTCACGAACCGTAGTTGAAAGTTTTATTAATGCTTTGTTCTAACAAGCATAGATGTTATTTTCCATTTTGTTTTTTCTTTTCTACAGCATATTAAAAATCTCCAGAGCCAGATGTTTCAAAACAGATTATTAGAAACAAACAAAGATTTATTGAGTTTTCTGCATGCAAATAAGAATTTGCTTACAAACACATTTTCCCTATTAACATTTTTTAAAAGCATGCTAGGTAATTATTAATTTACATATGGCTCAGTTCTGAAGTAATTCCTGATTTGTTTGGGTTTTTTTCTCTATTGTAACTAGTATGTTGATCTCTAGGATACCTTTTCAGAGACAGTACAATAGCTGTCTAATAGCTGTCCATTGAAAAGCAAGGCATCAAGTCCCAAGGCCTTAGTATTTAGGCTCTCTGAATAGCTAACAGAGAGAGATATTCTTCCAAAAGGCAATTTTCCTCTGACTAAAATAGGCCTTTAATGGAAAAAGAATGATCTCCAATTTCCTAATCTTTCCCTTTCCTGAATAAAAGAAGTTTCCTAGATGTCTAGCTTTACTAGACACTTTCCATCCTCAATTAAGAAAAATTAACTCACTCTCTAGAAGTCCTTATCCGTCTTCGACTAGAAAGAGTCTAGCTTTTT
>VZTQ01015557.1:0-35272 GCA_013400755.1 Pelecanoides urinatrix
CTAGGAAGTTTGTATGTACAAATTCTATGACTGAGCCTCTGGGGCATGACCACATTTGACAGATAAAGTCTCTCTGCACTGGAGAGCTGCTAGCCTAGGTTTACATACTAAGGGTATGGGGGCAGGAAGGAGTGCTGCAAGCCTGGAGATGGATCTGAACATGAGAGATGAACATCATCAGGGTAGAGTAATTCAGGGCAATCTGCTCCAATCATAATATGAAGAAAACACTGATATGCCTCCCCCTGCTGTGATCAAGCCTGCTTAGAGCCCTGTCCAGGCACCAAACCAGGAGAGCAGGTTTTGCCCTATCTCTAAAGGGCAAATGATGCTGTGTAGATGACACTCCCCCTGCAGGGCGCATCCTCCGCCTGGAAGTGAAAAGACTATTTGTCCCTTTACGCAGTGCCTGCTTGGTCCTGCTGCGTGGTACCCTGAGGTCAGCATGCCAGCCATGCTCTAGATCTTAACGGCCTGATTTTTCCTGCCATCTCTTCCCCCCACCCACATGCTTCAGAACTCTCAATAATAATAACAACGCTAAAATAGAAAGCAAAATATCCTCCCAAAGATGGTTTAGATACATTTAATATACTAATGACAAGGAAGGCTGAGACCTTATCGCTTTCTACAACTACCTGAAAGGAAGTTGTAGTGAGGTGGGTGTCTGTGTCTTCTCTCAAGTAACAAGTGATAGGACGAGAGGAAACAGCCTCAAGTTCTGCTGGGGGAGGTTTAGATTGGATATCAGGAAAAATTTTTTCTTCACTTGAAAGGATTATCAAGCACTGGAACAGGCTGCTCAGGGAAGTGGTTGAATCACTATCCCCAGAGGCATTTAAAAGACATGTAGACATGGTGCTTAGGGATATGGCTTAGTGGTGGACTTGGCAGTGTTAGGTTTATGGTTGGACTTGATGATCTTAAAGGTCTTTTCCAACCTAAAGATTCTATGATTAACATCCTAAATTCACCTCTGTGGCTTCCAGTTTCCCTCCTCCCCACCAATATCATCCTCTTTTTCTCACCACCACCACTGCTCCATATCCAATCCTACAGGGACAGGTTTTCCCTTTCCATCAGGCCCTTATCCTTTCAGTCCTACTTTGGCTGGATGCTACTCTCCCCTCAGACTTCCATCTCTCTTATCCTTCACCTCCTCCACTTTCCCTTGCTCTTCTCCAGAGCTGCCTCAACACCACCCTTCTCATAGCACTCAGTAGCAACTGCACTGATAAAATGTAAGCAAATTATTAATCTTCCTTGAATCTGTGATGTATCTAGGTTTGCAACATCTACCAGGTGTTAGCTAATGCCTAACTCTTCCCTTTTTTTCCCCCTCAGTAATTCCTGTGCTGTAAAACGCACAATTTACTTACGTGTATCTTTGTTCTTACTTGCAAGTTAGTTATATGCAAACGTGAACTCACAGACACTGGTGCAGGTTTCTGAATTTTGGGATTCTTTTTTCTTGGAACATATTTCTCCAGATGAACAAAACACTCAAGACAAACCCCTTCAGAGTATTTATAGTTGAATAAATTGTACAGTTCACTAGCAGCTACTCCCTATGGCATTTGGTAAATGTAAGCTAAGCAGCTTTATTTGCTTTACTGCAACCCTGTCTTTTTTGTCCTTTAATGGCTTTTTTGTGTGTGGCTTTTTTTCCTCCACCATCACTCAACAAATAATTTTAAGACAGAAAACAAAATTGACAATTCCTAAATGTCCCTGCTCCCAAATGGGAGCATGTCTTCCTGTCATGAACACTTAACTGGCTCAAAAGCACATGACACTTTTTGCTTTTGTTTACTAGAAAAACACTTTAAATACGTGATAAAGTTAAAAAAAAAATTTCAAAGAAGCAATAAAAACTACCAAGATCCTATCCTCAGGAAAAGGAGCAACTCCACTTTGCTACATGGTTTGGGAATGATCATGGGAAACTTACTCAACAAAGCCAGAAGCGAGATAGTTTTGTAGGTACATAACTGATGATTTGACAGAGACAGTGAACGGACAGCAATTTTCCAGAAGTTATGCACCTGAGTTCCCAGCTAGAACTGGCAATTGCATGCTTAACTGGGAGCACACTTACACACTTAATGTCTTTCCCACACAGAGCACAAAATATTTTCCTTGCCTTAAAGCAATCACTGTTGCTCACAAATAGGTCTGAGAATGCATACAAGCATAGAGGTAACCATGCAGAGTTATGTATCTTATTTAGGCACTATGAGACTGATCTCAAATTCCTCGTGAATGTTTTTTCAGTAGAGAAAACTTGTAAGGGTCAGACCCTAGCATTATCAGATAACTCCTCCAGTTCAATGTATAAGTGTACTCATCACCCATCACCTCTGAGTTGCAGATGCTGAGCACTTCTGGGGGAAGTCTCCTGTGAGCACAGTAATGAAAGTAATGAAGGCAAATGCCTCCAAGTCCACCTGGAGGAAGAGATATTTACAATCATATATTTTCTTATATTCTGAAATGGGTTTTAGTTCTCCCAGTCCATTACCTCTGTAGGTAAAAATTCAATATTAAACAGATGGCATCAACACGTCTTATACTACCTCTGAATAATTTCTCCAGAACAGCAAAACAAGTTTAACAATCAAGCAAAGAAACAAAATTAATGCAGAAAACACTAAGACAGAACTGGACAAATCACTGATAACACAAATTGTAAGTTATTTGATTCTCATGTATTACTCCTCAGGCAAAAAACCTGTGAATATATACTGTAGGTAATACTTTTGGGGCTTCTCTACATAGGATAAGTTTGCATATAAATAGGGAAGGACATTAGTGCGTATCACACTATTTCCTCATAATTGCCTTTTTTCTTCTAAGGATTCTTACTGTAATTAAAAAGTATCTCTCTGCAATGGAGTAAAGAACTGAGAGTATCTACACTGAGCACAACCACAGACTACCTAGTGAACTACAAATTTACCCCTAATTTGCCTGGCTGTACTTATTCTTCCCCAGCTAGAGAGAGGGAGAAAAGGAACGAAAATTTATCTAAATCCCACCATCCCACAAAACAGGAAAAAGCTACCACACTTCTGTTTCCAAAAGAAAAAATGTCACAGGGATGAATATAAGGAAAATAAATTGTTTTCATCAAATTCTCAGAGTTTCAGAGGTGGTACTTCTAAAAAACATAGTTGATATTTAGCAGATGTTCCATGTGATTTTGAATAAAACTGATTAATATTTTCGTGATCACTGTCAGTCAGAAGTATTTCTGTAACTAGAGTCAATATTTTCTGCTAATACAGTATTGGATGAAGATGGAAGAGAGGTTGTCGAAAACAGGAGAAGAACCAAGGCCATACTGAAAGCACAAATACTCTTATTCAAAATGTGTTGGGTACCATATTTTGCAACTGAATTGCCTAGAGAGGAACTAAACAACAGTTTTCTCTTCTCATCCAGTTCTTGGATTAATTCTGAAATATGTCTATTCACGTGCAAACACCAAGCTAGAGACTTCACTAAACAATGCCAAGTTCCTAAAAGGCATTACCTGAGAAGTACATCCTTTCAGTTACTTTTTCCAGGAGAAAACACTCTTTTTTAAACATAATCTGAGAATAAATCCAGCAATGTTAACAGAATGCTTTTTGATTTGCACTGCAGTACCCAATTCTGAAAGGCAGCCTTTGTTGCTACTGGTGTGTTTTAAGGACTTTAACTCTCTGGAGATCTAATGCACAGTGGAATGAGAAGATAAGGACAACACACCAAAGATTTCCTAACACATTTACCTAAGAACTATCGATGAAAGATAGTTAGGTTTTCTTTATTGTGTCCATGCCTTTGTGCTCAATTCAGAGCCCTTAACTTACATCTAAGAAGAAAAAAAAGCATCAGAGAGAAGACAGAGACAAGACTGCCCCTCCCCTAGGTAATTTCTGAAAGTGATTTTATTTAATTCATTGCATTAACTGAGCAATAGATCCCATTTTTTAACAAAGTGCCGAGTCATTCTCATGTAAAATCCAAAACGATTTCCTATACTAAGCCTATTATCTGCAGTGAGTCTGGTTGGCATCAGACATCTTTAAACAATATTTATCACATCAAATGGTAGCTTCAGTTTTTGTTCTTAGTTTGTTCTTTGTCTGCCAGTTCACTAACAAAATAAGTCCCCCAAAACCAGACTTTATCTTTTTTCCTTTGCAGCATCAAACATTTCCATAAGATGTATTAGGAAACATACCTGGAGTCTTTACAATAACATTGAGCTGTCTTATGTTTCTAAATCGAACTAAGGAAACTCATTAGAGCTATTCAAAGAGTGCAAGAACAGTTCTTCAAAGAAGCATCAGTAAATTCTAAATATACATATGCTTACTTCAAAAGCTCTCAGTTTAACAGGAATTGGAACTTCAGAAATACTTCAGGATCTAAGCAATGTCAAGGAAAGATGAGAAAGATGAGAAAAGCAGAGAGGAGCTTTTTCTGAAAGGTGACAGGGAATCAGGCTGATCAATGCAAAATTTTCAGAATGAGGCCAAACACCCAGGAAGGAGAGAGCTGTTCTCCCAGAAGTGAAAAAAAGGCTAAGACTGCCTCCCAGGACTTAGGCATCCTAAGCCCAGATGTTTAGTTTTCATTACAATGTACTGATGTGAAGATGACAAAGAGGCCTCCTGTGAGAGATTTGCTACTCTGCTATCAAGTTCAGTAGTACCTATCCGTAGAGTCCTGATGTGAAACTTCATCCTCAGTGCTTCATCAGTGTAATGCACTTAAAATATCCCTAAATAGACAATCTAAGGTGTTAGGGTTGGTTTGTTTGTTTATTTTGGGGGGTGGTGGTGGTTTGGGGTTTTTTGGTTGGTTGGTTGGTTTTTTTTAGGGGGGGGAGGCATCTTTGCTTGTAGGATTTTTTTGTATACTCATTTCATTTAATCATACTCAATATTATGATTCCTCCTCAGCCCATTTGCAAATTAAACTAATATTGCCTCTGCGACATCCTCGCTTTGTAGCAGCTTGTGCACTACAACAGAAGCCATTCACAGCTTCTGGCTCTTTCCAGGCTTAGATTTCCAAACCATTATATGCATCTTACTGTTCCTCACAAAGCAAATCCCAAAGAGAAACTGTGTATAGTAAGAGAGGCTGCAAGCCATGTTAGAACATCTTAACAATAGCCACTCACTTGAAAAAAAAGGGGGTGAAAAAAAAAGTCTGCACAACTGCAGTAAATACAGATGTTTCCATGCAGTTGTTCAATTTAATCTCCAGATGTGCAATCCTGCCCTCTTCCCACTTGCCATAGATTATCTGTAAACTGAGATGGTTACTGGGGGAAGGAACTTGTATTACACGTCCACGTTACAAGTGGCTGCGTGCAAACACAACAGTGACCAGTCAATTTAGCTGACACTGCACTGAGGGGATCAATTTCCAGGACTTTGATTAAATCCTGATGGGAAGGAAAATACCTGTACCTGTTCTGAGTTACAAATGTGAAAGTAGTGAAAGTAGTCAAACTTTGTCTTACAGCAAAGTACAAGAAGAAACATGCAAAAGGCCCAGTTGCAATGCTGCTTCTATCACCCTAGGAAAGTGGGCAAGTTTTAAAAATTCCATGTATCCAAATCAGAAAATTACATCAAGATCTGAGGCTGAATTTGAGCTGACAATTAATCACCCATTATTTCCTATTATTATTTCATCCTGTCCTTTGCATATAGCTCAATGAATCATATCCTGCTGTACAAAATAACATAACCTGCCATGAATCGTCACATGGAATATATTGAAAATCAAATGTCTTCCCATACAAGAAAGAAGGTGCATACATGAATACTGCTGCAAGTACTTAATCTCAATTAACTTTATACAGTTTATAGTTTATGTAATTTTCTTCCTCCCGTATTCATTAACACTGATTCCTTTTCCTTCAACTTTATTTTGACTGATTTTTCATCCAATACCTCTAACAATCCCTGTAGGGACTATAGCATATATTGAAATACAATCTGCTGGCTCTGCAGCACCGTATTCTGAGTCACACAAAGCTTTTCCATCCACCATCAAGGGTGGAGGAGCATGTACCAGAGAATCTGAAAGCTCAGTAATGTATAAACAAGTACAGGTGTTCTCTGCCAAAGATTTACTGACCTACTAGAAGGCACTCTAAATACAAGTGATAGCTATATAAATGAAGAACTGGTGCTCCTCCACATCTGGCCCAGCTTTCAAGTTCACCATATATGCACGCAGGTTCTGTTAGCAAGCAATTTCAGGGACATAAGCCTGCAGTCCAAATCCATCTTGTACTTGCCTGTATAAATCTTTCCCCTTTTTGTGACCTCCAGCCACTGGGATTAACCAACAGTTTAAAAAATGGGACATTGTCCAAGCCCAAATGTAGTCAGAGGATCCTTGCAGGCCCAATGCAGGTACCATCTGCAAAGCCCAGAAGCAGTAAGCACGCTGTAAATACTAACAGTGTAGCCTCCAAAGTCAACAGCAGTTATGCTACTCATTTCAGAGGTGCATGGTAAAATCCCACAGGTGCTGTTGCAATCCCCCAAAATTAAAGAAGGGCATAACCTCTTGGTTTTTTATTATTACTATTATTAATGATTGATCATCCAAAGCACATTGAGTGAATAGAAAATAACTTGAGCAGGTTTTCATGCATATGCATTTACACATTGAGAATTTCTACAGAGCTACCAGTGTCAAATTGTATTATGCTATAATCCAAACTCAAATAATTTCAGATACTGGCACAGTAGTGCCACTTAAGCAGTTAAGCATTCCAGTAAAACTCTATTGTTGATCATGAGCATAGGGCTTCCTACTGAAGTTTATTTTACCTTTTAATACGAAATACAGGCTCAGCTACTATGTAGTTAAGAATAAAGCTTGCATTTCTAACTACAACAAATGTATTCATGCAACTATTTTATATATACACAAAATGCAAAGACACAAATGCTGATGTTTTTGCTAAAGATAGTTACTTTGGTAATTCCATTCTTGACTATGGTCAGCTGGGAAGTGCTGAATTCAGTCCAGACTGTGCTGTTAATGATCACTCAGTGGCAGTCGTACTTTCTGTGATGCTTTCAGCAATTATGTGCCTGGTCTCAAATAGCTGCATGTAACAATAACAGTTTCAGGGCCCTGCCCAGATTCTGCCTGGAAACTTTTACTTTTAAAAGAAGATTTCCCATTAGTGAAAGATTTGGCCAGGCAGGAAGATGACTCACTAATGGCCACCCTCATCAGAGCCCCAATAAGAAAGATGATTGCATGCCGGGCGCACAAGAATACATAAGTCTGAACTCACCTGAGCTAGCAAATTGCCAAAAAGTAAATAGCAGCTTCTTTGTTCAGCCGTAGCAGGCCATAACAGAAGCAGAGTCATCTGCATTACAAGCACATGGTCCTGTAATACAGCAGAGACCAAGAAGACTGTTCTTTCCCGATGGACAAGGACTAACAACATACTCCTCTACAGCATGAGGAAAAAACAGAAGGTGTCCCCAGAGTAGGTGTTCCTCTGCTGTGTCACAAAGTTAGCAAACTATCAAAAGACCTAGCATGTAAGCTTTAGTTATTAGCCCCTGCAATTAGCAGATCCAGAAACAACCTGATGGCTCTTGAGCTATGACTAAGAAAACCTATTACAGAACCCAACCTGACAGACCATGACTTTGGAAAGGAGAAAACCACTTCAAATTCAGCTCAGTGCATCTCCTTGGTTTTTTCCCCCCCGAGGGATTTTTTTTAATATCCTCACCATCTTGGGTCAACTTATATACATGTACTAAATGCAACCTGTGCTCAATTACAGTTATGTCAATTACATTGTAAAAATAAAACTACAACTTTAACACCTGTGTCTATATTGTCCTACTCTGTGTGTCTAAGCCAATGAAGCCATGGTTGTTCCAATCAGGAAGTCTCAATTTTATTTTTTACCTAAATTAACATTGAGAATCTCAATCTTTTTTTTTCACATACACACTTAACTTCACCTGTAAAGCCCTCTTAGAAATGTTTGAGGGAACCTCCCATCACCTGCTCGTATACTTACAGGAAATCTGCAGCAAGTTAATTACCTAGGAGATCATCTATCACACTACCAAGTCTGGCTGTAACCAGCCAGATATACACATAAACACATTAACACACACACACACACACACACACACACACACATCAACTACAGTGCTCTGGAAAAATCACTTTAACCACTTCATCTTTCAAAATCACTTACTTTCTTCTGGTAAAGGAGACTGTACCAATCACTGTTGTAAACCTACTGACAGAATGCTTAGCTGACACTTACTCAATTGAATAAAAATGTAGAGACCAATAGAAGTTGAAAGTAGAACAATTCAGAACGTACTTGTCTAAGGTCCTTTTTTCTTAGTCCTCCTAAATTGCAGTAGCACAAAGGTTTACATTGGTTATAGTTACTAATACTTCACAGACAGGTGAGGAGTTGCTTGTAAACTGCAGTCAGTCATAAACCTTTATATGAATTTCTTGCAGTCAATTTATTTCAAGTTGCTTATCAGTTCTAGCATAAGGACTCAATTATCTACTAAGTGTTTTCCTATTCCTATAGGCATACTGTGCTCAGGACTTACTTCGAAGCTTCCCAGATGGATGTTACATGAAAGAAGCAAGCAAGCAGGAAGAAAATATATGGACCAGAGCCTGCCCAACCACGTCTAAACAATCATGTTCTGAAAAGAGAAGCAGAAAGCTTAGAGACATATATATTGCTTGTGGCAGTAGTGCTTCATTAGAAATAACCCACAAAAGTGAAACAGGATCAATAATTTCTTACTGAAAAAGTAGGTCTTAAACATTAACTCTTCAGGCCCCTTAGTGAAAACCTCACCTTTAAAACTTCTACACTGTACATAAATGAAGCTTGCCTTCTGACAGAAATGTAAAACAAGGCAGGGTTACTTGAAAGTTCAACCCTCCCAGCAGGGTTTGTTTGTTGTATCCTTAGGTCTATCAGGCTGCTTACTTCTTGTCTTCACTCTGAATATGTTTCCTCTTTGTCATATTCTCCCCCTCCCCCCTTTAACTCAACTCAAGGAAAAGCCCTTCATCTTTCATTTGCTCCATCTTTGCATGTGGTATTTTTCTTTGTTCATTGTTCTTTCTAGTTTTATATATTTGTCATGGTTTAACACTAGCCAGCAACTAAACACCACACAGCTGCTCACTCACTCCCCCCCTCCAGTGGTATGGGGGAGAGAATCAGGAGCATAAAAGTGAGAAAACTTGTGGGTTGAGATAAATTGAAATAAAATAAAGTAAAATAGTAGTAGTAATAATAGTAGCAGTAGTAATAATAATGTAGGTTATACAAAACAAGTGATGCACAATGCAATTGCTCACCACCTACCGACCGATGCCTAGCCAGTCCCCAAACAGTGATCATTGCTTCCCAGACCAGGCCTCCGAGTTTATACACTGAGCATGACATCATACGGTATGGCATACCCCATTGGTCAGTTGGGATCAGCTGTCCTGGCTATGCTCCCTCCCAGCTTCTTGTGTACCTGGTAGAGCATGGGAAGCTGAAAAGTCCTTGACTAGCATAAATGCTACTTAGCAACAACTAAAATATCAGTGTGTTATCAACATTCTTCTCATACTAAATCCAAAACACAGCGCTATACCAGCTACTAGGAAGAAAATTAACTCTATCCCAGCTGAAATTAGGACAATATTAATCTGCAACCCCTTCAACAAGCTACATTTTTTAAAGTCCAGAGTAGAATAGATTTGCATCCAGCCACTGAGTTAATTCTGCTAACACAAGCATAAATCCTGCTTTAAAGATGTCCTGCACCTGCAATGAACACAGCACTAGCTTGAAATTACAGAAGTCCAAGAAGCTTCAATATAGGACTTAAGAGAAAGAGTACCACTGCCCTACGGCATTTATCGCATTTGTTCAGTACCCTTCTCTCCATCCACAGCTCTGCCACAATCACATGCAAGTAGCTTTACAACTACATCTATTTGAAATCTTTATCCTCTGTTTTTGTTTTTTCACCTGGCTTTTTCCATTTCTTTTTGTGAGCTGCACTGAGTAGCCGTAATTTTAAGAAAATCTTGAATTTATAGACCAAACAAAATATTTCTCTGTCAGTGTCTTTGAAGACGACCAACCATCTGCCCATTTCCATTCTTTATATGAGTTAAATTAATGGGGTAAACTAATTTCAGCCTTTTAAAATAACAGTCAGGTCCAGAGCATTCATCTTGTGTTGCTCACCAAGTATTTTAACATACCATGCTGTAAATAAAATATTGGTTTCCATATAAATTGACTGTAGTCTTTAAAAAGATGTCATTATCTCCCTGTTTTGACTGGATTAATTATTCTCAGTAAATCTAAGATTTTAACATGTCAGGCACATTTTGGCAGTGATGTCTTGTAAAGGATTATTACTGCATAGGGTTTAATTTCAATGAGGACGTTACATTGGAGAGAAAGAGAAAGAAAGGAGAAGAGGCTGGGTGAAGAAGAACATGAAAGAATCTATTATCCAAAAGACATAACGAGGGTGGATTGAACTCACATACTAGGCATATAAATTTTAAAGCAGAAAATATGATTTCCAGTGATACATATTTTATAAGTCTCTTCTTAGCTAAGCTGAATTTTCAGCCAAAAAAACCCCAAAATCAAAATCCAAAACAAAATTAAATGAGAGACAAGGAAATAAACCAAATAGAATGTCAACTCTTCTCTTGAGCAGCTACTGAAACAGTGGTTTTAAGCTTTTCATATTGAAGGTCAGGACACAAATCAAGTGGATTAACATATATTAAAATTTGAAAGAATTTTAAACTGAGAAATTATACAAGACACATATACTCTGAAATATCACAATACATCTTCCACACACCTTATGCAACCCTGAATTGCTGGGCCAATATTGATTAGTTGAACTCCATCTACAACTGCTATTGAAACAATTGCAAGAGATATTGTAGCCAACACAAATACTTTGAGGATCATCAGTAATAGTACACTTCATCTTTGGAACAACATCTTTAACATCAATTAACAGGCAGATAAATAAGAAGTGAGAACGCAACTGGATTTCAACAGCCCTGAATCACTTTTTTCACTTTTAGGTTGCTACCTGTACATCACTGAGGAAGGAAAGAAAAGGAAGGACTGTATATGCTGTGCTGAAAAAGTGGTTTTGATTTTTGGTTTTGTTTATGGCTTTTTTTTTCTTTAAGTACCTAGATACCTTGTTGGAATCGCCTTTTTGGTTGGGGGGGTGTGGGTGTGTGTGTGTGTTGCCAATCTTCTTTTGTGTCAGTTTATTCAGGCACGTGCAATGAGACTGCACCAGCAGTACATACACAGCTTTAAGTATAAAGCAGTTATTTATTGATGAGCACACACACAAGACAGCAAGTTTAAGAGTTGCTAGGCTACTCACTACCCTGATAAAAGACTCAAAGGGTTTTTGCTGGCCAGGCAGACCCAAGCCCAGAGGAGAGGGCTTGGCCTCTGGAGCTCCCTGGAGCAGATTCCCTGTGTGGCCAAACTGCCACCCTCCACCACTTCTGCTGGCACCAAGGACCTGACTGGCTCACAGCTACATCTGCTGACCTCCAATCAGCCTCTCCTTTTTCTTTACTTTAGTTTTTTATACTTTTCCACGTCGGCTCTTTTCTTCTCAATTCTTTGAGGTGCTAATAATCCTTGTCTCTACAGTTCTGCCTCTGCCTGTAATTCTACCCTTGTTTTTTTTTTTAAATTTTTCTTACAGGTTTTCTCACAGCTCTTTCTCATAACTTCACAATTTTTTCAGACATCTGAGCCCAGGTTATGTAGTTGGGCTGTGTTGGAGCAAGACCTTGGATCTCTGGAAGAGACACAGCTGAACTGGGTAGTTCAGGAAGAAGTTACAGGGCAGATGCAGGCAGAGGGGGTTACAGTGTACAGAGAAAGCAATACTAAGGAGTAAAATTCTCATTTTGACACAAGCGTCTAGATCCAGCCTAAGCCAGAAATAAAAATACCTCAAGTGTTGCACTGGGGGGTGGGGGAGGAACCACAACAACAATAAACCCCCTACAGTTAAAATATCTAAACATGGCCTAGGCTCATATGTATTGCAATGCTTGACCTTCAATATTCAGCATTTATTAAGTTATGGAACTTGCTTGCAAAAACAATTTGCCACAAAGGACTGATACTCTCCTCACCACCAGCACTGGAAGACTTTTGCCCTTCAGCAATTTCAGTAAAATATCAGAGCTTATAATTTTGTTTGTCACCTTGCTGTGATTGCTTACTGCTGAAAAAGTCATCTCAGAAAAATTTTCTAGCGGTTAACTTACTAAATCCAGATGTTAGTGAAAGAATTAAACATAAGGACTTTAGAAGAGCATTTTTTGCCCTTCCTTATGACCCCAACCTCTGTTGAAAATTGGTTAAATCTTTACAGCATCTGGTTGGATTTGTATGAAATCATATTTCTCTTCTTTTGTGATTTAATCTTTATCTTCAGTATTCCATTGCCCTTCTGCCCCATAAACCCATTTACCATCGCACAACAAAGCTCTTGGGGTACCCTCATATGCTGTGCCATAAATCCTGTTTCTTGATATGTACACAGGATACTTTGATTCCTTTTATTGAGACAGAATAAGTCGAATTCTGTGCATTAATATACCTTTATATTTGGGAAGTTATTGTTTAAGTATTTCATGTAGAAGTACCTCATGTCTTTATTTCCTGAAAGTCTGAATGATCTGAAGACTGAAATGCACAAAACAAGTCCAAAGTTGGAAAAAAATATACCATCTGAATAAATACAAAATTACATTTTCTTCTTGAATTAGCATATCTCAGCTCGTCATCAGCGTGTTGGAATTTTTTCAGAAAGCAGGAATAACTTTTTGCATCATGAGAACAACTTCTAAGTTTCTTAATTGCACGCACAGATACTCTGACACAAAGTTCAACCAGTTTACCCAGTTAAAAATACAAAACTTGACATGTGTAATCTCTTCAATGGCAGCCAAACTGAAATCCAAGTACATGCGTACTTCTGGCAATCCTAAGAAATTACAAAGAAAAGACTGTGTCTGAGATCTCAAACTGCCATGTTTCCTCATACCAACACCCACATAGATACCGAAATGTGCTTTTTCCCCTGAAAAAACATCCTTTTAAATGCTGTGGACAGGTAACAGATTAGCCTACAAGGCTCTCTTTTCCCATTATGTATCTGGCTTTCAAAAGAAGAGTGATCAGCTTAAATAAACTTTATAATAAATGATGCTTTCTTCAACTCAGCCCCAGGCATTTATGCAGTCTAAAATATCAAGATACATCTCAAGATTGTTCCAGAATCAATAACGAATTAAGAAAGGATGTAAATATAACAAGAGTCAAAAAATTTTCTGCTTTCTGACCAGAAATGGATACCTTCCCTTTATTTTCAACTTGAACTTCAGAGCTTAAAAGCCTTTAGCAAGAAGTATGTTTTCTATAAGACTAATTGACAGATACAAGTTACGTTGCCAAAAGTGACAGCAACACTTCAGAGATTCAGAATAGCAACCTACCTTTTTGAAAGGTACCTTGTCTGTGCACTTTAATACATAACTGGTGAGATTGCTGGTTTTATGTTCAACACGTGCTCATGAGTTTTACTAAATCTTAGCAGTTATTTATTTATTTTAACCTCTGTCATATTACTTGTTCAATAGCATGAGGGATTTCATTTTTTACCATACCAGCAGTCCTTTCAGAACAAACATTTAAAAAATATATGTAATTATTACCCAAAATACCTGTGATTTTGTTCTGATTCTCTTTCTGACCACTGCATGAGTTAATTAAAATTATATATCACAGCTATACTTGCAAACCTACAATTAGTATTTCAATTTTTAAGATAGTCTAGAGAGATTTTTCAGAACTCGGATTTGTTATCATAGCTACAGAAAGATGAAAATTTCTAGCTCCCCCTAACCATTACAAAGATCCCCAAATGACATGTCAAAGTAAACTTCGAATTCATTTTGGGGTCATAGTTTCTCAGACAGTAGGGGCTATCTGGATCTTACTTCAGTATGGTTTATGAACACAAAGGAGGAGAGAGTAATGGTCTCATTTTAAGTTGCTCTTGAAGTTCAAAAACACTGAAGTTTAACTTAATGTTGTGTAAGTTATCACCTAAAACTTCCCAAGCAGCAAAACCTGCTAATTAACCTCACCAGCAGCACTTCAGTGCTCCCCTTGCTATTGCTATTATCCCACATGTTTTGAGAAGGGAAAGTCAGCTTTGCGTCCTATAGTAAGACAGAATAAAAGTATTTTAAAACTGGGCTTATTAGGTCATTTCTTTTGTATGAGGGTCAGCAGCACTATAGCACTATTGGCAAGTAATATTTGCTTAGCTGTTCTTTCATCAAGAAAGCTCTTTGATAGCAAGACTTCAGTTGCTGAAAAGGATAACAATGATTTCTAAATTACAAGAATATGAAAACAACTGCAAGACAAGTTTTCACAATTACACATTTTACAGATGCAGGTGATAACTTTCAAGTTTGAGACCATAATACCATGAAAAGCGCTTGGGCTAAGAGATCTTGCTCATACCACAAAGGATTTGAAATTTCCCTAAGAAAGAAGTGATGACTACCAAAATGTTGTATTGACAAACTCTTACAGTTCTTAACCCAACATTACTAGCAGATGATCCAATTGAACAGAAAACAATTCACCTGTTTTACTGCAATCAGATTCTGCTATCTCATTACAGATTTAACCCCACACAGGGTTAAAACAAAAAGCTTGCATCTTGTACCTCAGTCACTTTTACAGGAGATTTGTGAAGAAAATTCATTCCTGTCTTTTAGCCTAGTGCAGTAATTCACAAGCATTGCCGAAGGCAGGAAAAGCTATTAACACATAGTTTTGGGGTTGTTTTTTATTTAAACATAACTTTTTCAAAGTTCTGTTGGTTTTTTTTCCCCCTGTTAAACTCTAACTTTTCCCAAAGTCACCGTTTCCTATTTGGAGAAAGTAGCAGAAGCCAGAAAAGAATCATTGTTCCCCATTAACAGGCCTATCTCGATAAACACTGATCACTCCACTTCTATAGATTACCATGGCTCAGACAGCTGGAAATATCAATGAGCATTGAGAACACAGAGCTAGACCAATGAAAGGAATTTGAATTTGTGGAGGTGAGTATCACCCATGCTCATCTCCTACCTAGGCTCTGGGGAAGACTTAGGTGGCTCCAAAACAGGATCAGCAACAGCCAACGTGTAATCAGGACACTGCCTATGGCAGCCAAAAATAAATCAAGGAAAATAAAACCTAATTCCATCAAGGCCAGGTTCACAAAGAAATGCACAAATTTAAACATGATTTCAATATATTTAATCTCAAGACAAGTTAAATAATCAGTAGAATCTGAGCTCCATTACCTGGACAGGGAGAGATACAGAGAATTTAATCTCAAGACAAGTTAAATAATCAGTAGAATCTGAGCTCCATTACCTGGACAGGGAGAGATACAGAGAATTTCAGGTTCAGAAAGCCCGAAACTTTCCGTCAGTCAGGTGCTTAAACTACTTACTACCTAAAAAAAAAAAAAGAATGTCACTCTTCCTTTAAAATATCTAATAACTCAGTAGGAAGAGGACTCATACCAAACTTGAGACACCAAGATTCAGTTTCTTCGTCATGTTTTCAGTCTTCTCCCATCAGTCTAAGGAATACATCACTATAAGACTTAAACTTTTTAGATGACTATCCAAAAAAGAACTGCAGAGTTCATAGGTCACTTGAAGTGGCTGTGGTCATCTAGACTTTGTCATTGTCTTTACCTTATCTGTAAGTATGCTGGGGTATGCATCTTGTGCTGCTTTCGTGTGTTAAATTGAAGAGGTAATGGCCAACAAAAAGGTAGAGATCAAAACAGATGCACAGAAAATGGCTCAGTGTTGATATAGATTCGTGCATGATGGCTGTGTCTGTTTTAACTTATCTAAAGAGACCACTTCCTTCTCAAAGACATTTTTGTACTGAGATTAAATTGTTGACATACCAGACTTTCACAGCAGTTACTTACTGGGCAGCAGGATTTTAAAGATTTTCTCTGTTTTCTGCTGATAACATAACTGAAAACAAATTCACTTTCCTTTTTAATTTTACAGTCACTCAGACTTAAACAATTGCTCCTTTGTTTCTGGGATGACATTGACATGCTTCATTTTTACATGACTTCCAATTTGTTTTTATGACAAAGCCCTTAATAATGTTAATTTTCTCTCAATTTGTAAAAGCCCATGCTATTCAGATCGTTCCAGTTCTGAAACTTTCAGTACAGCATTTTAATGTCATTTTCATAATTTTATGAGTGTCATAACTGGCAGCAAATCACACAAATAACATGGAAAACTGAGGAATTCTTGTCTATCTTTCAGCTTAGTTTTAACCATCTCACCAGAAGCTACAGGAAATAACTTAAGTTTTCCATTGCAAATAGACCTACCTCTTACTTTAGTTCTTAAACCTGCATCTTATATTTTATCTTGCCAGAAACAAAATGCCAAAAATTCAGAGGGGAGCTCTCTTAATAGCGAACATATTCCATATCTCTATTTTTCATTTAAAAAACCCAACCAAACAAACAACAACTTAAATTAAAGTGCACCCTGTAAATGCAGAACCTCAAGATGAGAATAAGTTCAGCTGTACCACTATAGTCAAGAGGCTTTGGAATTTAATCAATGATGTGTTCCATGAGTGGCAAAGTGAATAATTGTAGATGCCCTACTGTAGTCAAAAACATCATTTGCAGATTCATTTGAGCCTTCTCTGGAATAACACAGCAAGTAAATCTCCATCAAGTCACCCAGCAATGCTTTCCCAGTTTTTTTAGCCCTTGCAGCCCCAGGTGAAAGAATTAATTTAACAACAAAACACTCCATCTGACTGGGAAACCATTGCCCCATTGATTTTTTACCACTTCATAATATCACACCAATATTTCTTAAAGAAAATTTACTAAGCCTTGGAATGGTAAAGTGCACTGGGCTCAGCCAGGTGTGCAATTCTATTGACATCTTGTGTGTTTGAGGTTCAGATTAGAAAGACTTATTTTTCTAAATAAGATAACCTCTCACAGAAAATAATTTTGCTAGTCTCACATCTTACATATGTCATTTTAGTTTGTGATCTCTATATCCTTAATACTTTAATCACTGCCCAGCAAAATTTCCATTGATAACAGGTTTCCTAGGCTTTTCAAAGTAGCAGCTTAAACAGGTATGGAAAACAAATGTCAACTTTACTTTGAAAAGTGAACCACCACTTGCTCTTACAGCTTCACCTTTCCTCTCTTTGGCTAGTCCAGCTCAGGACTCATTCATTCAGTATCCCGCCTCTATGGGACTTTGTTTTGAAAAGGCACAAAACATTTCCTGTAGTAATGTCCACCAGATCTCCTATTGGAAATCTTGACTAGGAAGCCACTGAGCAATCAGCACAGAGCAGAGGAAGAAGTCAAGATAAATAGGATCTAAGTCTATCATAACCAACTTCAAGAGGGCCAAATCTTTTGCTCTCTAGTTATCAGCAAGGAAACAACACCTTATCTCCCATTTATTAAATTATTAGAAGGCATTCAGCCACAGCTGCTTAACAGACTACTTCCAAGCACAGCTGTAATTTGCTACTGCCCTATGCTGTCAAAGAAACTATCAAAAGTCTGCTTTCCAAGAAGCCTGAGTGACTCTCATTCATCTCAGCTCCTTTAACAGATTCATTAAGAGCTCATTACTTTTATTACTTTGTTCTTAGTTAACAGGGTCTATGCTATTGAAACAAGGTATTGTGGGGTGTTTGAATTCTACAGCTGAACCATCTCACTGCTAGAAAACATTACATTCTGAGTAATTAATTGCCTCCTGTTCTGCTATTAGGAATTTATTCCTTTGAGTGTAAACCTCTGATAAAGAAAAGAAATCCAAAAGAAAGTGCCACATGAACAAAGCATCATGAAAATGTACTACAGAATGTCCCCAAAATGTCCTTACTTAGCCATTCAGAAATACTAATAAAAATCCACAGTGAATTTCAAAACTGTTTCAGTTACTTATAAATATACACACACGTATGTATATGTCTGTCTCTATCCAAAGTTATTAACAGTCCTGGTCTAGAACCTGCATGTCAGCTAACAAGGTTGAAGCATTTGTACACAATTAAATTCATTTAAAATACACAAACACATAAAATAGTTAGGAAGATGCACCTTTGAGAAAGCAGAGGGAAGATTTTAATTATTTATAAATAATAAAAGTTGTATTAAAGTTTAAAACTTTACTGTATCAATTTAAGGAATGCACTCTGACAGCAATGATTAATTTTTAGAGAGCTCCCAGTAAGCCAAACAAATTATATTTTGGACACTTACCAGAACAGTTTCTACAAAAGATTACTGTCCCTTTAGAATAACCCATTCATAATTGTCATTGTCATCCCATTAATACAAAATTGCCAGTCTCTTGACCATTCTCCTCTTAAGTCTCCAAGGTTTTCCCGAAAATTCAACATTATAATCCATTTACTTGAAACAGATTTTTCTGTTTAAGGTCTGTCCAAAAGCTTGTGAAAATAAGATCAGAAAAATAAGCGCTATCTAAGCTCTCTAATAAAATCATACTTCCATTTGTTCTCATGATAGCCTACAGAAGCACTGTATTAAAATTTAACCTATCAAGTTTCCAGTAAGGTTTACCAAAGTAAACAGACGTTATCTTCATGTGCTAACTGCAAACCACTCTTCCCTTCTTGTAAAATTAATGAGAGAAAGGCTCAGTGGCTCTCCTCTCTCCCCTTGCCTTGGCAGAAAGCAATTTTCTTCATGTTTCTGGATCTGATAAGCATCTAATAATGAAAACATTCATTTGTTTTGAGCTGCTTTTTAGCTGGGCAGGAATACACACAACCAGCCTAATTAGAATAAAAAAGCCTGTGTTAAAATCTCAATATGAGTGCAACATTAATAATAAGCACATTCTCACAAAACATAGAGTAGCAGTTCCCATGGCAACCGTAAGTCACTGCACATCTATTAAAGTAGGGCCTTTCTTCGCGTAAGTGCCAAAAGCACAGATAACGTGCCAACGATTTGTATGGTATGTATTTACATGGATGTATATGCATCCTCTATTGCATTAGTATGAATCTTACTAACTACAATTAATGCCACAGTTGTTCTCTCTCCCACAATCACTGAATAAAGCCACTATGGAAAATTGTTTATCATGTTATACACCATTTCTCAACTATTTTGACACGCCTGTCATGACTGTGTGACCTTCAAACTGCAGACACTCTTTAAACATCCCCTGATGCCAGTTAAATGGGTCAGAGTCAAGATTTCAGAGTAGCTGCTAATACTGCATGCCCTGTCTTCTTTGCAAGAACAGCTTCATGGTTCATACTCCACTAATATTGTTTTTGGTTCCTAAGAACCTTCCTGCTTTCTCCTGTCAACTTATTTTCCCTTTGACACAACAGTACTTCAATTAGTATTCAATTGAAAACATAAGTCTCCTAAGTCTCTCACCATCACTCTGACAGCCCAGACCTCACTCTTGGAGCAAGAACTCTTCAGTTTTGCTACTCTACCCTCATTTTACGGCTAGATTTTTGCTTTCTCTATTGCTGTTGCCCCCCCCAATGGCCCTTCTAGTCTGCTACAGAAAACAGAAGAAATATTCATGCTACTGTCTGAAATATACTTTGTGACCTCCATCATGCAGCTGAAAATGCTGGAAAAAGCTTCAAGAGCTAATGACACAATTGCATCTGGGTCCGCTTCAAAACCTAAAGCGTAGGCTGTCTCAAATGCTTTCCCACTCCTGACTAAATATCTCCTCTGGCAGCCTCTTAATTCATCCAAGACAGAAGTCTGTCTATGAGAATATCTAGATTAGGTATATGATACTTTATTATAATCTCAGTGCTCTCATCCCAGTTTGCATCTTTTATAAATACCGATGCTCCAGGGAAACCTTGGTTATATACTGCATGAGCAAATTTTGAGAGGTTTTAGCATGCAGTTATGTTTCAGTGCTTTTCCAAACAAAGTCTATACAAAAAGATGGACCTTACCTAACTCTGTAATCTTGCAACCCCTTTCTAGAAGTAAGAAGTAAAACAAAGAACATTATTCCTTAGGACATCTGGAAAGTCTTACTATGGGATTCATTTAAAGCACTAACAGCAATGATGCACGTACCAGAAAAATCACCCTTTTAAGTCTGTTTCCAAATAAAAAGTCTAAGAAACAAACAAAACCCCTCCATTCAGAATGACATACAGACCAAATGTGACTTACTAGACATTTTGAAGTACTAAAAGACTCAAGTATATAGTTCTAATGTTGAAAACATGCTGGGATGTACACTGTAAGACTGACCATGAAGTCAATTATCTGCATTGCAGATATAAGTAAAGTCATGCTTTTCAGAAATATGTGGTATACGTATTTCACCAGCTATATCTTAAACTAAGAGTAAATAACTTGGTGATGCCCACATTACCTAATCATTGCAACAATAGCTGAAACACAGTGCACTGAAATGTCTTTAAACTAGTAAAACACAGTTAATTTCAAGATAGCCATATGAAAAAACCTCTTCAAAACAATTTTCATTCCTAGCTTGAAGTTTATCACAACAGAAATTCAATATTTAATATAAATAATCCAGAAACTCTAACCAGTTGGAAACAGTTGAAACTTAATAGACAGGCCCCGTGGTACAGTAATAAGACACTAAAAGGGAAGTAACAAGATTTGCCTTCTGTGTTTCGCTTCTCTGAGTCTTATTTTTCCTAAAAGTGAAAGGGAGCAAATTTGAAAAAGGTAGATGAAGTTCTCTGTGAGAGGACTTTATGAACCCTGAGTGTGCTGTCGCCGTGACTGAGTAGCCTGCAACTAGTCACCTGCCCAGTGCTCCCTTCACTTGCCATTCACCAGTTAAGTAGGCTCTGTCCTCACTACCAAACCTCTTAGATGTAATATTTCTGAACTCGCCTTCATAGCTATCTTTCCATCTACTGCCCCATACATCTCTGCAGACCTTCACAGATCATCTTCTCACCTTATGGAGAAATATCAACAGAGCTAACATGTTCGATACCTAGTTTATCCCAGGCAACTCTCGCACCCATTTTCAGTTTCCATCCATCCCCGAGAACTTTTTTCAGAAAAAGGAAACAATAATGTGCACATGTTCTCCTCAACAACATGTAAGACATTTCGATGACTAGGAAGAGCTCTGTGAACATGTTTTAAAGTCTGAAGTACCCTTACTGATCCAGTCTGCACTCACAGCTGCACAAGGACTTGAGTAGTGCGTGCTGGATGACCAGCAAATCCCAAGTATTGCAGATGTTCACTCAGAAACACACACTTTCGTCACATTTATTATAACCTCTCCTGTCTACAAGCCCAACCTAGAATTTAGGAATAAAGTACTTTAGACTTGTCAAGAATAGAAAATGTGGAATCATCAGAAAATAAACAGCTGCAAAAACAGTGGAGCATTTTCCTCCATAAGTATAAAGTCAAAGAAGTTGGTTGCCATGGGCAAAAACTCAAAACTTATTCCATCCACTGGCCTGAAAATAAACAGCAATAACACTAGATCTTCACACCTCTGCACACTCATTAATGCATTCTCAAAAGGCATTCAGATACAGAAGTATGACTAACCTTCTTACTGGATTAGGAAACAAGTATATGGTGAACTTCTGACTTTCTGAACTGTTTATTGTTAGAATCATAGTCTTAGTCAACACAGATGGAAGAAGTCTTTTAGGAGACATTAGAAGACAGATTTATGCAAAAAACAATGCAAGGCATCACTCCTAACATCTGTGCTCTTAAGAAGTTGAAAATGACAATTTATAGACCATACCATATCATACAAAGTTTACAAAAAAAAAGAAAGAAAAAATGTCAGAGAGTGAGCTTCACTCAAAGAATTTCAAGCATGAATTGTGCAAGTTATCAACACAAAATACAAAGGATGACAAAAATGTTACTGGGTTTCTGAACCAGTTTCTGAAACAAAGGAAGCGATTCCAAACAAGGAGGAGTAACAGAAATAGGAAAGTAAACCTTTTTTGGGGGGGTGGAGGGGGGAGATAAAATTTTCCATTTACTGTTAAAGAGCTTCAGATATGGCAGGTAAAAGGTAACGTGCATATAATGCAGTTATACTCATAATTGATCTGTTTTTCTATTATAGCAGAATATGTATACAAGGCATATATTAGGAGATAATGCCAAACAAAGTGCATGTGCTACATAAAAGAACAGAGATACGTATTTTCTCCTCATCATCTTTACTTTTTTTTTTGTAAGCGATTCTCCCAATTTCCATTTTTTTAATCTCATCTACTTCTTTCTTACCATTCTTCTCTGTGTAATTTCCCCCATCTACCGACCATATTTTTTTTTTCTTCTGTACATGTTATTTGTTTACCTTCTCCCCCATTAACCAGGTAAAAACATTTGGAAAATAAGTAATGATACAAGATGTTCCTGTAGTGAATGTCATCGGAGGATTACAAAGCTGTTCATTAGATTTAATTAAACTTAACAACATTCCTCTGCCTGCTGGAAAGGATTACAATAATGAGTTTAAAGATGGAAAAAATGAAACCCAGAGAAGGTAGGGTCTGTCTATAGCTCCTGGAAGAGGAAAAAACCATTTGACGTGTTGATTTGAGCTGCTAATGCCTCAGACTTTCCGTTGTTTTGCAAATTTGCTGCTTCCTTCCCTCCTATACACTCTGCTGAGCACCAGTATTCTTGTAATGTAATGGGCATACAGAAGGAGGCTATGCAAGATTGCCTGAACTAATTCTGAGTTAGAGGGTCCCAATTCACTAACAGAATTGACAAAGGTATAGGATACATCATACATTAAAGGTAATATTCTCTGATTAAGAGAGTTGTAAGAGCATCATACCCTGAGGGCTGCCAGTCAGGCTTTGCAGGGGTGGAGTACATGAGGCCAGAGCTCAATATAGAAACTTCTGCTACCTAATTCACACTTACTCATACCTGCATAGTCAGAACAACCTGAACAACAGCGTGGCTGGCACTTAACAGTCTAGAAAGCTGAGAACCTATCATTACAGATAAAATTAGAAGCGGAAATAAGATGCTTCTAAAGGTTCAAATATGTTTGATCCCAGCATTTGATCTGGGAATTTCTCCACATTCTAATTTAGTTTATTTTATATCAATTCAGCTAAAAAAAAAAAAAATTCCTTAAAAACTCAAGCTGCAGCAACTTAGCATGCACTTCTTGGATTAATTGAGTAGTAATTTTCAAACAGGAAAGTGAAGAGCTACTGAAGCTATGCAAAGTGGTGAAGAGTTATGGAAATCATAATGAGCTATACCGTGAAACTTCAAATAATAAGACACTTAATACTCAGTGGCACTAGCCTCATAAATCACATCAACCAGATCTTATTAAAAGGGGGACGATCTTCACTTTATACATAATCAGTATTGACACTTGGTCAAAAGAAACTCACAGCAATGGGAGACTTTATCCAAAGAAGGACTACAATCAGACAGACATTTCTTCTAAAATGAAATCAACTGACAAAAAAGGAAGAATCCATACTTTTTTTACGGATTTAAAAGGAAAAAAAAAAAAGTAAAGCTTCCTACACTATGACACAAAAGTTTACCTCTTTGAATAATATTCTTCTGTAAAATTAGCAATTAATTTTGACTCATCCAGAAAACACAAAGGATTCAACTAAGAACCATGAATGAACCCATGGCTGATTTCAAAATCAAAATTGGGATGTCTTCTTTCCCTGACCTTTGTATTCTATTGCCATGTCTTATAGCATCTTGATTAATGTCATTCATAAATGAAGGAAGGAACCATGTCTATAAGCAAGAATCATATCTTGTAAGGGCAGTATGTTTGACTTTCAAGCAAAAGTGAAACAGAGCTTTGCTTTTTCTGTATAATTAGCCCATTGATTTTCCAGGAAATATCATTCATCTAGTTCCATCCTTTTCGTGTCCTCTTAGCCAGAAGTGTAATTAAAAAGCCAGTTCCCTCAGGTACTGGTAAAATTAAATGGAACATGGGGTCTCACAACACAGGACATTTCCCAAAGCTAGTAGATAGGAAAGAAAGGTTAAATTTTTTTAATATTCTGAATATTACGGGTCAAATTAATTCCTAAGGTAGCTGTGTAGAAGTCACGGTAATTTGCCCCACGGGTAGACTTACAGAAGATATAGGGCTGTCTTAGTGTTTATGATTTCCTGAACTGCAAAACAATGGCTGACATATTGCAGGTTTAAAATTCTGAAACTTCTGAAATGGGTATTTATTGCTCTGGAAGAAGAAGGCAGCACTTTTTACTCCAATAAATATGCCACTGCTATGGCCTCTAACAAGTCTCTAATTAATATATTTAACTATAACAATGCACAATCTGAAATACAGCTGCTTAGTCTTCATTGTGATATTTAAAATTTCTTAACACAAGTGAGGATAGACAGGAGTATAAATAAAAAAAACAGCATTAATACTATTAAAATTAAGGGAGAATACATGATACTGACAGGGCAAAAAGCTGCCTAAATTCACATCTTAAGTGTTCAGTCAACTTGAGAGTGACACGGTACCTGAAGTGAATGACACCAACTTACAGTGAGAGTTTATGTAGCTCGTGTTCAGCATTGACTCTGTCAGTTTTATAGGATCCATGTTTTCTGGAATCGAACTGATATTTCATTGCAAGGCTTTCTCCTTGGAAATTAGGATTTTGGTGCTAAATATAAATGCATTCAGTCTCTCTCAAAGTTTGCAGTCAAGGGCAGAAAGCCTTAATAATCTCTTTTAATAAGCTGTGATGTTTGCTAAGAGAAAAATAAGAGCATTTAGTAGATTTGCACCACCTATAATCCTTGTCCCTTACATGCTTACCTTATCTGATATAGATTTGTCTGAAATGGGGCAGAAAAAGCGAACATCATGTTCCACAAAATACTGCACCAGTGATGTATGCGACAGTTTTATAGTATTTTCAGCATTTGTCGCTATTCTTTTCTTAAAGCAGTCTAATGTTTTTTATGGTTGCTCAACACTAAGCAGATGTTTTTACTGAAGTAGTGACAATGACGTCTAACTTCTGGGGAATGCAGAACACCCCTGACTAGCTACCTTTGATTAGAGCTTCTTAATGCATCAGAGTTCTGGTATTATTATTTTGGAGCTATTTAAAGTAAATCAGTAAAACAAGTTAATTTACGGATATTATAGCTCTTTCCCTAAATTTACCAGTATCCAAGATACAGCCTGAATGAAAAAAAAGTTTTAAGTTTTTCCAGACATATAGCTATCACCATATTTTTGAGAGCTGTTTAAAATTTCTTTTTCAGCTCTCAGATGTTGAATAAGTATACAACCGTTCAGTTATGAAGAGATAAAAATGTTCCAATTAAATATCATTCCAACAGCTTTCCATGTAGATTTGGTGTAGTGTCTAACATGTCTCGCTTTGGCCGCACGCTGTATTACGGCTCACTGATGCCTCTCCCTACAGCTCATTTTTAGTAATATGGTATGTACCACAATTAGATGCCTGAGTTCGTATGTCCATCTGTTTTCTGGTGCTCTGCCTTCCATTTCATGTGATTCCTTTTCTCCATTGGTACAAGCTGCTCGCTCATCTAGAGCCTAGAAATATTTGATGCCACATCCTTTCCAACTTGCACCAAGATTTCTCAGAGTGTATTTTTGTATTGTCATCAGAGGATATGGTACCTTTGTGCCAAATATGAACTATATGCACATTACACAGCATTACACAGGTAATATGCTACAAAGCAGATGCTTCTGGCTGCTTCCTTGTGCATTCCACCATCAAAATTTCAATCAGTGTAACCCAGAGTAAGCAAACAAAAATATGGCCCTATTCAACATTCAGTCTGCTTCAGGCATCCTAAAGTAAGAATGTACATAGATTGACTTATCTGTAACAATTACGATGAATTCTATCAAACTGGTGTCAATGGTCTAGACAATCACATCCAAGTTTCAGATGTGCAGTGTCACTGGGGAGACTAATAATATGAATGAATAGTAGAAAAGGAAGTATCCTCCTGTTAGCTGCAGGACATTTGTGCAGAATCTGTAGTATTTTATACGGTACTTTAATACTTTGTATATAGCATGTATACAAAATTTGGCATAAATTATTATAGAGGCTTTTACAGGTCTAAAAAAATAAAATTGGTAATCTATGTCATTCTTAAAATGAGTTAAAAGTATAGTTTTAGGTGCTACATCTGCTCTAAAACTTTTCTGCCAGGAGAAAAACAACTGAGTAACACTACAGGCTCTGGCTAACTGGTTTTTACAATATACAATGAACTATGAAATAAAAAAAATAGCTGTACAGAATCTGTCTCTCTGTATTTACACTGGTTTTACTAAGATAAGAATTTGTCCTTAGTTATCTAATTTAGGAGAAGTCCCTGTTTAAAAGAAAGGGTTTAAATGTCATACAAACTGGCTGAGTAAGTGACAGGCATCCCTGGACTGCATCCAGGGGCAGCAGGCACATCTGGGAAAGTGGAAGTCATAGAGTATTAGCTATATTAGTGGATTTTTAAAATGAACTGACTTACAAATCTAAGTGGATTTTTATTTCAGATTGTTATAAAGAAAAGTAGGAAAGTCTTTCATAACTGATCAATTCATGTCAAGTTCTATCTGGCTGAGATACATTAATCAGGTATTAGTCAATCGAAGAGTACAAAACAGTTTAACCTAGTGTCAGTAATAGCCAAAGCAGGGTTCCTATGCTTTGTCAGTGAAAGTGCCTGCTAAGAAATAAATGCAAAGAACACTAATAATCTATGAACATACTTATTTTCTCTTACGTATACCTATATCACATCCCCTAAAGTACCTACCATGGGACAGAGCGAAACCTTGGCAGGATGAAAGGATGGAGAGGAGTACAGGTCCAGGGAAACCACACACAAGTAAAATTCTGGTCCCAGTGGTGTTAATGTAAATGCTTTTCTGCCTCCAATAGGATCAATTCATTTCACTCTAGTAAATTTGCAAGAGTGGAAGAGCTACCTGTTTCTCCCTTCCTAGCTGCTCAGTCTGTTATATACACATGTATAGTTCTCATTTCAGTGATTTTCAATTACAACACTTTGCTCCTTGTCTTCTGAAATGTTTCATAATACATAGCTTGCAGCCACGTATTTTTCTCTAAAATGATTTGCTAACACAGTCTTTTCAACAGAGCTTTTTCATTGCTATTGCTAAGGAAGAACATTTTGCCTCAAAAACGCCTCTGTTTTTCTGTCTGCTATTGGACTGACCACCATAAAAAAGAAATCTGAAATTAAAGAAACTAGAAAACTTCCAACACAAAGAATATGAAGAAATACAGTTGAGTATTTGGGTATTCTATGAGAAGGCATATCTTAATGTCAGATTTACATAATCTGACTGAAGATAAAGGTAAGTAAAAGTCATCTTTTAATCCGATCTTTTTATTGACCTTCAAGCAGTGATGTAGAAACAGTAAAAACTTCATGGCACTATTTAAATGAAGGTGAGCTGAATGCATAAAAACTCATGATAATCAGTTACTGCAAAAAAAAAAAAACATTCAGTCTTAGACTTCCTGGTAGTGTTTACCTAAGCTTTTTCCCCATCTTAGTATATTTAAATTTCGGGATGAGTTTGCTGATGGCTGAATGCCCTTCTGAATAGGACCTTATTTCTTGCTTGGTCCTCAAGCTCTGTAAGAATTGAGGTAAAGAATTATTCTTGAAGAATCTCAATGAGTAAGTCTGATTTGAACTATTTAACAGTGACATCGGTGAGCTTCACCATCTGAGGATCACTGCAGCCTAGGAGTAGAGTATTTTGTCGCTGCACATGTATACAGAAACATTGAACCTGGGAAAGTGAGATACCCTGACTGCAAAACCTCTCTGACTATCTGCATTCTGCACTGCTCTTAAAGGTACACATGTTAGTCTGTAGGATGTATGGCCATACACTTGTGTGCATAAATTTTATCTGTTCCAAGAGAAAAGTATATCTCCCTAACAAATTCTTCAGCAAGGACAGACTGAAGTTATGGGAAAGACAAATCTGTCTGCTGAATGGAATACAGTTTTTCTAGTGCAAACTTCATTTTATTTATGTGTCTATAAAACCTTCCCATTCCTACAAGGGAAATCCACCCAGCATTAGACTATTACTCTCTTGAAAAAGAACTGTCATAAACATGCAAGAGCGTAAGAAGCATCAACTCTGAGATACTATCAGTACTATTCTCAAAGTTAGGAATTATTTTACTATAATCAAATAGTACTAGATAAATGAGAACATCAGTGGGATATTATTTTGGGTAGGCAGAACACTGAGAGACTGAGGCTTAATTCATTTGAGCTAAATTAGTGCACCAAATACATATTTTTGTTAAACATTTCCTGTTATGTCAAATCTTTCCTCTTAAAAAGAATAAAACCCACAAAAAGCATATTCTTTTTGTGCTTATAGCAGTACATATAAAAGTACACATAGCAGAGCAGGAATGGCAATCTTATCATTCTCAGTCTTATCACACTTTTGTTAGTAAAACATCTGCTAAGCCTGCAGGGTAAAATATGTCCATTGATAATGCTTTGTTGAGCTCCTTATGTTAATAAGCTTATTGTTTATAAATTGTCTAAAACAGCGTAATCCTAAAGGTCACCAGTGAGCACTTAGTCTGCAAAACTATGTCTCTTTCTGATCATATGTATGGTCACAGTGAAAATACCTGGACTAGTCAATATTGAAAAGATGTTCTAGCATTACTGCTATCATCTAATTCAGAAACTACAGGAGAATGTTCCTCATGATGATGATAACACCCGTATAGTCTCTTGGGCTGCTTTTGCATTCTTATATTATGCATGACATGGATCACCTGGGAGGGCATCCATGCAGTGACACTTGGGCCATACGCTTAGGTTTTCTGTCAAAAGCAACCAGTGTGCAACAGCAGCAGGGGCAGGAATGGAGGGCTTATGCACATTGCAGAATTAGGACACTGCTGGATGCACATCTGGACTCTGATCAGTGTGAAATAATTTGTGAAATGCTCTGAAATATATAGCATAAAGGTCTGCCAACTTCTCTTTCTTTCAAGCAAGTATCCCAGAAACATATACCTGCTTAACAAAAATCATCTGACAACTATGTTACATACAAAACCAATTTATAAGTACTTGTGAAGACAGTACAGAGGTTAACTGGGAAGATCAGGAAAAAAGCATAAAAACAAGTGAAGTAATTTTGATATCCCATTATCACTATATTTTATGGATACTAGAGATACACACATCAATAGAACTGTGTTCATTCTTCAGCTAAACAATAACATCTCTCTTAGCTAAATTGTCAGGCATTTGGACTGTACAGTAATGTATTACAGTCCAAATACAAATACAGTATCCTTGTTTACTTTCTGATACCTATGGAGGTAAAATAACCACCCAGGTGAGAACAACCACAGTAACTCATTTGATCAAGGTCATAAACTGCTAGGGTTTTAAATGTAAACCTACTTTGAGGACTAAAAGGTTTGTACACTAAGTACAATTGTTAGCTGGCCTTGAATTAAACAGTGTATACATTCAGCAAGTGAACTGAAAAACCAGACGTGACAACATTAAGAAAGAGAGCTAAGTAGTTTCTAGCTTTAAAATAACACACAAAGAATGAGAGAAGAAAATGCATTAATTCTATTGTTTTTAATGAACCTGTAGCAAACCTTGAGGTGTGATTGCATGTAAGAGATGGAGAGACCAGTTTGGCTAAAATGAGGAATATTACAGACCATAAATTACCCATTTTTCTGACATTTTAAAAGTTCAGCTTTAGAGTTTTCTTTTCCTTGCCTGATTTTCCCAAACAAATTAAAATTTGAAGAGAGAAAATTTTAAACGTGATCAAAAAACTAAACATTTTTCTGCTCCATTTATGATTTTAAGGAGCTATCAGAAAGCTTCTTCTGGGGAGATTTCTGATCATTTTTCCAAGAATCAAAAGTCTCAGAAGGATAAAATTCAAGATTAAAAAAATCCCTTAGTATGTTATCAAGTGTCAAAAGCATTGTTGTTATACATATAAAAGTTGCCTATTTTTTAAGAGGAGCAGGATAAAGAATGAAGTTTAATGCTACACAGTCCAAAGTCAATTAAGAATAAAACCACACAAAAATTCTCCTTGTATATAATTTGTCTTCTCAAAAGGGCTGAGGTGGCAGGGTCAATACAAATGCTATGGCATTCAGGACAGGGGCATCATGTCAAAGGCAGCCTTTAAGACAGAGGAGGGGGGACCAAAGCCACACTTTGGTGCACATATCTTAACCACATTTAAACAATTGAGTTAGATGCCTAAGAGTTGTTTAAATCTAAGCCACCCACACAGATACTCTTTTTAGTCAATGGAAGGAAAGAGGAAGCTCCAAAGGGCTCTTGAGTTCTTTTATCTTAAAACAGGATTAATTACCCCTTGGAAGGGGGAAGCTACGTTTCCATTTATTTTAGAAGGGCTTAGACAAATATCTTACACACTGAATTTAACATAAAAACCTTTGTATCAGCTGGTGAAGGGAAACAGTCCACGTGTGTTTGTGTCCCCCTCCCCCCCACACCCCAAGCTTCTGTTATACATTTCAGGTAAAGGTGCTTCTGCAAAAATTATCAACATCTGGTTTGTAGCATGTATGCTTCAACTCTGCAAAGCCACCTGTGGGCCACTGAAGTTCCCCTTACACTGTGAAATGGCAGGAAGCCTTTTTTTCTGGTTCTCTTTATGAAGAAGAATTTCACTCCACAAAAAAATAGAGTGAAAAAAATCCATCTAGAAGTGCTGGAATTTTGGAATCAGCCTGTAGCCATGACCTACAATGTGAGGCTAGGCAGATCAAAAATAGAAACTAATAGCATCCAAACTGTGTTTACACTATTAATTTGATCTGGTGCTGAGAATAGGCTGCTTTTGAAGGGGCTGTGTAATTTCCCATATGAAATGATAGAGAATGAGAAAAATGAGAAGCGTACAGTCTTTATTATGTTTTTCCTCCCCAGCCTTCAAGATGTTGCAGCCCTTGCAGACATTTAGAAATACCCTGCTTAAAATGAAAATAGTAAACAACACTGATTTCTACCAACTTAGCAGTACCAAGAAAGAAATGAAAAAGCAGCTCAAAATGCACAGGGGAGATAGAAAAATAAGGCTGAAAGGGTCATTGTGGACCAGACTGTAGGTTATAAACTAATCTTTGAAGATTAAAATGCATCCTAAAGAATGCAAATAGATTATCATTATCTACTCTAGATATTTGCTTCTTATTGAGAAGCTCCATTCCTTGCAGCTTATTATTTTTCCAGCAGTGTCTCTTCATGCTTTCATTGGCTAGTGAGAGCTACTGTACATTTTGCATGACTTATATGGGAAAAACCCATAACTAAAGTGCTGATGGCTACCACTTTTATGGGATGCTGTCAGCAATACAGACATCTTCTTTTGCTTGTTTGTCTTAGCTCTCAGATTAACTTGCCACATTCTAGTCAAACAACCACATGCGACCCTCTGGCTACCAAAAAGGGGAAAAAAGCCCAGTTTTCATTGGCTATATTATGATCTGTTAAGGACATTAAAGTAGAGAAGTTCCTTAAGGTGAACTTTTGATAACAGCTGACAGAGGGCACTTTCTGTTTAGATTGTGTAGTGATGCTACTTTAGCAGTGACCTTGCAAACCCACTTTACTAACAACATATGCTGGGGAAGAGAATATGCTTGACTAGTTTTTCTTATTTGATTTCTATCATGTTTGTTTTAAACTTGAGTAAGCTGTGTGCTGCAGCATACATAAAAAATTATTCCCATTTCCCACTCGCGTTTTCCCCGAGATCATAATTTTCGGCAGTACCAGGCTCCTCCCATTTCTTTCAAAGTCAGAGTAGCTGTTTACTGTGTGGGAAAGCAGTAAGCACGGCTCCTCAGCATCCCTGCAGCCGCTGGCTGCTGTGAGATGCCAGGTAAATCACAGGTGCTCACCCCGTCTCACGCTCTCCACCCACACAATGGTGACAATTCTCCATACCTGCTTCAAGTGCTGCAGAGATTAAGTAGATTTTATTGGGGATGGCCTGTTGGTTCGCAGGACAAAATTAGTTCTGTGTCTTACATTGACATTTTGGTAGATTAGGGGGCTTTGTTGTACTACTATGAGCTGCTATTAAGTAATGCTTTAATATGATTCTAATGTGAATTGTACCAAATTTCCTGTCATTTCATCAGCAAGAAGCAAGCAATAGCTTCAGCCACTGCCACCCTCTAGCTGCAAAGAGCAATTTGGCTAGCAGCAGTCCACGCGAAAGAAGGGACAATATTCTCAAGTACGTCTGAAACAGCTGCCTTTTTCGATACTTCCTTGAGGGGATGGAGCATATGATTTCTTGGACATACATGTGCTCCATTGGCCCAACCAACAGCAGAGCAAAGTTATTTCTAAATTTAACTTTGGTTTAAAATGGCAATTCCATGTTTTTCTATTACATGTAAGAATAATTACATTTTTTACAGAACCTTAAGCATGGTTTTATTTTTGCTGAGCATAGAAGTATTAAAACATGTCTCTGCCAAAGAATAGTGGTGACATGAAAAAGCATAAGATCAGCAGGTATAGAAAAAAAAATTAAAGCAGAAAACCCAAGGAATAAATAACAGATAAACAGCACCACAAAAAGTGCATCATAAATGCTTTGTTTCCTAAACAGGGAGAGATAAAGATAGGCCAAAATGAGAGAAATTTTGCAGGCTTCTCTTTAAAAGAAATGTATAGGGTTTGGATTTTTTAAACTGTGTAAGTAAAATTCAGGTGGACTCTGCTGATTGGTGATATTAATTCAGAGCATACAGGAGACAAATGGCTTGTATCCAAAATAAAACAAAATGTTACTTCTTGTCCAAACAGTCACAATGCAGTCAAAAAAAAAAAAATCATGTTAATTCATTTTCAGAATGATATGTCAGATTAAAATAGTTACTTTCTGGTATCATTATGACGAGGCAGGAATCTAATACCTCCATCATACTATAGAACTGTATAAGTTTTATTTGCAAAGCTTTCACTATATTTACTGTAAAATTGGCAGTTTGCTCTTTTCCAGAGATAGCTGGACAGTTTGTGTATGATTCAAAGACAGACAACCTTTGCCCAATAATTTGTTGTATTTGGTTTTGGTGAGTTTTTCTCTAAGGAATAGAAAGTGTCGTACACTATCAAGCTTTTCTCTCTCCCCTGCAAGACAATCAAAATAGTTTTCAATGTGGAAACAAAACTGATAAAGTCAAAACATCCTTTTGAATTACATTATCCAGTTCCAGATACAATACAGGGGAAGAAAGATGTTAAATGCCTCATAATTCACAATTGCATTTATCAAATTGAAATTGCTTAAATTATTCTGCAGAAAGCTATACTAGCTTACATCATGATCCTTCAAGCCACAGTATGACTTACAAAAACAGTAACAAGAAAAAAGAGCTGTAAGGTAAGTATTGCATGGAGTAATTAATTATATTATATATAATTTCGCTTTCTTTGCGTGACTGGCTCTATAAAGTTTGGCTAATACACTTATAGCTATATTTCTCTAGTTAGTTCTTAATTGCCAGATGGACCTCCTACCACTCTGTACTAAGATTTAGTACAGCTAATAAATAAGATTACAAGCTCCTTGGAGCAGGACTCACCTTATTATTTGCGTGAAATGTAAACACAGTGATAACACTACAGTAAGAAAACACAATATTATCTATTCATCATGGTCTGTTCCGATAAGCCAGTCAGAATCGTGGTGTTGTGCAGAGTTTTATTTTCAAAGCTTCAAGAAGTATTCCAAAGGTTCGATATGTATTAAAAAACACAACTGTAGCTGTTTGATAGTGGATAAAATGAGGCTGAGTTATTCATCATGCTACAAAAACAGGACAATGTGCAAATTTCTGGTCAGAGAACTGGTCTGAGGCTTGGGAGTGGAACAGAGCAATGATGAACAGTTGTGCAGAATTGCTAACTGCAACTTTAAGTGAATTCTAATGTTTCCTGATAACTAGGATCACCACCAAAATTACACATTACCACTGAGCAGTTTAATATGCCTAGACTCTGCTTGACAGTTATTTCAATACATCTACAAAATACTATGTGAATTTAAATATTTTAAATTATAAACAGTGAGATGACTCTTGTGATATGAAAATCTTACACACAGCCATAACATTACTAGGTGCTCTCAAGCACCTTTCCTTTTTCAATCTCAAAATGTATTAAAAGTAACGGTAAGTTTTGAAATGTCATCATTATTCGTTTTAGTAGCTTTTAGCAGCAGGATAACATCCAGTCAGAAACTAAGAGTCAGCACTGGTTTATGTAAGGATGATAGCTATTTATGGAACATGTCTCAAAATAGCCCATTACCATAAGGAATCCACCAACAGAGAGGCACATACACATACATACAGAGGATGGAGATCCAAGCAAATTCTGGCATTCCTCTCTCTAGCTTTCATCAACTTAGAGAATCCACAGTAACGTAAGGACAGTGTAACACATCAACAGTTAACACGTATGTTGGATTATGACTTATGCATTAAGCAGCTATGCAGGCAATATATACAGAGCACAGCAATACTCCCCTGCCTCTCCTCTACATGAGAAAAGCTCTTCCTGCGCTCCCTCAAACTCTGCCAGACTCTGCAAAAAAGGAAAGCAGCCCCCACAACACTGTGCCTGGTAGGAAGTGGGCAAAACCAACGCAAACTGGGGCTCCTTGGGCCTGGATGACTCCACACAACAGGTAATGGAGCGAAGTGGCTACACTGCATTCAGTATGCAAAGGGAAGCTTCCTCTATGCAGGTGTTTCTAAGAGTTTTGCAGTAAGCTCAAGCTATTTTTAAGTTGGAAGCACTAAAAAGCACCTGTATAGCCAGACTTACAGCTCTGTTTACTTCAAAGCTTCTGAAGATGAGTGCTCCAAAACTGTGTCATAAAACTGAGCTAACCTCACCACTGTACCCCCACAACTTCTGAC
>VZTQ01015557.1:36059-99203 GCA_013400755.1 Pelecanoides urinatrix
ATATATATATATATATATATATAAAAAATCTTAAGCTGTTGAAAACTTCATATTGGCAAAGATCTAGGATGTCTCAGGCACTTCTGTGCCCAGTAAAGAAAAGAAGCTTAACAAGTACATGTACTTGAATGAAATTTCAGTTCTCTAGGGCACTTTTACTGTGGATTTCACATTTACAGATGAAACACATAAGATAATGCAAAAATTTGGGAACACCCATAATGGCTTCAGCCAAAGGTCCATTTACTCAGTGTGCTGACGGTGATGTGCAAAGATGCAAGATACCACAAAAATGATACCTCTCCTTCAGCATACTCCATAACTTTTGGAAATCAAAGATTTAGAGATATCAAGACCAAACATCATGCAAGCCATCTTCTATACTTAGAGAGTTAAAAGATTTCACATGATAGACAAAGGATGAATGGCCAGATTCTGCAGCATTTCTTTGAACATTTATTTATTTTAGTGAGTTCTTGTGATGCCTGCGTAGGGCAGAGAGAGAGAGTCCTGCACTACTCACCCACTCAGCTGCCATCAGCGACAGGCTGGTGAAACCCCAAACACAAGGTATAAAATTCTCCTTTTTTTTTTTGGNAATGCAGTCAAAAAAAAAAAAATCATGTTAATTCATTTTCAGAATGATATGTCAGATTAAAATAGTTACTTTCTGGTATCATTATGACGAGGCAGGAATCTAATACCTCCATCATACTATAGAACTGTATAAGTTTTATTTGCAAAGCTTTCACTATATTTACTGTAAAATTGGCAGTTTGCTCTTTTCCAGAGATAGCTGGACAGTTTGTGTATGATTCAAAGACAGACAACCTTTGCCCAATAATTTGTTGTATTTGGTTTTGGTGAGTTTTTCTCTAAGGAATAGAAAGTGTCGTACACTATCAAGCTTTTCTCTCTCCCCTGCAAGACAATCAAAATAGTTTTCAATGTGGAAACAAAACTGATAAAGTCAAAACATCCTTTTGAATTACATTATCCAGTTCCAGATACAATACAGGGGAAGAAAGATGTTAAATGCCTCATAATTCACAATTGCATTTATCAAATTGAAATTGCTTAAATTATTCTGCAGAAAGCTATACTAGCTTACATCATGATCCTTCAAGCCACAGTATGACTTACAAAAACAGTAACAAGAAAAAAGAGCTGTAAGGTAAGTATTGCATGGAGTAATTAATTATATTATATATAATTTCGCTTTCTTTGCGTGACTGGCTCTATAAAGTTTGGCTAATACACTTATAGCTATATTTCTCTAGTTAGTTCTTAATTGCCAGATGGACCTCCTACCACTCTGTACTAAGATTTAGTACAGCTAATAAATAAGATTACAAGCTCCTTGGAGCAGGACTCACCTTATTATTTGCGTGAAATGTAAACACAGTGATAACACTACAGTAAGAAAACACAATATTATCTATTCATCATGGTCTGTTCCGATAAGCCAGTCAGAATCGTGGTGTTGTGCAGAGTTTTATTTTCAAAGCTTCAAGAAGTATTCCAAAGGTTCGATATGTATTAAAAAACACAACTGTAGCTGTTTGATAGTGGATAAAATGAGGCTGAGTTATTCATCATGCTACAAAAACAGGACAATGTGCAAATTTCTGGTCAGAGAACTGGTCTGAGGCTTGGGAGTGGAACAGAGCAATGATGAACAGTTGTGCAGAATTGCTAACTGCAACTTTAAGTGAATTCTAATGTTTCCTGATAACTAGGATCACCACCAAAATTACACATTACCACTGAGCAGTTTAATATGCCTAGACTCTGCTTGACAGTTATTTCAATACATCTACAAAATACTATGTGAATTTAAATATTTTAAATTATAAACAGTGAGATGACTCTTGTGATATGAAAATCTTACACACAGCCATAACATTACTAGGTGCTCTCAAGCACCTTTCCTTTTTCAATCTCAAAATGTATTAAAAGTAACGGTAAGTTTTGAAATGTCATCATTATTCGTTTTAGTAGCTTTTAGCAGCAGGATAACATCCAGTCAGAAACTAAGAGTCAGCACTGGTTTATGTAAGGATGATAGCTATTTATGGAACATGTCTCAAAATAGCCCATTACCATAAGGAATCCACCAACAGAGAGGCACATACACATACATACAGAGGATGGAGATCCAAGCAAATTCTGGCATTCCTCTCTCTAGCTTTCATCAACTTAGAGAATCCACAGTAACGTAAGGACAGTGTAACACATCAACAGTTAACACGTATGTTGGATTATGACTTATGCATTAAGCAGCTATGCAGGCAATATATACAGAGCACAGCAATACTCCCCTGCCTCTCCTCTACATGAGAAAAGCTCTTCCTGCGCTCCCTCAAACTCTGCCAGACTCTGCAAAAAAGGAAAGCAGCCCCCACAACACTGTGCCTGGTAGGAAGTGGGCAAAACCAACGCAAACTGGGGCTCCTTGGGCCTGGATGACTCCACACAACAGGTAATGGAGCGAAGTGGCTACACTGCATTCAGTATGCAAAGGGAAGCTTCCTCTACGCAGGTGTTTCTAAGAGTTTTGCAGTAAGCTCAAGCTATTTTTAAGTTGGAAGCACTAAAAAGCACCTGTATAGCCAGACTTACAGCTCTGTTTACTTCAAAGCTTCTGAAGATGAGTGCTCCAAAACTGTGTCATAAAACTGAGCTAACCTCACCACTGTACCCCCACAACTTCTGACATAAATACTAGAAGGCAATGGAGAACCCTTGGCCTCCCCAGTGGGAGTTTTGCCAAGGTCCACCATTTATATTCAGCACAGGTCTCCTCCCCGAATAGAATGGCGTTACAGTCTTGCCCTCCTCCAAAACCATTATACTTGAATGTTCTTAATGGTCCCTTGGGCTATAAACAATTTTTCTGAACATTTGCAATGATTAATAGCTAGATGGAAATAATGTGCATCCCCACAGATTAGCCATTTGATCCTTAAGTTGTCAGGTATGATGTTATTCTGAAGTGAGATAATGCAACTTGGGTATTTAGGTGACAGCTGAACAAACAGAAGATCAACATGATGTGCCAGTGTTTAAGGCAACAAGACAAATTAATTTTTCTTCTCTTTCAAAAATAAAAACATTAAAAGGAGCCATGTTAATATCTGTGTGTACAATTTACAAGAGCACGTAATGATTTGACTATGGGTTTCTTTTTAATAGAGTAAGAAGAGACGCAAATGGCAATAGGAGTTGGAGATTCTCTGCAACTGAAAGTCAAGCCTTTAATTTTCAAATTATTGGCATTTGTTTTTTAAAGATTGAATAGAGGGTTTTTTCAAGTATAGTCATCTTGTTTAATTTTTTAACTCCCTTCTCCAGTTCTCTTCTTCCCCCTTTCTCATAATTCTGTTTTTCTCTATTTTCCTACTTTACAGAAGAGACTACTTTGAGGCCACTTATGCACCTGGACTGCAAGAAGCCACTCAGAGCTCTTCCTGTGAGGAAATTCCAATGAAGAGTCAGTTTAATCTGTGCATGTAAAATAGGCCAGTGCTATTTAAAGTGAAAAATTTAGGCCTTTATTCTGTAAAATAATTATGCATATGCCTAACTTGACACACATGACTATTCCCTTTGCTTGAGTTTATTGTAAGGCTAAGAACAGTTTTCAATGGCTTAGGGTTTAAATTCCGTTTTCAAGTTTGTCTTACGCACCTATAAGACCTCATGGTTCTGAAAGTGGAACTTAGGCTTGGTTGTCATTTCAGTGCTTAATTTTTTATACTAACTGAATATTTTACAGTACCTTAATTCATTTTTCTTATCTACCAATGTAAAGGAACCAATTCTTAATACAGCATCTCTTTGGAAAGGAACTGCCTGCTGCAATAAATAACACCTAACATCAATGACAGTTGTATGTTGCTTAAAAATGAGTTCTGCGTTTTTGTCATCTCTGTTCATCATTTTCAGGCTTTGGACATTCGGTTAGGAAAAACTTGGGGCTTGTCTGATAGACGAGCCTGTGTACTCAAGTTCATGATTAATATGACAATTAAATTAAACACACTGCACAAGTCCCGGAATTTAATATTCAGGAAGTAGGTGAGTTAAATTAGGTAGGGGGGAAATAGAGATGTGCATATATATATATATATATATATATATAAAAAATCTTAAGCTGTTGAAAACTTCATATTGGCAAAGATCTAGGATGTCTCAGGCACTTCTGTGCCCAGTAAAGAAAAGAAGCTTAACAAGTACATGTACTTGAATGAAATTTCAGTTCTCTAGGGCACTTTTACTGTGGATTTCACATTTACAGATGAAACACATAAGATAATGCAAAAATTTGGGAACACCCATAATGGCTTCAGCCAAAGGTCCATTTACTCAGTGTGCTGACGGTGATGTGCAAAGATGCAAGATACCACAAAAATGATACCTCTCCTTCAGCATACTCCATAACTTTTGGAAATCAAAGATTTAGAGATATCAAGACCAAACATCATGCAAGCCATCTTCTATACTTAGAGAGTTAAAAGATTTCACATGATAGACAAAGGATGAATGGCCAGATTCTGCAGCATTTCTTTGAACATTTATTTATTTTAGTGAGTTCTTGTGATGCCTGCGTAGGGCAGAGAGAGAGAGTCCTGCACTACTCACCCACTCAGCTGCCATCAGCGACAGGCTGGTGAAACCCCAAACACAAGGTATAAAATTCTCCTTTTTTTTTTTTGGGGGGGGGGGGTGTGTGTCATTATTTAAGTGCTTTCTTACCCTGATGTCCATTCCTATTGGGGCCCGACCATATCACACTTCTCCCACCCTTGCCTGTGAGGGACAAGGAACAGGAGCTACCAAGCTGGCCATCAAGACAATGCTCTACTGATTTTGCAATGTAAACAGTTGGGTAAACAACTGTATTTTTTTCTCGTTTAGACATGTTCCGTGTTTGATCAATCACAGTGAAATCTCTCTGAATTTTGGAATTCCAGAAATTCCAGAAACTGAATTTCCTGAATTCAGTGGAATTAAATTATTCAAAAACTTGATAAACCTCCAGAAACTTGATAAACCTGAAATACCGACTTCCAGACTGCATGTACATTTTAGCATCCCTCATTCTAGAAGAAACGATTTTAAAAAAGCTTATACTGTGAAGAGATACCATTTTGTTACACACAAGATTAGCAATGATACCTCATTCTCACATCTCATTCTCTCATAACAAGAATAAATTAAGTTTAAAATGGATTATCAAAAACAGTAATGCTGCCATAGTGAGTCAAATTTTCCTTTCACTGGAAATTCTTTTCAACTTCCAATTGTTTTTTTGCTGCATTATGAAGATCAAAGCATGTTCAGTGCTGCAGCAAACCATACTGTAAAAATGACAATGTGAAGGCTAAAATGTACCAAGCATTTGCCATGTCAACATGTCCCCAGTGAAAATCCCTTCCATTTCATGAACTGGACAAGCCATACGCTTCATTAAGTCACAGACAGCACACTCATTAAAGATCAATGTCATCTTCCACATGCATTTTGTTTTTCTTTAGTCCTAACATATGGTCATAATAATGTAACTAACAGTAAGCTTGGGCACTGATTTTTAATGAAAAATAATGTTCAGACTGGCCCATGTAATTTGCTTTTATGTTTCTGACCTTGTTCTGAAATGAATCCCCATAGTTCCAAAACATTCTCATTCCAGGTTCTCAGTTCTCTTGCCAAGAAAGGCAGATGTCATGTTTGTAACTTACAACATCTCTACTTAAATCATACCCCTTCATATAATGCTGGTATTTGTTTTCCCTTCCTATGCGCACAGCAACTCCCAAAGAAGAAAAAAAGAGGTCCAAACCATTAATGCTAGCAATAGCAATGCAGATATCCCTCACAGAGGCACACCGTGATTCCTTCTACCATGAGAAATACTGTCATTTCAGAGACATACTACATCAGCCTATTTTACCATCTGTGTTGGAGCTCCACAAGCCCAGAAATGATCACAGTGAAGAGTGATCAAAGGTCTGGCAACTACAGTGACATATTTCATTTTTGAATGGAAAAAAGAATCCCACTGCATTTGCTACTAAGGCACTGCAAAGAACAACTTCGTATACATTGGGGTCTTCTTCCAAGTATACCAGCCTAAAAGCACAAACTCTCAGTTTACACTTTCACTTTTGTTTCCTTCATCTTTGCTAATTACATTTATAGCCAGTGTCAATCCTTTTTGCACTCATTTTCTTTTCTGGTGTCCACTTGATGGTGAATGCTGTGATGTGTACAGTCAAAGTAAGAATGATACAGCTGCAAGACATCAAGTACATTGTTTTAAGGTGTATCTGGAGTCTGTGCACAATATTGTTGTTCACGGAGGAGTTGAAACAGTCACTTATCTCTAAGTTTCTTCAGGGCTGTACCCAAGTGTTAGGCTTATAATATATTTTTCTTAGGGTAGAATCACACCCATTTTCAGTTCGACTACCAGATTAAACTACCTACTCAGTTATCTAGCTTTTAATCAGTCGTTAGGTACTATTTAACCTTCTATTGAATAATCATTACAATTTAAACACTTACCTCCCTTTGTGCAGATACTGTCTTCTAGAAGAAAAAATTAACAAGGACATGTTTTTTATTCCACGTTAGCTTAGTTGAACATTTCTATTTCCTGAAATGCTCACTGGGTCCATAAACACTTGCTCTTGTGAGCCTTAACTGTAACTTTGGCTTTAACTAAAGTTCTCCAGCCCACATCTTCACCACAGTGTGCTTACATTCCACCAGGCCTTGCTCAATAAACTGACATCCTAGATTTTTAATTTCCCAATCTCCAACCCTGATCCAGAAGTATAAGGTACTTGTTCCTCCAATACAAGGACTAGGACCCAATGCTTTGGATAGTCCTACAGTAAAGAGGGCACTTCGGTCACTGGTTTCCTGTGCTCTGATACTAACCATAATTCTGTATTTAATTGTAGTCCATTGGCCACACTTCTGCACCAAAAGAAATTTACACAATCTGCTTTCATATCCATCTTCATCCTACGTGACAACTACGTGACTATTTTAAGCCTTTTCTTCCCACAACCCTAATTCAAGCTTAACAAAATAGTAATGAACCAAAATGCCAACAAAATTAAGACAGTTAATTCAATTATTTCTGTTATTCCCTGAAACCCTGCAAAAACCTGCAATAAACTGAGATTTTCAACCTTTTATTCCCAAAACCTAACCTGACCTCTAGCTTTAACCAGTTGACACAACTAACAGCAGGTAGTCCTGTACATCTTCCTTTATTACACAGCTGATAGTATCTTTACGTTCTTACTTTCCAAACCCCTTACTTTAACTGGAAATTTGAACCAGAGCAATGCCTCATACTTTTCTTACATAGTGAAAGCAGAAGTCAGCTGTTACTCCTCCTCACACCAGCACTTGTCCAAAATCTGGGGCACTGGCACAGCACAAAAAGAAATACAGTGCTTCTACCCCTGATAGCTGGAATCTTACTCCTAACTGCAGCCCTAACCCTAGTTTTTATCACAGCTGAAGGAATCTTAACTTTACAAAAAAACACACTGAACAACTAACCATTTCATCAGGAGTGTTCCACCTGGTATCAATTTTAGTTCTGTAAGCCTGAAGAAAACGAATAACCAGAGGTCTTCAGCAGCTCCTTTCTCAAACCAGCCCTAACCTTTGTTTTAATTATAGTCTAATGACGCATGTGAACACGTGAGCCAAAGCATCCTTCAGATGCTAACTACCATATTAATTCTAGTAGGTTTGCAAGACTCTTCAATAAATAGACCTCTTCAGTATCTGAATTCCCAAATTCAGATTCTAATCCTAGATTTAAGCATAGTTCAATGACCCATAACTTCACCAATACAAGCATTAAAAAAACCCCAGCAGTCCTTTTTTTAAACTTTTAAAATATATCAGTGACAGGTGTCATATGCAAAAAGCTGAGAGAGGTGACTCCATCATTTTTCTTCCAAAGAGATTTCTAAGAGTCCTTTCAGAACAAGATGTCACTAAGAAAAGCATTAAAAGAAAAGTATAAAACCAGGATTAAACCTGCTCCAAATTTCCACATAATTTTGATTAGTTAAATGAATTTTCTGTCTGATTTTTTTCCTACAAGGTACATGTCTGTATTTAATTTTTTTATTACATGTCATTAACATTCAAAACTGGAAATGAAATTTGTATCAAAATCAAATGAATTAACACTAATTCAGGGAAGAAAAATGTTCAATTAAATTCCAATACTTCATTTTTACAGTTTGATTTCAAGCTTACATGTCACAATAGTACAAAACAGACAGGACATATTTAATCACTTTATGCTTTTATGATGAAGTAATATTTGAGCAGAAAAAACCTTCAGCAGTATGTTTATCTCCACACTCAGACTGTTTGGACTGTCTGGAGTTCACATATAGGAAATGGCTCAGATATTTTGCTCAATTTTCAGTTTTATTGGAAAACTATTTGTCTCTTCTATCTAACAGTGTCTTAGAAAGCTGCTGCTTTTCATGTACGGATTTCTTTTTAGCAGTGTCGTCATTAGTTTGCAAAGCACTTCCGAACTGGGGGGCTGGAAGGCACTATGCATATGTAAGTTGATATTATCACATCCTGTAAAATTTATTCTTGACAAGGGTTCTTTTCTGGTTTTAACATCTTATTTTTCTGCTTTCCCCTGATTTGTATTGACTTCCCTAACCCTTCAGCTGTCTAGAGGGTTTTCTAAGTGGTTGCAGCAACTGGGTATTGTGACATTCCTTTACTTTTTCCTACAGCTAATGCTCAGCTTCACTCACTTTGTTGCTCTTATCAGCAATTAAATAACTTATCTGAATTACACTGACAGATTTGCAACTAAACTAAAATATCACTTAAAAATGACACTTATGAGAGCATCAGTGTGGCACAATTACTTAACTTGCTGTAAAAGAATGTAATTCCTCTAGGAATGAACAATACTGTAGCGACCTGAAGTCCACATACTTCATTATTTTAGAAGAGCTGAAAATACACATTTTCCCCTCACTTTTTCATATTCATTTAACAAAAGGCATACTTTGTAAATGTAAATGTGTTTCTTTATTAATTATTGCGTAAGATCTTGGTGAAGCCAGCCATGAAGCCAATTCTTTGGTTTAACAAGAGGAAACACAACTGATGAAAAAGCAAAGATGACTATTACTGAAATGTCCTCATTCCCAGAGACAGAAGTTTTTAAGGAGAGTGTCTTCGAGTAGTTTGCAAAGAATCACAAGTACTAGCACATAAAACTCCCCTGATGGCAGCTGGGTGTCAACAAGATTACTGGTACACACAAGATATCCAGCACTGGCTGCATACCAATGCTACTGACACACCCAAAACCAGTGCAATTTTTCAGTCGTAATTACATTGACTTCACTGAAACTATTTAAGTGCTTCAAGTTAAGCATACATTTAAACGCTGTTGCTATACTAGAATCATAGTTTGTGAAATGTTCTGTACCATCCTAGGATTAAAGATACAGCCTAATTGCAAAATATACTAATACCAAAAAAGTATTTTTGCATTATTCGCATATTGCGTAAATAGCATATGTATAATTTCACTGCAATCAATGGAAATCACAGATTTCCATATCACATGCTAAATGCTGAGGTTGATTACCGTCATATTTAATTTATACTAATCAGTGTGAGCCAAGTGAGGCTTTAATATTACACGGAGATTTACAGCAATTATCTTTTTTTTTCTTTTTTTTTTTGAGGGAAAAAAGCAAACTTGCATAGGGCCAGAAATGGGTGTTCATACACAACACACAATAGGTGCTTAGAAAAAGAGAATATGTATTTTAAAACCATTTGAATGTTGATATTTGAAAATATTTCAATAGAAATCTTTCTCTTTCTTCTTGGAGATTTCTCCTGAGCAATGACAAAATAATTTAGTAACCATTTTAACTCCATTTATTTCTACAGGTCTCTAGAAATAGTTTCTTATCTTTCTCAGAATTCAACAAAAATAAAACAAACTTGCACATAATTTTTTATATTGGAGAAAATTACAAATTAAAATCAGATCAACACATGTCAGCATAAGGTAAGTATGTTCCTCAGCGTAGATTGTTTTATTTTATATACTGACAGTCCTAAAGCTGCATGTGTCTTGTACTGCATAGACACAGGAGAAAAAACATAAAATAGAGTGAAATAAAAATAATTTTCTACCATACTAGCACAGGACTTCTGATCATTCAAGTGGTGCAGCTGAAAGAAAGGAAATTTCAATTGGCATGACAATGACAAATCTCTGATCTCAAAATACCATCAAACAACTGACATCTCTCACACAACTGAGGTGACCCCTGGAAGTAATTACCTAGAATATGGAATAAATCAACGCTGGCTTTTCATATTTTACCTGTTTCTTTGGGTTTTTTTGTTTGTTTGTTTGCTTGTTTGTTTTTTTTCAGGGAGGGCAGGAGGTTGCACTAGCTGTGTAGGGAGGACAAAGGAACAATTGGTCTATACACACTTCCATGCTATCCACTGGAAAACAAAGAGGCTGGTTTTCCTCTTTGTGCTTTGTTTCAAAATGAAGAGTTAGTCGTAATGCCATACTAAATGAAAAATAACAATGCGTCTCTTTCTTAATACATCTAGATTTTCCTTTTTATTGAACCAGTTCCTATTTATGACAATATCGTTACAGAAAATTAAAATCAGGTCCTGTTTTCTTACACAAGCTTAAAATCTGCTCCCATACAAAATAAGGTGAGGTCAACTGAATTTAATCAATTCTGAGGTCACAACTATCAAACATTAATGCTGAAACTTCATCAGTTTAAGAAGCTAGAGGGTACTAGTGGGGTAGAAGCACAGAGCAGAGCTGAAAGGCCAAATAAAAATAACAAGACTGTAGGATGGATTTCAAGTCAAGCAAGCTTACCTGGCACATAAGATGATATAGTCCATTTCAGGCCTATGAGGCAACATGAAAAACAAATCAATGGGTAACTTGTGGAGAAAGCAAACCAAGGCCATTGACATACTGTCTACAGTTGACAGTATAAAATTCATTTGATGCATGGGAAAAAGAAAAGCTTGCTCACTAAAGACAGAGAGGGTAAGCATGACAATTCTGAACTGAAGCCTGTGGAAGGAACTCAAAGGAAAAATATGTTATCTTCTCACCATGAGAACGTGGCAATCTATACTGGGATCATGAAAAATTGTATACATTCATATCTTTCTACTGAAGCCAAAATGACAATTTACTTTCTTCACACACCGACTTGCAGTTAGACTAAAGATATATGAGAGAAGGATTACCTAATTATATTTTTGAAATTGAACTATCATGAAATTCTGAATTTAGATCCAAAGCTCTGGATTAATTCTAACTTTCAAATTATTACTTCTTGAAATAATCATCTAATTTAATACTAGCAATAGATGAATTAAAAAAAATAAAAAAGCAGAGAATGTTAGTAGAAAATACTATTAAAGTTATGTCAGAAACTGTTTTACTTGGGCAAAAGTAAAAAAAAACCTATGAATAGGCTACCTGAACATTTCAACTATTTGAATTGAATAATTAATAAAAAAAATTAGGCAGCCTTTCTTTGGGACTTTTTTTTTTTAATCAAGACTCCAAAGCTAACTTTATATGAACTAGTTCATGCCATTCTGATTTAGAGATAAAGGACAGAGCCAAAGAACAGAACAGCTGTCAGAGAAAGGGGGGAACTCTGATCAATCCACAAGCATTTCCTTCACGATGGAACTCGAAAGGCAAAGGCAGAAATAGCAGGTAAGGCATGATGAAAATCAGAAACACCTTTTGAGAAAAGATCTGCTTCATTAAACAACATGATGCTCAAACTCATCAATTTCAGTTTCAAACGCCAAACCACTACAGTTCATCACTGCTTCCACACTCTGTCACGTCAGATTTTGAGGGAGATTTCCAAGACGTAATAAGCTGCAGAAGACATTTCAGAAGTAAAATGTTTTCCATAAGGAAATACCTTTTCATAGTGAATAAAGAGCAAGGTGCTGCAAGATGCTTCCCCGATCCTCATCCCCCCACACCACTCACGATGGGGAAGGAGGTAGAGGAGTCGAAGATGAAGCACTGAATTTGAATGGAAAGAGGGGTAGGTGTTGTTTAAGTTGGGGTTTTTTTGTTTGTTTATCACTAACCAGATCTATTTTAATTGGCAATAAATTAAATTAATTTTCCTCAAGTTGAGTCTGTTTTCCCCTGACAGTAACTAGAAAGCAATCTCCTTGTCTTTATCTCAACCCACAAGCTTTTCCATCTTATTTTCTCCCCCTGTCCCACTGAGAAGGGGGAGTGACAGATCAGCTGGGTGGGCATCTGGTAACTGGCAAAGTTCAACCCACCAGTTACAGAGGCTGTAGTAACTGGGACAAGAAAAGTGCAGTCAGCAACAAAACATTCAGGACGTACCTTAATGTGTTATCCTAAAATTACACTTTGCAGGAAAGTGAACTATGACGACGTGCCTACATTTTTAATGCCTTCCCCTATCCAGGAAGCTAAAGTGACTCTGAATGTCAGAAGGCATCATATTCTAGCATGTGGTTAGTGCTAAAGGATTGGGCAATGTTAATTTCTGCTTAACATTAATAGCTGCATGGGTAAGGTTTGCAGGTCCACATACTACCTACACTAGAGCACACAGTTCTGAGAGTTCCTATACGAAAACTCCATTTCGTTGTTGCTTAGAAAGGCATTGATTTCTTTATGGTGATTCGGTGTCTACCGTCACAGAGTACAAGTGGAAAAGCATAAAACAGGACCAATATATAATTGTAAGTTAGGTTATTATTAAGAGGTTTAAAATTATATTCAGGAATGCAGAACAGTTGTACTCTTTTTAAGGGCAATATACCATATACACCTATATCTTACTACAAAAAGTAATAATATCAAAACAAATTTATGATCCTGTAAAATAATTAATTAGGAAGGATAGACTTTGTGTAATCCCTTTCACGTTTATCAATGTTAAAATGAATGCATAACGTTCATGGGACTTTGCAATACCAAGCACAAATGTAGATCAGCTCTTTCATCAGAGTATTGTTACATTGTATTGCCATAAAAGCTGTTTTCTTATAATATGCCTTTTGCTCTTTTTGTTACTGCTAGAAATTAAAGACAAAATTACCTTTCTGAAACCCCTTAAAATAGACTGAATCCAATTATCACTCAGCCAGTGAAGTTTGAAACTTACACTTATGCAGAGGGACCAGCATTTTGCAGTTCAGGTGCACTGAATATGCCTGAAATCAGAATTCTCTATTTTTCGCTCCTCACTACACTCTGGATAAGACTCTAACCAAATCTTCGCAGATGTCTTTTTCAAAGATCAAGAAGAAAAAGGGTAAGTAAGGGAAGTGGTTTTGCCTGGGTAGTCTATAAAAGCACTCCAGACACTCTTGCTTGTAGGATGGGTATCATATTCATCAACTCAGAAGTTAAGCATCCAATTCCTACTCTCATTGGAACAAGACAGAGAAATTGAGGATTTTACCTCAGACTCTGTCCAATAGAAATTATGCATATTGAGAAGAAACACAAGGCTGTCTTCTCAAGGATAGAAAAAGAGTAGTTTTACTGCTAAAATTAACTCAGTCTCAACAGAAACCAGCATCAATACTGCTTGGTGGTATTTCTGTCTGTTGGAATAGTTTGTTGATTTTGAAGACAAATGTAAAAGAAAAGCAGTAACTAAGATTTATAACAGTGTTCTTTGCTGCTTTATCAGTTGGATATTTGTCTTTCAGTTTACTTATCTTGATTTTATTTCAATCTCTAAGAATATTAACAAGGCAATAACTAATACACAAGCAACGAAGAGCTACAAGATCTAGAAGTGTGCAGACAAAATTTTACACCCAAAATGATTACCTCAGATACCAATCTCAGAAATTATTGTCTGGAATCACTAAAGCATAAGTGAAACCAGAAGTTGCTTTGAAAATGAATCCATAGATATAAACTGTAGTAGCAGTTCCACACGATACTAAATTTCCCTCCCTTCCATTATTTATTCTTACATTATTTTCTTCTTAAAAATGTGTTTCACAATTGTATTTAACCAACAGAAAATTCAGCTAATACTGATATTGACACCGAATTCTCATTATTGCACTGCCTAGTTGTATAATCACAGCACTTTTCAAACACAATTTTTGTTTTGAAATTTATCATCCAAATTACAGCAAGAATATGAGTCACAAACAGAAGAAGCCGCTAGAAGAATACAGATTGTAACGGTTATTAATACACCATTGGGTATATTGGTTGGGCGAAAACTGCCCAGAGCTTTCACGTGATTCTGAGACATTGAAACTTTCATAGAAAGCAGAGATGTAGGAAGGGCAGTAGTGCAGCTCTTCAATACTATCAGAAAATAAGAGGGAATACAATTCTTTCACGTTGCATGGGGAAAGTCAAGAGCATGACATCTTGAGAAGAAATGCTTCTTCGTGGTTATTCAGATATGTTATTTGAGCTAACTGGGCTTGTGATCAAATGCTTTTTGAGTCCAACAGCCAGAACATGGACTCAGTAGGAGACCAGAGACAGGAAGATCACATATGACTTGTCCAGATTATATAGTAAAAGCAGGCCAAAATTCCCACTGAATCTGGCTCCATGAATATAACTGGAGGACAGTGGTGAGAATGCAGCAGATACAGTCTGTTCCAAACAAACGACAAATGCAGTTTAACTAACTGTTGTTAGCCACACAAATCCTGTTCAAGAAGTTTCCAGAAATCTAGCACACAATAGTCAATGATAGCCTGCTGAGTTAGACTTTTTCCTGTTTCCAGTGGTATAGCACCACTGTAAAAATCTAATACTCCTTGGCACATTCTTACTGCTTTAAACACTACAGACGAGGAAAAAAGAAAAAAAAACCACAACCCAACAAACTGGTTCCAAGCCAAATCCTATTACTTGGAAACGTAAATTTACATGCTGAGCATGTTTTTTCTTTCTCATCTCCATTTTCTCATTTTGCAGCACTAAAAGTAGCTTCAGGGTGCTTTAATATTTAATTCCATTGAGAACCTTCAATGCTTATATCTAGCTTTGTAAACTTAAAAACAAACAAACAAACAAACAAACAAACAGAAATATTCCAAATACCATTGCTAGTGCTTCAACATCTAGAAGATCAAAAGAGAGAACACATGCATTAACACATCATCCAATATAGTTTCTGATGCTAATAGTTACCCAAAAAAAAGATTGCCACCCATAGTATTTTAGTAATTTATTTTACATTTAACTTTGACACAAGACAACATATCTGCACAGATGAGAATCAGGTCACACATCAGAGCAATCGGGATGCAATTAATACACTATATTACTTTTTTTTTTTTCTTTATTCATAAGAGACTTTGAAGAACCCAAAAACGTTCTCCAATATAGGGAAATTCCACAGAATACTTTTCCAGATTTATTGGCACTCTGATCCAGGTCACACCACGGATTTTTTCCAATGAACATAAATTTCTTAGAGTAAGGATCATGCATAGTTGAGAAAGTCGGGGACCGTTTAGCTGGGAAAGTTCCTGGGAATAACTTTTCTCAACGTAGTGAACTTTATGACTATTACTGATCTCTGTTAAGAAAAAAATGGACTTGTTTTGTGTTTATGCCAAAATTACAGAAATAAAAAATGACTCAATGCACTCTTTTAAAGCAAAGTGTTGCAGAAAATATATACAACAATTATGTCAGCAGTTCTCAAAATATTTAACTGAAGAACTGTTTTACCTTCTTCAAAACAAATTTAGACTATGCATTTGCTTCTCTACAAGTCTCTCTCTCTATTTTTTTTAAAGTGTATCACACCTTTGTGCCCTAAAATGCGAAATCAGTTTTAAAATAGCAATTCTGTAAGGTGCTCCTTTTTCAACAAGTTTTATAGGATTGAATGCCTTTCAGCCTACCACCCTTTTCTTTTTTCCTTTGCCTTCCAGACTTAACGAAAGCATTCACACTTTCCTTTAGAAAAGCAGGCAGAAACTTTGCAAAAAAATGCAAGAGAAAAAAAATATAATCTACCTTGTTTTGAAAGCTATTAGTTAGGAAAAATACCTGATCCATTTATAAAAAAATAAATAAATCGCATCATAACATACCCTCCTTCTTCACTGTGCTGTTAAAGAATCATACTAATATTTGTCATTCAATATCTCTAAGTTTTACTCAGCTCCTGAATACATTGGCTGAACAAATTTCCCAATAAGTCAGAGACCTAAAACATAGGACATCACAGAAGCCGTATTGATTGAAGTCAACAAATATCACATGTAATGCACTTGTCACTGAAGTCAACAAGAAGGCTAATGTTTTGTACATTGGTATGGCCTTAAAGGTAATATATTTTATTCCCCCCCCCTCAATTTTTCCCCCCCGTAATCAAATTAAAGACAAGCAAACTGTAATCATATTGAAAGAATTAAATCAGTAACTGGTTTCAATACTGGCAGCATTAAAAGGGAGCTTGCTAGTCAGGCCTGGTTCAAAGAAACTGTAATCACAGTAGGTTTCTTTTCCTTAAGCTGGTGGTGGAAGGGTTCACTTTCTCAAAAATATTCATGAAAATATGAAATATTTCTGTTTAGGGAAAAAAAATTGTTTTTCAAGGCTTGATTGTAGTTTAAAGTACTTGTTGAGTTTGTAGATATCAGTTCAGTCTGAAGACGCAAAAAAATGTTTTCACAGCAGATAAGTAAACCTTTATTTGGTGCTTATACTGAATGTTTTTTTCCAAATTTTAAAATATTTAACTGTGGTTTTTTATCTTCTCACTTTTGAGAACATATTAGATCAATTTTCCTATGATTGAGGGTGCAACCATCAGCTGAGAAAACAGGTCAACAAACATATTCAGCAGCCTGCAGGCAAAACATTTTGAATAAAACAAAAATAAAGTTTTATAATATACAGACAAGCACTGTACATGGTCCCCTATGAGTCTTCTCCAGCATTTTTCACAGAAACAGATGGCTGAAAGTATATTAGAAATGCTAAGGAAAATTTATGCTCAAACAATTTCACTAACTTCTAATTAATTTCAATTTACTGCAACAAATTGCTCTCTTGCAATGTAAGACAACCTCACTGAGGACAATGCTAATGCTCATCGGAAAAATGTTTTCCCTTTAAATCAAAGCAAAGACATATAAAGCCTAGCAAAGACATATATGGCATAGAAAAATCTTGTAACGTTCAAATGTGGAGAAAGGTGCACCTAAGAAAGAACTAAACAATTTAAACATCATCAGTTTCATGGTTTCATCAGAGACCTCAAACTCTTCCCTAATTTAGCAATCTAAAGGTGGTACACAACATAACTGATATGAAATAACATTTGCCTTTAATTCCAAATCATGTAAGATTTTGTAGTTTTAAATGGGGTTCATTTTTCAAATGTGAATGTCAAAGCAGAGTTGGTTTGAAAGAATCAATTCAATAAATGAATACAACTTAAACATTAACCTTAAGGATGAAATTTGAGCAACACTTGTAAGAGTGTATACAATTTTATTAACTGGTATAATTTATGTATTTATTCCTTTTCCCTTTCCATAGCAAAGCAATGGTAAGATTAAAGCAAATATGTCCATACAAGTATTTGGAAGTATAAAAATTATCTTGCAATGGAGCTTATGTATCTCAAACTGTTTCCTCCAAGTCGTAGCTGTAATTTTTCTCATTAAATATGACAGCACAGCAAAGCTTTTAACATCACATAAAAATTGTTATGTCCCCACTATAGATCACTTCAGGCATGGGCAGATGTTTGGAGATATGGCTATGAGATACTTCCACTTCTGCCTCTCTAGTAGACTTAAGCACACTTTAAAAATCTTACCCACAGATTATCAGGGAAATCACCAGCTTTTTTGACTCCCAAGTATTTTACAGATAGGAAAAAACAGTTCCAATGAAAAATGACCTGAAGTCATTTATCTTGTCAAGCACATGATGTTTCTTTACTAGGAGGGAAATGAACAATGAAGAAAAAAAAAAGGAAAAAAAAAAGCAGACAATATGGAATTTATTGAGATCTATGTTTGCTTAAGTGTTAAGATCACTAGCTGAGGATTCCAATTTTGCAAGAAACCCTTCATCTCACAGGACATTACTGGGAACTCTCACAAACACGGACTCCAAGAGCAGAGTCTGAGCTAGCACATGGAGGTCTAACCATGCAAGCCACAGGAATATGAAAGCTATGGAAAACAAATGATCAGTCAGCCACCAGCCCATATAGACAATCTGCCGGGTGGCACTTAACGCTGGAAAAAGTAGAGCAGCAAGACGTGGTTTCTGCAGCTGAGCTTTCTGCCTGTGCCATGCCACCGCGCTAAACTGCACTGAGCGCAGGCCAAACTGCATTTAAACGCCAAACTCTGCTGAGCTTTCAATCCCATTTGCAGGGCCCCAGGGGACCAGGGCTCCTAACCCCAGAGCTGCACCCAGGGAAAATGCTCTCTTCCATCAGTACTCCCTGACTAAACAATAAGGAAAAGGGATCTGTCTACTTTGAGCACACCCAGAGTGAGGTAGCTGCTCCTCTGAGATGCATTTTAACAGCATCTTGAGCAGTCCTGCTATTTTGGGCTTCCTATAGCATTCCCTGTTGTCTGAAAACATCCCCCTCCCATAAACTGACAAGAAGCAATGAGAAGAGAGAGACATAGAAAAGCATGAGCAAAGATAATAAGCATGTGCAATATTTCCTCCTTTCACCATTTCTCCAAGTGTGACTCTTCCTTTTATACTTTTTTCCCCTGCCTTGCATTTCATTAGATGACCTTCCTATTCCAAGACTTGAAGATGATAATAGATTGAGAGCAGATAATGGAATGAGGATCAGTATTTCAGCTTCCTTGGGAATCTCTTATTCTGATTTCCAGAAATAAGATACCCTGTAAATGAGCTCCTAAATACATACTCAGCTGCCACAAGAATAGGTCTGACTTTCAAGTATAGTGACTTCACCCATGAGCTTTTTGACATCAGCCTATTTACTTAAATATTTTTCTTTAAAAATCTCAGTCTGACTATGTGCTTACCATCATTCCTCACAAATACCCACAGGATAAAGATCACAACCTTACTTGTTTATTGACCAAACACCAATAGGTCCACCAGGTTTCCAGATTCCCATTCACCCAAGGAGTCCAGATGGGAAGAGAAGGAAAAGCTGTGACCATGTCCCAGATTTCTTTCATGGATACAGGCAGTTAGAGGAGGCTTGGGGCTGAATTTTATCTTGAATCATAGAATCATAGAATCACTAAGGTTGGAAAAGACCTCTAAGATCATCAAGTCCAACCATCAACCCAACACCCCCATGCCCACTAAACCATGTCCCTAAGCACCTCATCTACACGTCTTTTAAATACCTCCAGGGATGGTGACTCCACCACTTCCCTGGGCAGCCTGTTCCAAGGCCTGACCACTCTTTCAGTAAAGAATTTTTTCCTAACGTCCAGCCTAAACCTCCCTTGGCGCAACTTGAGGCCATTTCCTCTCGTCCTATCGCTTGTTACTTGGGAGAAGAGACCAACCCCCACCTCACTACAACCTCCTTTCAGGTAGTTGTAGAGCGCGATGAGGTCTCCCCTCAGCCTCCTCTTCTCCAGACTAAACAGTCCCAGTTCCCTCAGCCGCTCCTCATAAGACTTGTGCTCCAGGCCCTTCACCAGCTTCGTTGCCCTTCTCTGGACACGCTCCAGCACCTCAATGTCCTTCTTGTAGTGAGGGGCCCAAAACTGAACACAGGATTCGAGGTGCGGCCTCACCAGTGCCGAGTACAGGGGCACAATCACCTCCCTGCTCCTGCTGGCCACACTATTCCTGATACAGGCCAGGATGCCGTTGGCCTTCTTGGCCACCTGGGCACACTGCCGGCTCATGTTCAGCCGGCTGTCAACCAGCACCCCCAGGTCCTTTTCCTCTGGGCAGCTTTCCAGCCACTCTTCCCCAAGCCTGTAGCGTTGCCTGGGGTTGTGGTGGCCAAAGTGCAGGACCCGGCACTTGGCCTTGTTAAACCTCATGCAGTTGGCCTCGGCCCATCGATCCAGCCTGTCCAGGTCCCTCTGAAATGGGGAACAAACACATCTGAAGACTAGAAAGCCGTCTTCCATTCAAAATTACAGGCACGGTCAGAAGGAGAAAAGACACACTTCAAAGCTAATTGGAGTCATTAGCGGTACTTTGAAGACAATAAACTGTATTTAGCAAGATTTAAAAAATGATTAATGAATTGGTCAACACACTGACTTCTCCCTTTTTTTGGTGTTTGTTTATTAAACAGAAAGTGATCATTTGCCATGGAAAATGAACTTTTCCAGGACAGCACAGTTTAACTGAAAATTTATTTTTCTATTTAACATCATCTGCTGCATCTATTGTTTATTGTATATTTTCAGTAGCAAATTCCTAATTGTAGCAATTCTATTACGGTTATACAGATTTTAGATGGAATTAGATAAATTAATATAGCTTCACTGCTGAGTGCACCTGTGGTAAGTATCATTCCTAATATCTACTTCTGTGAGCTAAAAATACACATCACTGAAGCATACATTGTCTTTTTTTTCCTTTTTTTTTTTTTTAATAGATTTCTTGCATAGGTGGGGGACAAAAAGATAAAGTATAAGAAACCACCGTTCCAAAAGCTTTATTGAGTGTCTTTAGCTATTCTGTGGATCTTTTCTAAATATTCTCACACAGACAAAGAATTTGAACTGGTTGATGTAATGGATTAATTTGCTTCAGCAACCACGTGGTTCCAGACACAATCCATCTAAAACATAATTAAAATAGGTTTGGTAGATTTGAGGCTAAGCTTTTTGAGAACAACAGATTACATTAGAAAGATTTTAATGAGGACAGGGCTGATTAAATCCTTGCTTCCTCTTTCGGATAGGAACTGGGGAATCCTCTGAAAGAGGTTAACATACCATTTACCAACTAGAAGTATATGGAAAACAAGAAGAAAGGAAGGACTAAAATAATCATGGGGTCTTTTGAGTTTTTAGTAACATAAAATGAATGTGTTTAGCTTGTATCCACTTCACCAGAAGAAAAGCAAGTGGCTGTTATGTATCACTGTCACCAGAGCAGATTATCTCTGTATTATTCCTATATCATTTCCACAAAATACTGCCATTTTCATATTATGTCAGGTATGTTTTAGTATGCATCATCCTCCACAGCCAAACTAAATGCTAAGTACTCAGTGAAATAAAAACTGTTTGGGTAGAAATGTGCCACACTTGTGAAGTAATTTACATGAATTAGAATTCACATTAGCAATGTTATATACCTCTGATACCTCTAGATGAAAAGTGTTGAGTCTTCTGTGGGATGACAGGATGCTTTTATAATTTTCAAAACTTATTGAGGAAGACAGAAGTAAGGTCCTCCCTAGAACCCAAATGTTGCGGGTTCAGTTCTCAGCCTTGTCACATATTTTCTATTTCTTTCACTTTAGGCAAATCACAGATAATTTCTCTACTGTCTTTGGCAGATTTGGGAATGTAGCAATACTCAATATTTATTCCCTGTCTGCAAACCAGAGATTTTTTTTTTTTTTTTTTTTAACTACCATGCTGCATGAATGAATTCATTAGCATTTGGGAGACATCCAGATGCTAGGGTGGCAGAGATCATATTAATAATCTCAGTGTTAATGATCTAACACTTATAAATTTCAAAACAATCACCTGAATAAATGTCCAGATGTTCAAAAGGATTTACCACCTTAGGGTTCCTGTTATAGACATCTTGCCAGCCCCTCCATCCCTCTCAGTACTGGAAACACAGGCCATTGATTTTGGCCTCTAACTATGAATTCAGAAGACTATTTTTTATTTTTTTTAAGATCCTATCCTAAGCCATCTACATTTCCCAGAAAGAATAGGTGAAATAGAATATCTGGAATAGAAGATTTCCCTCTGTCTTCTTCTTTTAAAACCCACAGGAAAATTGCAGGCAGTCACAAGCAGCGAGCCAGGACTTCATCTTCACAGATTCAGAGGTGTTTTAACAATGTCATCAGGTTATTGGGCAATAAATCTTCACTGGCTCACTGTAATAGTTTGATTCCTGTTAGGATACTTACATAGCAAGACGAACATTGCCCAATGTTCACCTGACCATTTAAACTTCCCCACTGTCATCACACACAATTCCTGAAAACCTGCAGCTACCACAACCTCTTCAGTATATGATCACAGATTTGTAAGATATTACAGAACTACTACTTAGCACCCAGTGTTGCACCTAGTTGCTATTTTATTTCAAAATTTGATTGCAAAAATACGTTTTGTAGATCACTTAGGTAAATTGTTAATGCTAGGTACAAAAAAGCTTAATATCATGTTCCATCTTAAACACTTACACCATGAGTCTGTTGTAAATCATCACAATGATATGCTCACTTTACATTTTAAAATTGAAGCAATCTTTCCAATAGTAAGATTCAGATGAACATGCAGACAATAGCTCTTATGGCTGATTGAAAGATGAAATGTTTATTATGGTGGTTAAAAAGTAATGCTAAAAAAGACTACTGAGCTTATCTGCAAGCAGATCATAACCAAGGGAATGTATTTCTCAATGTTAATTTGTTACATCACTGAAATTAGGCATAACTGAAATACCAGACACACACATACTGCAGAAGAAGAAATAGAGACCCCAGTTAGAACTGCGTGGTGGTGCATTTCCCCCCGCCTCCCTTCCTCTGGGCTATGATATGATCTCAGGAACTTCTGTTAAGCTTTACCCATTGTGTACGAATTGGGCGGTTGAGCGTCCCTTCACTGTACCAGGCACTCTTGCATGGATAAGGTGGGGATCGTACCAGGGACACTAGCTACATGATCAAGGTAGGGAACAAGAACAAGAGATAATTCATCATCTCTGACAGCCCTGAAGCATTCCCTACCTGGATCATAGCTCAAGTGGAATGATACCATTGCTACCGTGAAACAATGCCATAATTACTACCCTGGACCACCTCGGAGAGTAGCCAAAATGGAAAGTTACTGATGACTAAAGCCAATCATCTTGCAAACCTATAAACAGTGGTCCCAAGCGAGACCCTTTTGAGCTCTCCTGGACTGCAGCGGGCTGCATCCAGAATGTCCCTCTGAGTGCGACGCCTCTCAGAGTCCGCAAACTCTCAAATTTGCAATACTCGGAGGATCACTGAGATTTGGGCTGGAACACTGCTTGGGGCTCAACCCTTCACCTGTTGAGAAATGCCAAAACATTTAACGCGAGTACTTCATGAGACTCGAGGGGAATTTTTAACAGGTACACCTTTATAAATTTAGCTAGCTTTAGGTCTTTATAAACTCATTTAGCTTTGGTACCGTATTCATATGCATATATATATATATATGTATTGATTGATCTAGATCTTTTTGTGCATTTATCTGTACAATTACTAACAAGTATAATCTGTAGTTAAGTTGTTTTAGTACTTGTAGTAACTTGACTAACTCCTTGTGTAGCTGTCAAATTGATTAATGTTTAGGCACTGCTGAACACGCTTGCTGCTAAACACCCTTAACCCTTTAGTCATAAGCCGTTGCCCAGGTCTGAAACTAAGGGTAGATCCAGCCGCACCTAGGTTCCTCTCTGAGAAGGAGTTTAGAGAGGAAGGGGGTCTACTCTGAACCTCGTGACTCAACGGGAGGGTCTTCTTATTCCTTTTGTATTAGACACAAGCCGTTGTCCAAGTCTGAGACTAAGATTGGGTCCAGTCGGATCTTCTCTGAACCTCGTGACCCAACCGGAGGGTTCCCCTTACCCTTTTATCCTCAATCTCTGTACAAATCACTTCAACAGAATTCTGATACGATTTTTCCCTGTGTATACTTAATCCATGTAATGAATAATAGAGTGAACCTTGCCATCGAATTCTGTTAAGTCACGTTTCTATAAATTTCTGTTAAAATCACCCTTTGCCAACACCTTTGCCAATGATTCTTTACGTAGCCTTAAAACCACTCATTCGTGACAAACTGGGGTCTTTTACCAGTATTTTTCAGACTAGAGCTAAAATATCTCACAATACTGTGAATGTATTCTGCTAGTATCAAAATTTAACTTCTAGCAACACTTAGAAATATGTCTCAAGGAACAAGATGATTTTTCAACAATATGTTTGAAAAAATTTAAAAAACCCAACAGATTACAAGAGTTAGGAACAGCAAAGGTCTTCAAATACAAAGATATATTCTAACAACCATACACATATACTTAATGCCAGCTGTAAACAATCCAAGCAAGAGCTTATGATGTGCATGCAGACTCAGTGTCAGTGAACTCAGAATCACTCAGTATAAAACTAAAGACAAGGGAGCAAATTCAGAGTGACCCAGCATGTGACACAGTCACAGAAAAAAAAAGTATTTTTCAGATAGGCACACGCTTGCCCCATGTGTGCTCACAGTTGACCAAACGAGACAGACTGCCATTAGCAAAGCCTGAGCCAAAGGAAATAATCTGTTCAAAGAGACTGGGTATTATAGCCTGGGTTCAAGACTGTGGTTACCACATTCACATAGCCAGGGGGTAGCTCAGAGCACAGGCTGGGGAAAGTCACATCTCCCTGCACAGAGCTGTGCTAGCACAGACACAGATAAAGAGGTGTCATAGAAAGAACCGAGCAAAACAAGGGAGCAATGCACAGGTCAGGGTGTGAAAGGAGGAAGGCCGAGAGAAAAAGAATTGATTACCTAGGACTCCATCAACAAACCATCATGCACATCCTTTGTTTTTCTACCATGAGCTTCTAAATTTCTCAGTTCAACAGACTGCAACCTTAAGATATTCCTTATTTTTAGGCATGCCACGCTATACAGAATTACCTCTATTTTTAAGAACTGCAAGAACAACTACTACAATGAGAATTTTCCCATTAAATTTTAAAGTTTTTCTTGACTATAAATATTTTAGATTTTTAAATGTTGCATAATACTTCTAGTACTGAAATTCCACAGCCATGAAGACTTAGAAATGTATTGTATACCTAGAGGATTCTTTCAATCCAAGTTGCTCAGAGAAATTCCATTTATCCTCTTTCATTTAATTAGTGATTCAAATACTAAACTCATTTATTTTACTTCTGGGGAATCTCATGTGCGAAGGGTTTCTAATGATATAGAAGTGTATTAAAATATAATAATAACAGGCAGGTTATTTTTTGAGCAAAGCTAAACCAGTCAAATGCATGTGATTTAAAGGTTTAATATGGTGCATAAAGAATAATCCTCAAAATTTTGGGTTTTATTGATTCAAAAGCCATGCATCCTCCAATTTTCACTTCATTAGGCTATTTATATTTCATAATTCCTTTCCTTTTTATATTTTAATTAACTGACATCCAAACTTGCCTTGATTTCTTATAGCTCTTTATGAATGGCAGGATTCAGGCTGTGATTTATTTACTCTCCCCTGCAGGAGTGAAACATGAAGAACTTGTTCTTCGATTCCACTGATCCAATGTGTCCTTGTGCAAACCAAACCAAACCACACCGGCCCGTAATTTCAGTCTTTCGTAGCAACATGAGCATTTTACACCGGATCACTCTGAGAATCTTCATTCTCAATATGGCAAGCAAGCATAACACATTTTTGAATGTGCAAGATTTTTAATGTGGAACATTAAAATAAAGCAATATATAGCAATGTGAGTCATGAAAAGTGAAATGTTGGAAAATATCTGGCATGTATGCGTAGTCCAGTGACGTTACAAAAATAGCACTTACTTCCACTTCATTTTCACTACCTGTTTTTCTCTTTGTTTGTTTTCTCTGCGAATGTATGCTGTGACATATACTTACTTCTCTTCATTTCCAAGCTCCCTAATCAGTTTGAACTACGTATTTGTACTTCAGTGAGGTGCTCAAGGAGAAGGAGTGCCTTTTCATTTCAGAAACTTCGACAGTTCTTTTGTTTTAGTATACAAAGGTCAAAATACAAAATTGCTTAATGAGAGGCGGGCAGATTTCCAACATCCCAGAGAATACAAACCAGCAGTTGCTTCTTTACATTTCACCTCAGGGACAATTCCATATGTGACACATTCTCCTGTGAAATTTATGGGAAGGAGAAAGCCCAGCCTACACAAAGAAAAATTAAAAAAAGAAAAAAAATGCTGAGATTATTTCAATGACTTCCAAAAGTACTATTACCAGTATTTTTAGTAGCAGTCCTGCTCAAAGTAAGTGATGTGCTGTTCAGGATACCTCTGACTATGGCCGCCTAGACTAGCAGTTCCAGTTATTAGCAGTATTTAGCTAGATCCAAGTGATGGCTGTTTTTTTTAAATAGTATTGCTAACAAGGCATATACACAGTGCAATGGAGCACCCATCCTTTAACAAATCTGATCTCTACAAAAGGAGGGCTTCCAAGCATTGTCTTTCTAGAAATTGTACATAATGTTTCAAGTCTATTTCCTTTAAAAGTAGAGAATTATGTTTTGCAATTTCTGTTAATAATAGAACTAGAGAGATAATGGAAAGCTATAAGGAACTGTTCACATAATTAAAGATTTTCATAAATAATCCCTCAGCTTGCTATGCAGCTGAACTTTCCTACGAAGTTTGAAAGGGAATTACATCCCTTCCACTAAGTGGGAAGGTTCAAGAAAGCTACACAGGGTGTTATTCTATATTCAACTTCAGAGGTGTTCAGAATTGTTTCTTTAGACCTCTGTTATATATATCTATAAATCAATTTATATATCTAATGTATCATATAGGCTTTTTGTTCCTTAGAATTATTTGATGGAAAAATCTTAGTTTTTGAGACTATTACTATTTGTATGGAATTATTTTGACACTAGCAGTTTTTCAGTGTAAAGCCTCTTTGCTGATAAATGAGGTTTAGCAGTTTGGATGATGACCAAAGCCCCACTTCTCTTGTGCTGTGAGAATCTCCACTGCTCAGCACAAAAGCGAAAAGGCTATGGAAGTTCCCATGCAAGCATGAAGTTTTTTTTTTTTTTCTTGAGTAAAGCAAAAAGAGCAAAGCCATACCGCTAAGCAGAACTGTCAATCACCCCACAGTCACCTGGGAGATCCCAAGCCAAGGTCCTGAATAGACCGATTTAGGCTGCACTTGAACCTACATCTCCTTTGACAGAGGACTGTGTCCTAGCTGCTACGTTGCTTCAGGGATGGACTTTTTCTCTGCCTGGCATTATTACAAATAATTAAACATTATTTAATGTCACTCACCTACAGCACAGGACAGCAAGACTCAAACTCCAGATCTAATGAGCAGTTAATTACTAATACAACGTGGCACACTTACAAATGAGAGGATTTCAAAGAACACAAAGCAGGAATGTGGCATATTCGAGACCAGAGTTTGAATCAGGCAGGGTGGGAATTTGCATCCTGGCTTTCTGTATCCGTACGTTTGGGTGTTTACTTTTGATGAGAAGTCTTAACACTGCCAAAACTGGCAGGAGTATTTGGTTTGACAGAAAGTTTTGGTTTGACAAACCTGCCTGATCTTAGAAGCAGAAGCAACAATTTTTCTGTTCCCCAACTTATTCCAGATGTCAGTAGGAATTTGAACTGCAAGAATTCGATACTTTCTGGACTGACTGTCTGACAAAAAGGAGATACACACTTCAGATTGACACAAACAACTTCCAGTTTGCCTAAATGGAAAACAAATTGAGCAGGGAAGGATGTCTAATCTCAAATGAATATGAAACAAGTCCCATGCCCATATCACACAAGCAATAAAGCAGGTCTAGTCTGGAGACCAAAGAAATGGCATCTTTCTGGAGAATGCAAAAGATTTGAGAAGTATATAAGCAACAAGAGGGGGTGCTCCTGACTGGCAGGAACAGCAGCTAGGTCAGCAGCCGACAACCAGATCTCACTAGTATCGACCTGGTATCTAATGGAAAGTAAAATATAAAGAGAAAAGAACACACACATGGTGCCAACATAAGGTTTTGTATTTAAGGTTTTGGAAACCACATCGAGCCTGGTACACAGAAAGCCACTGCTATGGCTTTTGTGCCAATGGCACGAGACAGGACATTTCTGTGATTTTTTTTATATGTTTTTCACTGTATTTTGAAAGACCAGATTGAAATTGCACATTCCCACACAATCAATACAGCCTGGTTCATTTCCTCTCCACTTCACTACCCATTCTTCATTAAAATTGATACAATGTAGACTTTCAATAATAATCGAGAAGGAAAAGAATTCACAACCATCGCCTTTGCTCATAAATACCCATCTTATCTTGGAAAACACTACTTGTCCTCCCATCTGATACACATTAGCCTCCCTGTGCAGGGACAGGATCTATATTTGAATTGTACAGTGCATATAACCGATTCCTCAGGAACTGATTCCTAATAAAAAAAAAACCAAAACAAACATTTACAGCATTCAGCTGATTTTGTAGGAGAGTCTGCTTCTTTTAATTGCATAATCTCCGTGCACACATTTAAACTCTTTACGATATGAAATAAATATGTTCTGTCACTTTAAAAATCAATCATAGGGAAATGGGTAATGTAAAAACATGAGGCAAGCAGTGCGGTGTAATGGAATAAGCAATACCCAGAGAATGTGCCGCTCTGAATTCCCCAGCACTCTGCTAGCATCAACTCACAAGAGCTTATCTCTCGCCCTGTGTTGATCAAGGCCTCTGACACCGACTCTGCAGAGCGTACTGATAATAACAATAATAATAAAAAAGGTTCCGTGCTCAGTCCTGTGTTTGCTGTTGTACTTTTGTGACAGGTGTGACACACTCTACTTCCCATGATGGTTGGGGTTAAATAGCCAAATGTAGATGCAACTTCCAATGTACTGCTAGAACTGTTCAACCGTAAAATAAACACTACTTAGCATATTTTAAATAAATACTAAAGAATTAGAGAGCACATGGTAGAAACATTAATCTCATAATCCTCCTAGCATGTCTGCTGTTTATGTGAACACAGACAGGTGGTTTGGGCTGGGGCTGATGGCTGCCATCAGCTCCAGCCTTGAAATACACACAGGTCCTAAATTTAAAAGACAATGAATAATCACATTCTGCCTGTTAGATCTGGCCTGGTTGTTCAGGATAGCCTGCTAACTGATGAAGGTGAGATGTGCATAAGCCCAGCCTGGATACGTAACAAATAAAAGATGCAGTTTTTGTGCCCAGAACCCTTTATAAAGAGAATAAGCTTCTTCCTGCTTTCTGTCTGGAAAAGGTGCAAAATACACAACTGACAGCTATATCCAGATTTCAGCCTGTAAGACATTTCACACAGTAGGACTTCATTAATCATTTTTTACAATCCACCAATGCTGCTGTTTTGCACCTCCTTCTAGAAAGCATACGCAACTACATGGTGATACACCAAACCTACATACAGCTCCCTAAAACTTGACATGCAGTAGCTAAAGAAAACTGGTTTTCCTCAAATCAAAATCGGCATGTCACAAAACAAATGTATGTACTGATCTTTACTTTAAATATGATGTTCATGACACAGCCTCATTTTATTTCATTCAAAATAATAGCAAACTATGAATGCAACACAGATCAGATATCTCTTGAGATTTAAAAGTCTTTTGAGGTCTTTCTGATCCATTAGCTATTGTCCATCAAAATACTGGGCGTGCTGTGCACAAATGCATGCAGGAGGAAAAACTGCAGCTGATTTATGTTTTTATTACTTGGCATTAGCGGAGTGTACCGCAGCTCAGAAAATGCAATCTCTAAAATGATTTAGATCTGGATGATTGTATGTCATTAACATATTATAACCAGAGCTCAGAGGTGGTCTTTGAACTGGAGGTATTATTTCCAATTAAATGGAAACTGACATCCGTCAGTCTTCAAAATAAATTAACTAATTCCTTCCATAAGGAATCTAATTCCACTTCTATCTGTAAACTCCACGATATTTGGTTTCTCACAATTGCCCACAACTGCAAGATTTCTACAGTAGGACTAGTTGATCTTTCTTAAAAACATAAAATTCCCCCCCTCCCCTTCTTTTTTTTTCTTTCTTTTTTTTTCTTTTTTTTTTTTTTTAATTTATTTAACAAATCCCCAAATTAGATGGTAGGACACTGCAGAAAGAATGTTACATTTGTTACGTGTGCTAGCTCATTTTGACAACTGGTTTCTGCTTGCTACAGCAAATACTGAGCCTCTCAGAAGCAGAGTAGTAAGAATGGGAGCAGAACTGGTCCTACAAGGAAACTCCTAGTCACTGTCAAGTCCAGGAGGAAATTTAAAATTAAACCCTTAGGATTTTTTATTATTTGTTATTTAAAAAGAAAATTATTTCCTTACTCTTGCACCACTCCACTTAGAGTATTCATTATCAGGGCTTCACTTAATTTATAAGTTTCTGACTTCATGACTCATCCCTCTAATCCCACTCTGCTTTGCTTTGTTTCTCTTTTTTTTTTTTTTTTTAATCTAATGGCACAGGGAGAAAACAGGAGTGGAAAGAAGAAAAAGAAACAGAGGACAACTTATGCACGGTTTCCTTTCAACCTGAGTTTTAGGATGTGTGTGGATGAGGAGGGAGCAGAAAGAGCAATGATAGCAGGGGAAGTGGTGGGAATCAAGGAGCGGTCAGTGTAATTGTTCTCTTTTAAGCAATGTAGTCCATGATTTTTTCTCTTCTCTACTGAACCTAGCAATGCTTGCTCTTCCATCAGTAGTGTTCTTTCAAATCCACACTGTCTCTCCTTCAACATTATTTTGCTCAAACCTTCCACTCTCTGGAAAATTTGGGTCAAGCTTTACATTGCATTGCAATTTTTAAAAATCATGCAGTTTTATCCATCCCTTGCCAACTCTCCAAAAGCACAGGAAAGAAAGAAAAAATATGAAACTACGTTATTTTGCAGAGGTAATGAGCCCCTTTTCAAATACAAAGAAAAGTAGTATTAAGGCATTAACAGCAACATTTTAAAGCAGCTTTAAAATCTTTCTTTTTTTTTTTTTTTTTTTTTTAACTCCTTACTCTTATTTCATCCCCAGAAAGTTCTATGTGGGGAAGAATTATCATCTTTCCAAGGAACTTTCCAGTGTTAGTGAGGTAAGATTTGAATATGGTTCTCATAAGATATAGATTGCTTTCTAGTTAACGACATAGCAAACATGAACCAGGTCTTAAGGACTCAAGAATATTCTGTGTTTATCTTTCTTTTATTTTGATAAAACTAAGTACTGCAGCATGCATTATAAAATCAAACAGTGCATGAGCTCAGCAATGGGTGAATTTGGTCATCCAAGTACATTGAAGTTCATTGCTTGCATGCAGGAAAAAGCAAAATACATACTCCAAGAGAGTCTCTCTTTCCACCTTCCTTAAGGTTCATTAAGTGACTCTAAGACCGTTTACTTTTTCCAAAGCCTTCGACGTTTCACTGGAATTTTCAAAAATACCTACATGACATGGGAGCACAACTCCCATTGATTTTTCCAAGAAAGTGCTTCCAGATTACTTGTACGCTTCTGAAAATCCAACCTCCCATGCTTAACCCTCCATTCTGTTCCAGACAAATATACACAAAAGCTTTTGTGCTGCAAAACCAGCACATGCTGCCTAGGACTAGTAGTGATTACAGAGAAGGGGAGGGATGAACCATGCTAGGGGCACCCCCAGAATTGAGAATCTGAGAAGTGCATCTCACAGGTGAAGGGTTCATGACTAAAGTGTTTAATTGCAAAGACCAACAGCACAGTTCCTGCATTCTTTTCTAAAAGGATACTTTGTCACAAGATATGTCCAAGAAATTCAAATAAGCTTCCCAAACATCATACACCTAAATGAATCATGTCCTAGTCTCTCCCAGCCCTCTTTGGCCAAAGTGATTGACTTTTCCAGGAATATGGAATGTTATTTTGGCTGGCAAAAAGGGCTGAAATTTTACTGATGAGACAAATCAGTAAATACATATGTGAGCACATCTTTGTTTCTAGTTCAGGATCTGTGATTCTCAGTACTGCTTTGAACAAAATTCTCATTTCTGCAATCTGAAAACATCTGGAAAGCCTGGGTATTGCCTATCTCCTATTTCTTAAATGCATCCCGAGGGACTCTGAAATAATCTGAACCAAATTCACTGCTTCAAATTTAGCTACTAAACACTGTAACATACAGAAAAGTAAATTTCAAAGAAAGTGAGCTTCATGCACATATATCCGTGAGCCCTTACTGACTAATACAGAGCTCAGAATATTTCGGAAATGACGAGCTATATCTTTCACCCCACTTAAGATTCAGCTTTACTGTTCTAATAGCAACATGTGGACTTAAAGAGGTGTTTCTGGAAGATGGAAGGAAGATGGGAAAAGGGGATGTGGGTGATGTGGCAGCACTAGGTCTCACCAACACAGTTGACCTAGTGAAGTCCATACTGCTGCTCAGCCTGAAATCGCAGGTCATTTCAGCCCCAGTAATAGGGGAAAAAAGAGAAAACTGCAGGCCACCTGCCTCTACATTGCACAAGGTGAGCACAGTTTTGCTCTCAATATACAGCAGTCTCTCACCCCTCAGCTGAAGCATGGCTATGGACATGTTGCATTAAAGAGTAGATGCCAGCAATGAGCACAAACGACTCCTATTAATTAAAGTAATTTTTAAACTATTGTTATTATGACTATAACGGAACAAATAAATGGGGATGAAAATGCTTAATAACTTAGATAACGCATTGGAATAAATAATTTTCCCATGTCTTTGCCATACATATTTCAAATGGAAATATTATATATTGGAATGCTCTTTGCTGTATGTACTATATATGAGTATAATTTCAAATCTATACCTGTTTACTACAATGATGACAAATATAACAGCTGGATTTTCATATGACCTACTGTTACAACTAGGCCTGAAATCGAAATGCAACTTCATACTACCAAAAATAATACTGCAAGCACAGTAGCACAATCACTTTAATAACTTGAAGCTGTCTTTTTCATAGAATCATAGAATCACTAAGGTTGGAAAAGACCTCTAAGATCATCAAGTCCAACCGTCAACCCAACCCCCCCATGCCCACTAAACCATGTCCCTAAGCACCTCATCTACACGTCTTTTAAATACCTCCAGGGATGGTGACTCCACCACTTCCCTGGGCAGCCTGTTCCAAGGCCTGACCACTCTTGCAGTAAAGAACTTTTTCCTAATGTCCAATTTCACTGGTATAGCAAAGGTAAAGATAAATCACTAAGACAAAATACAATAGTTTAGTTTACAAGTACGCTGAGATAAGATTTACTTCCCTTTAGATTTGTTTTCTGCAGAAAATATTTATATTATGAGTTTGTAATTGGTAACATGTATAAAAATAGAAAGCAGGTTTTTTTTCATTTAAAGCACGAAAGCCTGAGTGAAGAGGCAATGTCACACTCTCGGGTGTTAAGACTTCACCACAGAGATCACAAAGGAATACTTCCTCTAGAAATAGCTTCAGCAAGACACAATGTATGTTTTCCTGCCCTGTTTACCTCTGACACATCAAGCATCAGCCATTGATGCAAGCAGGATCACGGCCTCAATAGGCCAGTTGCTTTATCTGTAGAGCAAGTCACATAGATACTCCAGTGGTGGAGAAGAGGAAAAAGAAAATTAAAAAACCCCAAACAAGCCAGGAACCAAAAACCAGCTGGAGAATCCTGGAAAGTGACATTATACTGGATAGGTTGGAAATATCATTGTAGTTCTGCTTCCAAGAAGAAATGAAAGCAGTAATGCTGCAGCAAACTATTGGAACTTGAAAAAGTGGAAGGATAAGAAAAAGATGGCACTCCAAAAGACAAAGACTGAGGGAGGTAAAAAAATAGTCTTGGGATTTAGCTCAGAGATGATGCTCATCAGTAATCCCCACAAGGTAGAGAACTGCATTGTCAGTGCCTGCCTCCTAAGGCTCCAGGATGCCAAGGAGAGGTCTCACTTGGAAAAGTTGGAAAGTAAAAAGCTGAAAAAGCTCAGCTGTGTTGATATTTACATTTGGAAGACAAATTTAATTTGCCTGAATTATATCCTGTTTTATTCTATTCTAAGTGGATATTATTACAAGTAAAATATTTTATCAGATTAGTCAGAACAGTGAGCTTTATGCAAATATTTCCCAAGTGTGTTATCAAACAAGTTTTCAACAGACACCTGGTTGTCTTAAGTTATGTTTGATACAAAGGTATAAGTTTGATCCAGATTTTCATAGTTCAAGGCAAAATTATGTAGAACTTCTTTTATAGCAATTTCTAAGCTTTGCAAGTTTTTTCCCTTTACTTTTGGAATCCAATTCCTTGGGCTCACCACAAATTTTAAAAATCTATCCAACAGGGGTTTTTTTTAATTCTTGTTTTCCTTTTTCTGCAGAAGTAGTTCAGGGTGTAGATATATCTTTTAAAAAGGCAAATAAACCACCCTCTTAGTAGATATAGATAACAAAATTTCAAAGCAATGGTGGTGTGTGAAAAGGGGAAAAGACAAAGAGGAAAATTACCCATTCTTCAAAAGTAACAGACTTTAGACGCATGGCTCTTCTATTAAAAGTAGCCATTATATAACTACCAACTTGTATATCGGTCATTTCCAACATACATAATTCCTGTATTTTTAGCATTTTCTTATCCTCTCGTACTAACTGGGAGCCTTTCCTGAGTCCCTGTCAGACTGCAAACAATGAAGAGGACAGTCTCTGCCCTAAAGACCTGCCAGTCCAAGTACAAGGCACAAGACAACTGATGGAGGGAAGCCAGGGAGAATATGAAAACAATGAGATACTGGTAGTCAGCATGACAGGCACTCCACTTGCCTTACTGTTGTCAAGGTTTTTCTAGAGACAAAGGGTGTATTAAGGAAAGGTATAATGGAGAAATGGGGTGATGGATGTTTTTGCGTGTCGATGCAAGTGCTTCCCAAGCTAAAAGGAGGGAGCATACTAGCATGCTAACATGCGGGGGACAAAATCCTTACATCATGGGCTGACTGAAACAGGATACAACAGTGTGATATCAAACAATACATAGGCTGGGAAAGGCATTCAGTGTCATTAACAGAAAAAATACACATCTTATTCTGACATGATAGAGAAATGGAGGGCCATTAGAGAGGTTAGCTGAGAGCAGGCAAAATGCTCTAAGTCACAGGTTAAGAAAAATATTTTGGCAGCAGCTCTGAAGAGATGTGGATCAGAAAATATAGCATCTGCCAAGACCAGAAAACAGAATATTGCATTACTGGGATATGAAATGTTATGACTTTTAGATTAGCGCATGGCTAACAAAAACTGTATGTTAGTGTTGTCACATAAGAAGAAAATCATGTAAGAAGAAAGCAGATGCCGGGATATAAAAGGTAGTCAAAACTGAGAATGAGATCAAGGTTGTAGGCCAAACAACAGAAAAGAGATGATACTGCCCACAGCAACTAGGAAGGCTGTACCCTGCGCTAATGGAGAGGAGATAGAGAGCCCCTTTAAAACGACAACCAATTCCAGGTGGAAATTAAACATTTCCTGAAGACCACACCACTATTTAAAAGGACACGAAGAAAGAAACAACGCTGCTATCAATGTGTTAATTGTTTCTCACAAAAATATCTTCCAAAGAAAGAAGCTGTTATGGATGCTACTGATACCTCGACCACTAGCTGGACCATTACTGATAAAGGTGGGCGAGCTTCCTCTTACAATACTTTTTATGGGGACTGGGGTGTGCAAAGCAGTTCCTATCCAACCCTACTTTAACTCAGATACACTTCCTTCATGTTTTTCAAAACACTACAATATCTCCAAGCTAACTCTTTCTCATGCTGAAGAGGGCAGGGTGCAGCATCCTTATCATCCTTTGAAAAGACTCAAGAGCACCAACTACTTCTGTATGATATGAAGTTATTCTCAGGGACGACGATCACAATCTCCAAAAGCACTGCCCCACTCTGGTCCTCAGGAAAAGACAGCATTAATTCTGGGAATCCAAGTAAACTTGAGAAGAGAACACCAGAAATGCAATTTGTCAAACAAACAATCGTAACTACCTCATAAAAAAACAGGAGACCTGAGGCAGCTAGATAACAGATTTTAAGAGCTGAATAAATTAAACAAATGGCATTCCCCACAGACTGTTTTTCTTACACTTTGTAAGTACTTAGGCTTCATTTATACAAAACACTACAGAAAAAAAAAAAAAAGAAGATAAAAGGAGACACTTTCTATGATGCCTTTCAGGTCAGTAAAGCAAATGTTAGCTTAACCAAACGCTCCTTTTGGGAAATATGTGGAGACTGCACTGTGTGTAAGGGGAAGTGAGCAAATGCCAGTCTAGTCTTGTCTGTCTACCTACAGTTCTGAGTTCAGATAACATCTAATTTCCCTTCATAAGAGTTTAAAAGAAACCTCTATTCACAAGCCATACGAAATCAAATGTTCATGCAGATTCTACCAAAAGTGCTTGTACATGCCTAGTAAAAACATTAAGGGCTTGGGAATTAAACATTAATTTTCAAACACCAAAAGAACAAATCATCATGCTTTTAAGCCCACACAATTTTGTGCATCTCTAAACGCACACCCACACTGTTCTGTACATACAGGAAATTCTCATTAAATTAAATCTGGGCCCATTTGCAGAGTTTGCAATGGCACCATAAACAAAGTGAAAGGTATTACAGAAAGTTCACGAATAATTTAGGAACAACAGAACAATCTGTCTTAAGTGTTGCCAAAATGCAATAACGTTAATTTAGAAACTGGAAGAAATATTTAAAACAATACGTTCTTAACTAACTACAGCACAATCCACATTGCGATCCTGAAACTAGATTTGTAGGTGTTTCCGTCTGCATAGAAGTACAAGAAGATATTCTAAAGACGTGAATCTAGGCATTTGTCTTACCATCAGAGGTAATTATAGATACACTTGCTACAACACTTCTGCATTATCTTCGCACACAAAGAGAAAGGATCCTCCTCTTTTTCATCATCGTTTTAAGACATTTTCAAAGGTGCCTTTTCACACCGTGGGGCTAAAGCAGTGACTTTCGCAATGTGCTCGATTCTTTGGAAACAATTTGAAAATCACAAGTGGGTTTTGAAAAAAATTGTTTCTTTAATAAAATATTTCATCAGAATATGAATAGAAGAAAGGCTCTGCATTTCAAATATTCTCTACCCAGGCAGATATTTAAGGTCAACCACAAGCACCACATGAGAGCCTAGACTGTTTTATATACTTCCTGTTTTTGCTTACAGTTACTGTTTCCTCATTTTCACTTCATGCATGATCCAGTATTTTTCCATTTCTTATGTCATACTTACTCCTTCTTAACAAGGACCTTTCATAACAAAGTAATCCAATCTATTTGTTTAGCCAGGTTAACCAAAAACTCTTTGTGGTTACATTTGACTACTATGTGACTGCCCATCCTCTCTCACATGCTCACTAATCACACAATCTCCACCAACACACCTGGCTACTTACAGAAGAAGAAAAATCACATTGTCTTTATGCCAGACAGTATATGTGATTATTTACAGCTTTCTATTTCAACACAATTACTTTGTTAAGGCCACTGTAATTTCCACTATTAGGCCAGTTATCTGTATCTTCCAAGTTTTATTTGCTTTAACATCTGGCAGGATATTATACTGAGAAAAGATATTTAGGAGCCACTCAATGAATAGCAAAGAACTTAGATGCGAGATAAACAAATAACAGGACAACCATAAAGACGACCAATAACTTTCCTAAGTGAAACTCACTTAGTACTGTCAATTCGCTTAAGTAAATAAGAAAGAAATTATGATTATTATCACTGGCATTTAATACTTGTAAAAGAATAAACCTTGTTTCAGATTGGAAAAATGTGACAACTGGATTAATTCTCTATTTTGGAAACGAAGGCAGACAGTTCCTAGTTCTGATGAAAGCTGTAAGAGTCCCAAATTACCCAAGAATGAAGAAGTGACTCAAGCTCCATACTCCTGAACCTTCCTGGACCAAGATGTGAGTCTTTGGGACTAAGCAGATATATCTGAAAGAATTAGGAACCTAAGACATAAATCTCAGAGATTCAAGAAAAGAACTGATCAAAGACAATAGCAAGTGGCCTGAGACTAAAATCTTAAACCCAAGCTAAAAGTCTAAAAGAGGTAATTTTTATGGTCCCTCACATCCCTAAACTGAACTGATCTTGGAAGTATATTTTTCCAGTGTAGTGGGGAGGGCTGTTTGATTTTTTTGTCCATGAAATACTGTGGCAAGTGTAACGCTCAACTAGACAGCAGCAAAACTGCTCCGTGAGGATGCATACACCAAGGCCATAGTTTGCAGGACAACAAAGGCAAACTAGTGATTTTAGCTCTGCTCTTATGTACCAAATCAGCAGTTCCAAACAGTTACAACTACTCATGTTGACTGAAAATAACAGGACTGCACAGGTGTAAGTGGAGGGTAATTATACAATGAAAAATATCATTTAAGCACAACATCATCATTAAAGTTGCAGCACAGCCTGATTTACAGCTCCCAGAGGTACTATGTAGGGCTGGAAGTTTAGAAAACACAGATTGTAACTTGTAAATTGAGAATACTTTATCTGAAAATCACTGAAATACAGAAATGAAATTCTAAAATGTCATGGTTACAGATCCACTTCTCAGTCTTGGACTTTCACCCTCTGAATATAATCCTGATTGAAGGAAAGGCTTGCACGGGGGGATTCAAGAAGAGGAGAGGAGAACAGAAGGTTCCTAATGCAGAAATGGTGCTTGGACTTTGACCAGACTCAAGACGCTTAAAGCTGATTTAACATTTCTTCCTAGGTGTCTTCCAAGCATGTGGGAACATCAGAAATGCATGTTCTCCCAGCAGTGCTGGTGAAGCAAGTGTGCTTTCCCCATACATCTTCAAAGCCAATATAGGCTATATTAAAACTGGTTTCTTCTGTAACAAGAAGAAACCTGAAAGCAACAGCAGTGGATCATAACACTTTAAGATAACTTAAGTGTCATCAGTATAACAGTTTTTGTCATCTTTAATACCTCTCCAAAGACTGCGGAAGAAGACAAAGCTTCCAGAAAGCAAAATCAAAAACAATACCACGGATAAATTAAATTTCAAACTTATTGCTAGGCATAACCATGAAGCATTAACAATGTACAAAATTTCATTTAAAATTACGAAGAACATGACCAATCTCCAGTGTTTTTTAAAGAAATTAAGCAATAATTTTATTCTAAGTGAATGTTCCAGAGGGTAAATGTCTTTTGCAGTGCAATAAATGGTACAGCAAATTGAGGAGTATATTTTAAAAGTAGGAGCAATTTTCCTTCCATAACCTTCACTTGAAAGAACATTATTGCTATTTTATTAAATGGACTAAATGAAAAATAAATTAGAAGGCATTTTATGGGGTTTAAATACACTTAATATCACAGTAAGATATGTGGATTTAAATGGCAGCTTTCTAAATTATACTGCATTGGCAGCACAGAATATACAGAACATTTCAAAGAAATAATCAAGCAACAAGACGGGACATTCACTATTGTTTCCTAGAGGACCCACGAGCAGTATCAAAGATCTATTCTGTCTCTGCTTATGCAACTTATTATTCAAAATATTACTTCATATAAATCCAAGATTTTGGCAGGTTATTGCTCCCCTGCTAAAAAAATTGCGGCAAATCTAATATCTTCAGGACATAGAGTCTGTACAATGTATGTATGGGGGAAACTGTTAGATAAACCTTTGTGCTGGTTTTGGCCGAGATAGAGTTCATTTTCTTCATAGTAGCTAGTATGGGGCTATGTTTTGGATTTGTGCTGGGCACAGTGTTGATAACACAGGGATGTTTTAGTTACTGCTGAGCAGTGCTTGCACAGTCAAGGTCTTTTCTGCTTCTCACTCCACCCCACCAGCGAGCAGGCTGGGGGGCACAAGAAGTTGGGAGGGGACACAGCCAGGACAGCTGACCCCAACTGACCAAAGCAATATTCCATACCATATGAGAGCTCATGCTCAGCATATAAACCTGGGGGAAGAAGAAGGAAAAGGAGGAGGTTCAGAGTGATGGTGTTTGTCTCCCCACGTAACCATTACGCGTGATGGGGCCCTGCTTTCCTGGAGATGGCTGAACACCTGCCTGCCGATGGGAAGTAGTGAATGAATCCCTTGTTTTGCTTTGCTTGCGCACGTGGCTTTTACTTTACCTATTAAACTGCCTTTATCTCAACCCACGAATTTTCTCACTTTTACTCTTCTGATTCTCTCCCCCATCCCACCGGGGGGGTGGGGGTGGGGGTGTGTGCGCAGTGAGCGAGCAGCTGCGTGGTGCTTAGTTGCCAGCTGGGCTTAAACCATGACAATCTGGCATGGCAATCTGATGCATTTCCCAACCAAGAGAAAGAACATACCACTGATGTGCCAAAAAAGTTGCTGAGCAAGGTTATTTTCTTAATACTAGGAGGGAGATTCAGTTCTCAGAAAATATGGAAGGAGTTTTTGATGTTGCTAAGATGTTCCACAACATAGCACAAAATAATTAGGAAAATAGGTCTTACATTGAAGCTGCACAACACAACAATAACTTGTGATTTTTTGCCAGATTGCCTAGTGGAAATGCCAAAATGAAAGACTTGTAGGTAACTAGAGTATTCATGTTTCCATTGATTTAGTTTATTTTTGTAATGTAGTTAATAAACTTACATAAAATGGCCTAACAGGAAGTTGTTGCCTTATACAGAAAGATAAAAGCCACTGAAAAAAAAAAAATGCATTGCTACTGTACAGTATTAGTTTCATCGGCCTGTACTTGAGTCCCTGAGGATTTTCCAAGGTGTTACGTGGCTGTAAGTTGTCTCTGGAACTGTTGCTGGGGTTGATGGCAAAGCTAGGAGGCCTCAGGTGAAGAACTGTGTAGCCAGGCCCAGCTTGCCTCTAGCGTGTGTGAATACAGAGTGCAGGGTCATGGCGTTTTACTTTCTCACATAACACACATTGCATTTCTTTATAAAGCTACACTAAAATGTGTATATATTTTTTATATACTGGCAGTTCAAGACTGCCTCTTTGCTTCTGTTTTGTGTATTTGCTTGGCTGCAAGTTTTCATATGATACTTTGTGAACTTGCATAAATATGAGTATTTATTACTTGAGCTACACATGGTGAAAAGGCATATGCAGAACCATGTGCAGAAATACTTATTGCTGATTAAAAGTCTGTAACTCTGACTACTCCTAGCATTTTTCCATGATGGTGCTATCAGTTTCTTGTTAACTCCCATCAGGATATTCAGCCTAATTTTAGCACAATCCTAATTTTACAACAGGGTGCAGATCTTCACCCTTTTATGCAGACTGAAGGCCACCCTTTTTGACATATAGAATGTTTTCTCAGTATCTAGGTACCAAAGAAAAATGCTCAGAGCTGCAAAAACAAATACTGAAAAAACCAGCGCAATATGCTTAGTCTAATATTAAGGAAAAAGCATGGGTCCACTATCGCTCTTTCTGCTTTTCCCCATTATTTTGAATTCCCTGGCCAATGCATTCTCAAAAAAAATCTGCAGCACCTGCTGGGGGGCAGAGGAGGACCACCACCGAGAAGCCACTCTGGGAAGGTTTCTCCAGCCCTTCGCCACCTGGGTATTGCTCTTTGTCGCTGATAACAAAAAGTTATCACCCATGGGCTAAGCTCTACGACCTGAACTAGGGCTCTTTGCTGCAAAGTCAAATAGTACCTTTGGAGAGAGGGACAAGAGGAGAAAGTGAGACAAAGTTTATTAACACTTGTTTCAACCTAAAACCTCTTGAGATATCATGATATTCAAACAGGCTCTGACTGAACCAACAGAAATCTCTTCATAAACCGTGGGTCTATCCCAGGCCTTCTGAGCTATTACACTTGAGGCACAGATTTTCCTGTGGTACAAAAATGAATAACATCTAGAATCATTTTGAGACTTCCTTGGACTCCCAGTTCAGAAAAGTGAATTACAAGTAATAGTTTCAAAGCTCAAACTCACTCCTTTAAATCTGTACTGGGCTAATTGAACCACTTTCCAATTTCTCTGATACAGCGTTCTTGTAACTCTTCCCTGCAAACCAAAAATTGCTCCAAATCTCTCAGAGTTCAGACACGACCTGTGCTCCACAAATGTATCTTAAACATGCTTTCAAGTCTGTCACAATACTTTCCAAGCTAGGGATAAAAATCATACATATGTCAAGAAGAAGCTTAATCCTGTGGAGCAACTATATTTGTAACGTATAAGCATAAAGCTTTTTAAAGATATGTGCATTTTTTAAATGGATAATTATAGTTTAACCAAATATTTGCTTTTTAAAATTGCAAGAGAGAAGTTTGGGAGTAAAACAAGAAGCCTTGAATATAGATAGTTCTTTGTGCATGAATGTAACAAGCTGTCCCCTGTCCTGCAGCATCCTCATGGCCTGCTGTGCCAAGGGCAGCTTTCCCTATGCTGAGACAGAGTTTACAGTGGCAGATGTCTCACCCTTGTAGTCCAAATTAATCTGGCATAGAGAGTAAAGGATGCAGTCTGAGAGGAAAAAAACAAAGTTGTTTCTAAGGCAGTTTTGTAATACACAAGTTGGTTTGTGTTTGTTTTTTTTTTTTTTTTTTTTTTGGGTACCTTGCTCTTCTATGCACGCTGCCTTTTTCTCCAATAAATCTCTCTTCAGGAATTAATTCTTGCCTATGATTCATAAAAGCTATTAGTTAAGAAACTATGGCCAAACTGAGTGGCACTTGCAGAAACTGGTATATGACACATGTAAAGCAATATTTTGAAAGTATAAAGCTATCTTAAATCATGGTCATATTTTGTTAGGCTGAGCTTTGTCATTCCTCCCTTCTCCTCCTATTTTTTAGTCCTACTTACTGCGTTTTCCTTTTAACGGGACTGAAAGACTAGATGACCCATTCACAGGCAAAGGCAGCTAAGCACAGAACAGATAATGACAGCTTGTTTCTGACTGGGGACCTTTGGTGCTATCACAAACAAGTCCATAAATCACTACCAGCATAAAAGGGGAAAAAATAAAGCAACCTTCCCCAAACCCCTGGCTCCTTTCAGATCAAAATGGTTACAGAAAACCTACAAGCTGTTGGACTTATGTGAATAACACAGCTGGTGTATTTCTTCAAACACAGATGAATGTAGGTAAACAAATTGTCATTTTTTTTTTCAACATTTTGTGCTATTTCAGCTTCTTGAAGTCAAAAAAGAACATGTATTCCCATTCTAAATGGCATTAATTAAATATCCCACCACAGACGTACTTGGCTTTTGCTCTTTGAATAGAACTGAAGAAATGCAGTATGAAATGCTTTCTTGATAAAATCTTCACCTGAAATTATATCCATGAAAATGGTGAAATTAAATTTTAAAAGGTTCTCCAGAAACTGGAATATAGTCCATTTAAGGTATTTATTAAAGTAAGTAATTTAGAGGCACAAATGCAATAACAAATATGGCTTTGTGCTACAATAGTAGCAAGTGGGCTGAGTTGCATCAAAGAGGTGAAAGTTTGAATTTCAAGTAGAAAGGAAATTGCTAGAAACAGACAACAACCAAGATGTTGTGCAGACAAGTCATTTGCTTTGTCATTCAATAGTTATCTATTTTGAAAACAAAACTATATTAAAAGATCACTTATACTCCAGCTTGATTGATGATTTGTCACTTTTGCTACCCTTTTACTGAGCAGCAGACCAATAAATAGATAGTGACTTTGAGTGACAGTAAACCCAGATTTTCAACTAAATTAGAGGAAAATAATCTGTATAGATAGGAGTCAAAGCAAATATCAAAGTCTGATTTTTTTTTCTCTTCTCATACAAAATTGGGATGTAATTTAATTTTGTAATGACAGCTTTGAACTAAACCATGTGCTTTCTCCACCCCACCCCCCCTCCTTTTTTTAATTTTTTTATCCTTACTTTTCCATGTGGACTATTATACTCTCGTGTTCCTAGGAGTCAACAGCAGACTAGATTTCCTGAATGGCGACACTCTCCTAGGGAACAGTGTCTGAAGATGAAGATTTACAGGTCACAGCACCTAGTCAGATGAACCCGAGCAACTCTCTGCAATGGTGTAGGTCAAAAAATGAGCTTGGATGTGTATAGGTAAGCAAATACTGAGTAGGCTCAGGAGGGTCCTGGTACTTCTGCATCTATCACTGAATCAAAGTGTTACTGGACTGCTGGGTCCTGCCTGGCTGTTCATAATTCAGAAAAAATGTTGAAGACTGAAGAAGATTCAAAAGGCAACCTCAAGCCCTGAGCCTAAAGAACCAGGAAAGTATGCCATAAAAAGGAGCGGTAATCTGTTTCACTGATCTAAAGGAACATGAAGGAGTGACTTGATTACAGTCTTTAAGAAATACATGAAGCAGAAAAATGGAAGAACCACAAATGAATGGCCAAAACCTGATATAAGATTAATACAGTCTAAAAATAAGGAGAATATTTTTAACACTGGAGGCAATGAACCACTGAAGCACCTTATCATGGGTTGACATCAGCTCTGCAGCATTAGAAACATTAACATTAAGCTCTGTGCTTTCCAAAAAGCACAGTTCTATAGTTCAGCGACAGCTCCTCGAAGAAAGGTCTCTGGTTAAATGGCAGTAACAACCTCTCACAACCTCCAACACTGAATCTATAGAAATGATCAAAGGGTGTGGGGGGAGAAACAACTGCAGTGAATGGGTCTCGATTACGTGACAGTCTCGCACACTGAAACCTCGTAGCAGAGCAGATGATAAGAAGGTAAGATACATTCAGTTTCCAGCAGATAATATAGACAAATTGTTATAGCATCCAATTCTTAATTTATTTGAATTTATTTCAAATTCAGTGGCATTACTGAATGATTCCTATTCAGGAAAAAAAAAAAAGGCAGCTTAATTAAATTCTATGAACACAAGAATTTGAATTGACAAAGAAGGCCAAAACCAAGATGTGTTGTCAAGGCAACATGGGCCAAGAATTGCCTTTGATGTCCGTTAGACGTGACAGTTGATAATATTGAGCATCATTTGTACAGAATACTGATGCATCTAGCTATGATTTTAATTTATAATGAGAGGCGAAAGCAATGTCTATAAGCAAAGATAAAATCTCATGTTTTAGAAATGTGATGTAATTTTAGTTTGATTTTCACTTATGCCAGTCAAGCGATACTGAATATAACCCCTGGATGTTGGTGTCAGATTCAACACAACACTGCTAAGGAAGTGTTATATCTAAGGGCCCAATTTAATTTTTAGCAGTTTAGGTTTTGATAAATGTTGGAAGTTAAGCAAAAATGGAATTCCCTCCAGCTAACTCAGTCAGATAGTTTATTACAGCATTAATAACTCCATCTTTGTCATGTAATTAGAAAGTAAAATGCAGAAAGGTATTTGAAAAACATACCTTCATGAGCAACCCAGTTTCTAAAAAAAGCAGAAGAAAAGGAAATACAATACAGAAAAAGGAGGAGGGGTATTATTCTAATTTGTGACAAGCACTTGAGCAAGCCAGCAATAAAAATCAAAGACACTTAACATACAGAACTACAGCCATTTCAAGTGTACTTCTGCAGGCTGGAAGACAAGATTTAACCCAGACCATTACAGTCAGGGGAAAAAGTCAAAAAAAAAAAAAAAAAAAGACAAAATTTATGTTTAGGGCAGAGTGTGAATATTTGCATCAGAATCCTGGGGCATTCATTAACTCTATTTTTCTTGCTCCATGAGACATATCCGTAGTGCTGGACAGCAAATGTCTCTACTTTTACTAATTATTCATTGCTAAAAGATCTAACTGGAATAAGCACAAATCTGGAGCTATACAGTTGTCAGTGAACTTCTGTTTTTCCTCTCTCCCCCTTCCCTCTTTACTTTAGAAGAAAAGCATGACTGACAAAACAACAGGTATTAATATCTCTCTAGCACTACGCAGTTCCAGTTGGTTTGGAAAATAAGAAAAATCTTGTAGGAATTCAAGAGCAGCTGAACAGAATAATTCCCAATATTACTATACAGGTTCATCTGTATCCAGATGTTCTTGAACTCCCTCAAACCACAGTTGCTTCTTAAGAGACTACAGATTAAAAGTAGTTCCCTGAAGCTTTTCTACTTTGTTTTGTTACTCTGTCCTCAGACAAGCAGATACATTAGAAGTTCATTATAGCTGTAATTACAGTTTCTGCAGCTGATATGCAGAGAAACAGTTTGGAGTTTCCATACTACTTTATTAGAAAATGAAAGTTCATGGAATCCCTTTCTATCATGAAGCAAATTCAGATCCTACCACATTCAGACCTGTCATACAGGTCTGCAACAGATCTGTTGCTGTGCCCAGAGATCAGGTCCCTGTGATGTAGTATGTACAGTATCNGGTTGGATGGGGAAAGTACATTCCTCCATGAACCCTGCATATTTTCCCAGCACCTTGTACTTCTCTACACACTCAAAGAGTAAACTGCACCATTCTAAAAATAACTAACTTCACAACCTGTGGTGGATTTTACCTTGGCTGGCTGCCAGATGCCCACCCAGCCACTCTTTCACTCTCCCTCCTCAACAGGTCAGGGGAGAAAATGAGGTGACAAAGCTCGTGGGTCGAGATAAAGACAGGGAGATCACTTACCAGTTACCATCATAGGTAAAAAAGATTTGACTTGGGGAAGACTAATTTAATTTATTACTGATTAAAAATAGACTACGATGGTGAGAAACAAAGACAAAAGAACCTACAAGACACCTACACCCAATACATAACCTGAAGGCAAAACACTAAAGAAAACACAGTCTCTCCATGTCAGACATAGCCATAGGTCCATGATTGTTAGCGATTGTCCAAATGTCAGATCTAAACTGTCCCATTTCAGCTAAATGACAAAATCCATAAACCATTTGCCATAATTGCAATGGACTAGGTCTTCAGCTTTTGTAAAATGGTTGCATGTATCTGCATTGCAAAGAATAAACAGCAAAACACAATTTCTCTTCTGAGCAAACCAATGAGGAGACAAAGCCCTGAAAACTGGAGTCTCCTGAATTGGCAAAAAGGAAATGTTCCACCCTGTTGGTTGAGCATTTGGTAACAATGGTAACCAGCACCGAAGTAGTGAGTGGAAAGTTATGTCCATACAGCCCAAGGCTTGATGTCTATTTCTACTTGAAAAAGTTCCATATATGATTTTGGGAACAAACAAACAACAAGACATAAAATGTGGACAACACCCTTGCATATACAGAACTGTGTGAAAAAATGTATGGAAAACTAGATAGACTGCATTATGGAACAAAAGTAAGATACAACCCATTAGAGGAGAAAAAACATAGAAAGTGAACTTGAGAGAGATGATTCATTTCTATGAAGTAAATTGAACCTCTGGAAATTTATACATTTCTAATTAAAAGTCCAGAGGAAAGAATCAATTATGTTTCTAGCCTGGTCGTTAGTTCTTCTCTATGCTTTCTTATTGGATCTGATTGCTAGTGCTATCCATGTAAGAAGCTTCAGTATTTTGTTGTTTTAATAAAGCAGTGTGAAGATGAATAGCCCTTCCCATGTTACTCAAAGAAGATTAAATGATCAAAATAAACCTGCAGTTGAAAGTTAAAAGCATGTAAACTTATAACAAACTAAATTAAGGATTATCATAATACATGAAAGAAAATGACTTTCTATGCTTTTCTTAAAGCCAGGCAGCATCCTAGAATTGCATTTAATTAATTGAAAATGAGCACCGCTATCTACAGTATCACTAACACTCCACTTCCATAATTGTGTTTTATGAGAGAGAAAATACAGAAAAATGAAAACAGAACTGTCTATACAAGACCAAAGATCCGCTTGGTACATTCATGTCTTTGCAACAACATCAGTCTGCTTAGCCCATAATTAGTACACCTGTATGTCCTAAGACCTCACTTTCAACTACAAAATACATGTATGTATATTTTCAAATTGATCCCTACAGAACTTACAGCTGAATTTCTGATCCTTCTTGCTTCATGTAACTGTGAAGTACGCTCATATTTGTTGCAGATGATATTTTAGGTAGAGAGAGTTGTTTCGTACTTCCATCTAATAAACAGTAAGTTTTGCTGTCTTGGAAATTCATGGCAGAGAAACTGAGATGAGAAAGGAATTATTGGAAATTAAGTATGTAATAAAAACACATACTTTGGTTTTTTATTTTGTTTGGTGTTTTTTTTGTTGTTGTTGTTTTTTACAGGCTACATATGCAAGCATGTGTGCATTCAAAAACAGATTAACCAACTTCATGGAAGCCCACCCAGGTCTGCAAAGCACAAAGAAGCAGCTGTAGCAGGAAGGTGAGAGGACAAACCAAACAAAGTACTTGTCTATTCTTTTCCTAAAGACCTGCCACTACCACTGCCAGCAAACGACCCCATGAGACAGTCATGTTGTTGTATTTAATGAATTCTCTAAATTGTTTTGGATTCTTTTAGCATTGCTAAATTACGTTTGAACACATTTGAACCCTCAAACGTCAGCTCTGAAACTTCATAATACACTTAAGACTGCCAAGAAAAACTACAGTCATACAAAAGAGCAGCTCTGATATGAAGATGATGGTAGGCAAAATACAGCAGAAAGAAGAGAGAATACTTTTATTTGTATCTTTTATCAAGAATATACAGGGAACACATCTTCCTTTAAAATCATTCTTTGCTAGTCACATGTGAATGCCTGAGCATCATATGACAAACTGTTCTGCAGTTTAAGAACTATGAGAAAAGAAAACCCATCGTATACCTAGCCCAAACTTCTACTACCTCCAGCTGTGACTGTGAATTAAAATTACAGGTCTTTCCTGCAAGTAGAAAAGAACAAGTCATATTTCATATTCTTTTACAGTGTATAATACTTAACATTTTTAGAGAAAAAAAAATGAGGTCATCTCTCAGTCTCTTATCCCTCATCTAAAATTTTATCTTTGCACTGTTTTTTGATAAAATACATTTTTGTTACCTGCATTGACCCGATCACCATTCATGTATGGTCTTGATTTTCTACTTGCTAATGTAACAGGTGGTTATATTAGACAGCCAAAACCATGCATAATATTTCAAGTCTAGGTTAACAAGACCATATATCATAATGCTAAATATATTTCCATTTTATTGATATTTTCTCTTTTGTATCCACTGCACTATCCTTTTCACTGCCATTCTGATTATTCTTTTTATTCTTCAGGGTGTTTTAAGTAAAAGTAACTTAGGTCAAATCCAGTTTTAATGAAATGAGGGAAAGCTTTGGCTTTGACCTTAGTATTACCATGAATTGGCCATTAGTGAATAAAAGCTGTATACCTTTTTATCCTCTGCATATTATTCAGTCTTCGGAGCACATTCAACACTTCCAGACTTTTGCTGATTTTCTAATGTATTTACATTCTCCTGCAAACATGCAATGTCTTGCTGTGATGACCACCATCTGTTTTATTTTTAATTTGTAATTTACTATATAACATACATGTATATTGTATAAGGTATGTTATAACATAGCACATTGGGGGTGCACATTAGGGAGAAAGCTCTTATTTACTTTGTCCTGCTGCTGCACATTGAGTCACGATGAAGCTTCTGGGGACAGCAAGTATTTCCTTGGAGCTGAGATGCAAGGTGAGTGAAGAGCAGGGAGGAATTCCTGAAGGAGGACTGGGAATGGGAGCTTACCAAAGGGACATGAGCCTGGACAGCAGAAATGGCTGAGAAAAGTGAGAAGCAGGTGCAGTCAGGCCTCAGAGGTGATGGATAAAAGCCTTTATGCAGAGACCCAGAGGAGACGACATAAACGTTGCCCTCTAGCCACAGAATCGCAGGGGTGAAACCAAGCCTGGAAGAAAGGCTGTGGTAGCAGGAAAGGAATGTGAAGACTGCAAGTGGAGTGAAGTCAGGCAGAGTAAAATTTGTAAACTTTTAACATCAGTTTCTGTTTACATGGCTATTTTGAGGGTTTTTTCTGCTTTAAAGTATTAATTGCTGTAATTTATACTCAAGGCAAGTCTGGCTTTTGCCTTTAAAGCTATTTTTGTCTTTTCGGAAGAGAGACTTTAGGCAAATCCACCTAAAAGATGTAGCTGACTCAGTCTCATCACACCTACAGAATGCCAAATATTTGTGAGACTCTTCCATCACGCAAAATATGAACTCATCAGCTCTCATTGGAAGACTGAGAAGTTTTATTACCCACACACAAACTTGCAGTTCTGTTTGCACCCTCTCTCCCATAGATACCACAACTCTGCCAGGAAGCTTCCTAAATTCATGACTCTTGCATGCTGCAGTCATGTTTTTAAAATTTATTATATACACTCGTTGGAGAGCTAGCTTTCTAAAAATGGGTTTGTGTACAGTGCGTTTTAATTTTCAAGACACTTGCCCTATTGTGCTCAGTGCCAGTTTGTTTGATGACTTATTAAGTAGAACTTCCTGGATCTTTCCTGCAGGTAATGCTTGATCTCTCTCATAATTTCGGCAGTAGTACCAGCTTATTTTGCATAATTAAAAAACTACTCTAGTTTATCAAGCACTTTGATAAAATTCATGTTTATATGCATTTGTAATGAGGTGTTCTCTAGAACTTTATTTGTGCTTCAAGAAATTCAGTCTGAAACATTATCCCCCTCATATTTGGTAAATATTCTTCACTATTTGGTAAACGTACCAATACACAAAATACATCAAATAGCTGTTTGGTAAGTACAGAACAATTACTGTTCTGAAAGTACAGAAATAACAGTAAGGCAGTTATTTCTCTGCCAAATAGCTGAAGTGCTTTTCAATAAAAGGAAAGGAGAGGAGGTATATACAAACATAGACCTACCTCATATGTGATCTATTTTACAATCTCTCAGAAAGATTAGATTAGTGTATTATCTAAATGCTGCCCAAATTCATTCATTTTCAGACAGATCCATGGCAGTTTTTAAGGAATCTTTGGCCTTTTACCTTTCTTGCCTTCCAGGAGGCTTGCAGTTATGCTTACAGAGTTCCTGCAGCATGAAAACTTCCAAAAATTAAGGCTATTTACCATCATCTAAAAGCTCTCATGGAAGCTTCTCTGGTAGTTTACTGCAGAACCAAAAGAACTTTTATTTTTCCAGGTTTCATAAAAATCATCCAAGGATTTGGAGCACAGTCTTCTTGGTGGTTCAAGAGGTGGAGATACAGTAACTAACATTTTGAGGTTCTGCCTCATTGAAGACTAAGAAAAATTGGATGAAAAATGAATCAGATAAAAAATTTTAAACAGGGCACAAACTATAAAACCTGTTCAGTACTCAGACATGGGGAACTGTGTGAGTACACCAAACATACTGCCTTTACTTTCAGATTCAGCCTCTGACACAGTAGGTTATGCAATAAAACACCAAAACCCAGTCCAGATACCCACTGCCCACCTAATCCTCTTTCAGGCAGTCTGCTAAGGAGCTGAAAATATCTGCCTAGAAAGGAATAAAATGCAGGCAATCGGTCTGTGAAAAGAGTAGGTAGGGAAAACATCTTGGCAGTAGTGACTTGTCACTATATGTAGTTTGTAAGAGAAGCTGAGGAAAACCATTACAAGAATGAACAGATTCCTGCAGACTCTGGACTGAGATGTCAGGATGGGATTGCTCCTCTATAGTTTCTGCCAACTAAGTACTCTCAAATGGTAATGCCACTTGCATGTACAGCTTTTACAGAAGGAGTTGATGAAAACCCTTATAATTCAAATATTAATCTAATTGAAAATTCCATTAACAAAGAAAGTTGGAGTGGTGGTGTATTACAGATTAATCAGAATTCATTACAACTCTCTCCTGTAGTGCTAATGATTCATTGGTCTTTCAGTAGAAAACTGAGGGATATCTCTAGCAGCTTACAGGAGTTGTCTAAAAAAAAAAAATGTATTAGCACCAACTCCTGCTAGCAAAGTATTCCGTCTTACAAGGGAAATACCACACTGAATAATAAGCACGTTCATAGCACATATCAGTGTGGCCACTCACACAAAGAAAAGCAGGTGCTTTAATTACTGAACTCTCTCAAAAATTAAGAACTCAATCAATTCCTTCAGTAGTCTCAACATAGGAACAAAAATCATAATCATATTAGAAATCAGCTAAAAGAATGGGGGTAGCAGGAAAGTAAATATGTGCAAGTTCAGTTTTCGAGTCCCAGTGTTTACTTAAATTCTGGAGGAAAGCAACACTGAGCATGTGTGTTTTGCATCTGAGGGTTTGGGTTTTTTTAAGTTCTTTTTCTCTGAGGCAATGCACATTTGATTGTAGTGGCATGCCTTTTAATAATTGAAGGAATTTAATCTGAGTTGCAACGCAGACAATTTTCTGCAATCTAATTTACAGCTCTTCAAGGCACAAGAACTTTGCACAAGAATAAGCAAGAGATGTACTGTGGGCTGCCATGATTTTGGCATTTGTTTTTTTATTTTTCTACTTCAGAAAGTGTCAACTATGCAGTAAAACTAGATAATATTTTATGGCAGATTATACAGTCTGTGGTACGTAAAGGTACTGTTCCAGAGTTGTGGTGACAGTGACACGAACAAAGGCAATTTGATCTTTCCTGGAACGCATTACAGCAAAAGTGGGATGATAACATGAATCAACACTATATTCCATTTTCAACAATAAGAATATAGACAACTGTGTTTGTTACCTTTCCTTTTTCCTTCTCCATCCACAAATATTTATACTTTTAAATGCTACCTTCTGATACATGCAAAAATAGTAAATAAATAGCACATCAGACATCAGAAAATGCACGATTTGTAGGCTTTACCCAAGGGCAATACAAAACCCAAGTAAACACCTAAATTACTGTTCTACAAAAGACATAACAGGATACCTATCTTTCATCTTCCATCAACATACATTTGCCAGTTGCATGGAATGACACGGAAAATACTTTTTTATAGGCCATAGTCTGCAACTGCCATAACAAAGTTGAGGCAGTGCTGAAAATGTCACTGAATGAGAAAAGGCCAGATTTTATGTTCAGATGATATGTAACACACAGCATGTCCTGTCACATCTAATTCTTTTTTGCTCTCATAAACACAATCCTTATTGTGACATCAATTAACATACATGCTGAGGAATGAGGGAATAAATAGATACTAATAAGGCCTAGCAGAAGAACAGACTTAGATGGCCTCGTATGTCTTTCCCAACTCTGAATTCTCCAAATCTTTGAATCATTTCACTGTACTTCAACTTGTATGTCAATAAGAGAAGAAAAGAAAGAACATAGGATATCTCAAGCAAACTGAGTTTAACCTTAAGCAAAGAAGCAGCTGAAAATAACCTACATCAATCTTACATGTAAGAAACAGACTCATACCCAATTAATTTTCATTAAGTTACTCCATTAGCACTGATTTTCTTTGACACTGCAGTGCATGACCTCCTCTACAGTATGGGTTAGCACCAAGGCAGAGCTTCCATCATAACAAACTACTCACTTAAACTTCATTACGTTGTTGCACTAATGGAGTGGAAAGGATAAAAAGAGCATCTTACACTTCTTCTTTTGCCAATATCTCTGCTCTCGGAGAGGTATTCTGCTAGTTCAAAGCTCATATATGCAACAGAAAAATGCTGTTGTCTGCTACAGTAACTTCAGCATAAACTTCTATCATCTTCTGCATAACTTACTTCTATCATAATGTGGCAACAGGAGGCGTAAGTTAGCATATAATTTTTTCTTCCATTTCAGCTGCTTTGTTCTAATCCACTCACAGCAATTCTGATTCCCCTGCCATCCCATGTGCCTCTCCTTCCTGCTCCAAGCCTCTTCCCACTCTTGTCTGTAGTTAAAATTTAAAATAATTTTGAAGTTAGAATTTAAAAGAATACAAATATATCCCTCTTCTGACAAATATACCCCTCTTCTGTTGTCATCATGCAACACATCCCCTGAGCTGAAGACAGTAGGCTTCACATTGTGCCCTAGAGGCAAAAGAAACATTCACTTGCAAGAGAAAAAGCACATTTCTACCTCAAATTTCTATATCCAATTTACTGACACCTGAGATGTTAACCAAGAAGAATTTAGAGAAAAGACATTGGCCTCCTTTTTCTTTCAAACATATTTACTCAGAGCATTGGCAGCTAATCCAGGTGCTAAAGGGATCCATAGATTTTAATAAGATCTCTTGGGTGGAGACAGTGCTTCCTGAAACCTAGAAACTAATGTAACATTTTATAGCTCAATCTAAAGGTAGCTGAAGTCTATCATGAGAGATTGCTTTAGACCACTGTGGACCTCCATAGATAATTTCATTAAATCATTTGAATATTAGGCTCTAAATAGCAAAGAATACAATTTTGAAGAGACTGCATTCTTAAAAACAGTATCCAAAAGTTAAATTATAGGCAGAACTTAATATTAAAGCCCTGGAGACTCTTTAAAGCCATTTCTCATAAGAAATGAACCAAAACCTCTTGAATTATTAGAGGTGTCAAATCTGCTTTCAGTAGAAACTCTCCACAGATCATTTCATTAAATCGTTTGATCACTGGCTATTAAGTAAAAAAGGAAACAATTTTGCAGGAGAGCAGAGAGGGAAAAATAGCTATAATTAAGTATAGCAATTTAAAGTTGCATTCTTCACACATCATTACTGTCATTAGAAACATACTAAATTACTAGCAAAGTTGCATGCTAGAACTAGTGAATAAGGAAAAGAGGATACAGAGTTTGAAGAAGTTCAGCAAAGTTCATTTACCCCCACAAATATCTGAATTGTTTGCTCAGATTTATATGTGGAAATACTGAAAACAAAAATGTTAATCCAGTGGTATCTGTAGCCAACTTTCTGTACTTCTCTATCACTATCTAGTCTGGGATTATTGAAAAAAATGTAAAAATATATTTTAGGGTTTTGATTCATCTTCTGCTTGTACAAATTGTGTTCTACTCTCCTTTTTAAGAACTTCATCCAATTTCAAATAATTCATATTATTTGTATGTATATTAAAAATTGAAATAGAATTCATACATTTGTGGCATGACCTTATCTTCCATTATACAACTCTGGGTCTCAGAGGGCAGTGACAAAGCACCAATATGCCTGCTACATTTTCAGTAATAAAAACTGGAGAGAGATGAGGGAGAAAAGGAGAATTCAGCTGTGTGTATGAAGGGAAAACAAAGGTGACTGTCATGCAGAGAAAAGGAGATTACAAAGTTGCTGAAATGAATCACTTACAGTTACACAAAAATGCATTCAAATATGTTTTTCCTTAAGTGAATCTTAAAACCCATACAACAGCTGCATTGTTGAAGTCTTTAACAACACAGAGTTTGCCAGACTGCATCAGGCTATTGGTCTATCAAACCAGTAAGCCACTGACAGAGGCTTCAGGGAGCTTGACCAAGCAGCATCTATCCAATTGCTTTGGGCAATTGTTTTCTTCTAGTATTTATTATGCATGACGAAAGACAGGTTTTGCTTATTTTTTCTTAGTATGCAGAACTATAAATGTTATTGAACATAAAAAGAATTCCTTGTGTTACAGGCTGATTCTGTTTTGCCTATATTCATTGCTGCAAAGCACAGGAAAACAAAGGAGACTGTACTAAATGGATGATGGCAACTTCTGTCTTCACCAGACCTTTAACAGATAGTTCAGAAGAGAGCAAAAACTCCATAACACATCCTAATGTACACCATTATACTGTTATAAAAATGTCTTTGTACGTGTTGAGGCTATTAATTCTTTCAAGTATGAAGACTGAAAATCCAAGGCAGTTTTAAGAATCAACAGCACTGTATGTCTTCCCTATGCACATGTAAGGAAAACCTCTTAACTTACTATTCCAAGAAGTATGGACCCCATATCAACTGAATTAACATACACAATTCCCTGTGTCAGAAACATTTCACAGGACTGCACTCACATCCAGAGCTTAGTAACTCTCATCATAATGTGGAGATTTTCTTAAATAATTTTTTAAAAGTTAAGCAAGAGTTTACTCATCTGCTTAAAGCCCAATGATGCAACTTCCCATCAGCAAAATGTCTGGAAGGATGCCATCAGAATGTCGCATTGCAACAGATTCAATTTCACAGCTGCTGGCCTAAGGCATAGGGCTGTAATCTTATCTTTGCAATTTTTTTCATGTTTTTCCTGTTTCAAAGACATCCTGATCTGTGCCACCATCACACGTATGCAAGATAATGCAAACAGCTGGATAGCCTACTTAGTCATTCCCCTTAGTCCTAGTCTGCTTTACATCCAAAAGGGAAAAGGGGGACATACTTGAAATGACCTGGCCTTATTTAGCTATTTCTCACATTTAGTTCAGTTTGTATTTAGTTTGTTGAGACAGACAGATGACAGGCAAAAGAGACAGATGTTTTAGTGCCTCTCACCACAGCATCTAATCATGGATCTAAATAGTGTTTTGGGCAGAAAAATGAAATGAAGATTGTGATGTGAGAAAGATGAGATTGAAACTTCTTGATCTCTGATCTTCTAAGCTGAAGAGTGATGTGTCCTCTAAATTTCAAGCCAAGGACCATAAAAGGAAAAAATGTGTGCTGCCACCATGGTCTAATCATGCATAGTTAGGTGTTCCTAGCCATCAGCACTTTAGCATACTTGACTAGTGATGTATGAAGTAGGCCACCCCTGGAAATTGGTTTTCTTGCCCTGTGTCCGGCACCAGTGTAACCAGAGGCCATAAATACTTAGGCTGTCCAATATCCTCTTACTTTTATTTTTTTAGAATGATTTATTCACATAACCAGGTTAAAATTGCAGCAATAATTCAGATTGGGGATTGAAAAGCTGTCTGGCTTCAAGGCACTTGGGAGTTATTACCCATTTAGACTACAGGCAGAACAAGCCCTGTAGCCCTATTTGCTGACATTTGTCCAAAAAGGTTTCAGCACTGCTGTGTTAATTGACTGGCCTTGATTTGGGAAGGGGACAAAGTACAGATTTAACTCCCCTCTTTCACCATAATCTCCATTCCTACTTCCATCCTCTTTGGACCACTTAAAATCTGTCACCAGAAATAATTAGTGATACTGAAATGAAACGCTCCTGTTGATTCTGTTACCTAAATTGTTTTAAGAATTGTGGTTCACTGAAATTAGCCATTAGCTACAAAGTACAGTAAAATAAAGTTTCTAAGATAACAATCCTGTTTACAGAGTGCTAGCTATTGGCCTCAAGTTGACCCTAGAAGAAACAAATGATATTGCAATAAAAAGGAGGTGCCTGCTTCAAGCTTTTATAAAAACAGCCCATCTTAATTTTTACCACATCACATCTAGAAAGCAATTGCTCCGAAATTTTCATAATTTTCAGACTATATTCCAAAGAATGACTTGCCTATCTCCCTGACACAATCCTGTCACCACAGAGTCAATTTTGAAAGCAGAATTACTCACACAATTCATGGCAACATAATGGCATATCATCTGGATTATAACCTCCCCCCATTTCACCTACTGCATTTAGTGAGCTTTCCATGAGGCCACCTAGAAAGCGAATAAAAATATATCTTATTTTCTAAAGAGCAAGACAATTTTGATTCTTTACATTGCAAAATAATATTATTAGCTGAGTTGGGACAAGAGTCCCAGGAATAGCATATTTAAGGGAGCTGGAAAATCAAAGGACATTCAAATTGGCTATCTATCATTAGCTGCTTTCACTCTTGCTTTAAAATTGGATGAACAACAGTCTATCCCTTTCTCGCCAGTGATAAGACAGTAGCAACTCAGATGTAGTGAACTTATTTCATAAATCTGGGCTTATCAGTTCTGTTCATGGTTCTTGTTCTTATTTCAACATGGGTCCCATATGCGATTAAACACTTTCCTAAGCAACATGTTAATGCAAGTGTGAAAAAATGCAAAAAGCAGTGAAGCAAGTTAACTCATGTAGGAGCAAAAGCCAACCTGACACACAAAAGTACGCTGAGACACCCTTCGCACCTGCTTGCCTGGATGCTGGGGTAGCACCCTTCAGATCTGTATCATTTCTCCTTCTGTTACCGCTTCTGCATTGCTGACAAATGCAATCAGTATTTGCCCAAAGAGCAGATCACTTTTCAACTGGACATCATAGAGTACACACAAATCGTGCAGAATTGGAAAGAATGGGGGCATAATCTGTTTTATTTCGTGGAAATATTACTTCTACCTCTGTTTGCGTCCTTGATGCTGATCTGGCTAACTGCACAAATTGCAACAGAGAAGGGGAAAGATGATTCCATCCCAAAATGATTTCTGAAGTATCCTGTTGACCTGACCTGAGATGAGAAATTTCTGCCAAGCTCTAAATCTGGTGACTGATATCTTCTTTATGTTAGCACAACTTACGGAAAGGCAGGGAGAATGTTCTCTGCCTCCTCATAGCTTACTTAACTTACTTAGCATCATATCTTAAGGCATAATTGCAGACCTTATCTACAGGTATCCCAACACTACCCTCTGCTTGAAGTGCAGGTCTGTAGGTCTCTCCAAAGGTTACATTTTTCTCCCTTCATTCTGAATGTATCTGATCAAAGAAGCTATTTTAAGTCTTTTCAGTCAGATATCGGTCAAAGGCCTTTATGCTGGCATGCAGGAATTAGAGGCTGAACGTGTGAGATCCGCCTACAATGGAACAGTTAGCTTTAAAATAACAAATCCAAATAACTGTGATGGCACAGAGCTCAGTAAGCAATATTAATTCAGTACCAGGCAGCTCTCAGAGGTTCTGCTGAGCTTCATCCTCATGCAGTCTTCAGTGTCCACAGGCTCTGTGCGTAGTGGGGTAATAGGCTTTCACCAGGGGGAAAGAAGGGAAAAAAATGCAACAGCTCCCATCACCTGAAAGGTGCAATGGACACAGAGTGACAGGATGTAAAGCAGCTTGCTGTGCCAGGGCAGTGGAAAAAAACCTGCACTCTGGAAAGGGCATGTGTGAGTGCACAAAATTGCAATTTGGGCAAAGCACTGAGAGAAACACTGGGTGCACCAGAGCTGCGTTGTACCCTGTCTGAAAATCTGGGTGAACTTTGCAATACCTACCAATGCAAAAATACCAGCTTGCACCTGACTGCCTGCTCCTCATGCCAGAGGTAGCAAATATTAACATAATTTACAAATCTCCTGCAAACATATAGGTATTTGTGCTAGATCTAATGGGGCTTTAAGTCATGTTGTGAGGAACACTTGGCTGGGCAGTGAGAGAAGCTAGAAAGTCTGTGTATGTGGAGATGAACAGAATATTAAACACTGCAGTAAAACACAAACATTTCCAATTATTTAGAAAATGTTTTCAAACACTGGAATATAAAATCAATTTTAAAATTCAAACAACAAAAAACCCCAAAAAACCCATCCCACCATCAATCTCGCCAACTGGAAGGAATGCTTGAAGTGCTTTCCCTACAGATGATTATGATTGCCAAGTTTGCTTTTGCAAGAAAATAAAGGTTCTGTAGGATTTTCAAGTGTTCAGCACAAGGATGCCAAAGGAACTCTGAACTAATGTTGATTATTTCTATCAGCAGCCAAATTCAAAACTTCGTAGCTCCTCTCTAACTTCAGGTTGTACCTTTCTGTCCTTTATAGTTTTAGCCATGGACAGCGTATCCTGCACCTTTGGACCAGCATGGTCATTATGCTATACAAAAAACATATCTGTGAGAAGGGCAAATTTATAGGGTATATATTCTTCCTTCTTCACTTATAAACAAAGGTATTTTGCTGCCTGGTGCTGGGAGGAAAAGCCTGCTAGAAATTTACCCCTCAGTACTAGATTCACTATAGGTACAGCAGCAGGAGCTGGAAACTAAAAAAGAAAGAAATGGTCAGTGCCAGTTGTCTTCTGATCCGAAAATCTAGAACTGAGATTTTCATCCATCCTACAATTGATGGGGATGACTCTGGACAGGCTGAATTGCCCAGCTGCTAATGACAGCCCACATCAGAAAGCTTCTTCAGGTAGAGAGAATATAAAAAACAAAATAAATGTGTTTTATTTACATATATAGAGAAGATATATATGTTATTACAGCAGCCTCTAATTGCTTCTTGCATCTTTCTAATGATAGAAACATATTCTGATGCCTACCTAATAGATAGGATAGATAGATAAATAAGCCACTTTACTAATTTATTTGATAGCAAAAGGCTCCTGATTTTGGTGCTTTGTTGCTTGCAAAGAAAATTAATCTAAAGTCTGTGTGCAGACTGCCAAATGGGACGACTAATGAGAATCTATGAGACACACAGTAGACAAAGACAGTGCTTTACCTTGCTGGCTCTCATACCAGATTGCTTTTTTTCCTTAAGAAGAAACTGTGATTTTTTTTTGAGTGAGAAGGAAGGAGGCAAAATCACCACTTAACTAGATGTAATGAGCCTTTGCTTTTCCCATTCAGTAATTTCTTTCACTGTGGATAACTTGGTTAGCAGTAAATCTTACAATCCACACAATATTTGTGCTGTTCTGAATTAAACTTATTTGGATGTAATACCTTTCTTATTTTCCCAGCCTAAGCAACTTAGTCAATAAGAGATATAACAAAAATAAGGAATTTGGACACCACAGGAAAAAGAAAAGAAATTGTGAAATTCTGGGCTTTCTTGTATGGTACATGAACAGTATCTTCTTGATCTGTCTGTATAGAACATTAAAAAGATTATACTCAATATACAGTAGATATAATTATACATAACTATCTCATAAGAAGCTATGTCACTGATTTTCAAAGGTCTAACTCTCCTTCCAATATCCTCAAAGAATATTAGCAGAAATTAGGAACCTAAATACCTTATTGGATCTGGGCCTTTATCATTATGCTCGGCAAATATCTAACACTCATTTGTTGTAGTACAATAGTTATATTCTAGAGTACAACTAAGTTATCTGAATCATGATGAAGATTTTACACATTTTACTTTCCTTAATGTAGCTGAGATCTGTTAAGCCTTCTTCTGTTTGTAATAATAATAGAATATTTTTCCTTTATAATTTATATTTCTTAAGGCAAAGGGGCAAGAAAGAAACAATAATAATAAGCAGCGAAAATCATGTAAAAAAAATTAACATTTAAAAGTACCTTCTTGAAAATTTTACTTTTTCCATTACATCCCAAAGGAGAGAGATTAGTACTAATTGAGAGCAGTATTACTGCAGTAATTCCAGGAATAAATTACATGGCCCTGGTTCAAAACTAAGAGAAATTCACTGACTAATACACATCATACAGATTAGATACACTCTCAAAAAAGTGAATCTTTTAATCTCAGGCCTCTCATATCTATGGTACGGGGTCATGTCTACCTCTGCCAAACACTGTGCTCAGTCCTGTTGACATTTTTATATATAATTTGTTTTGCTTTTGCTCTAACTGCACTTAATGAGTTTATTGAATGTATTATCAAAAGTAAACTGAATTTACTGAATTATTTTGCCTAGCCATTGGGCTCAGCAGTGCTCATCCTGTCTTTCTCATGCCCCATCATTGCTCTCCTTTTGGAAGTCACAGACAGAAATGACATCTGATAAAAATTAAATCCTACTTGGCAGATATACCAGACATTTTTTCCACTGGATCTGCTGCTCATCTTTGATATTTCCACCTTGGCTGACAGGGGCTGATTTTTTCCTATTTAGCAACTGTGTATAGTCCTTCACAAATTATGCCAACTGGATCAAAAAATAGTGTCATTTTAATTTGGTAATGTTTTCCATCCAGATTTTGCAAATAATTAATTTTGAAAGGTTTCAGAGAGGCATTGATTTCTTTTTTATCTGGTATGACTCAGCGATCTCACGTAAATAATTCTAACATTCTCTTATTTTATTATGTGGACATGCATATAGGTAATGCAAATCACTGGACAATCACAGACATACATATGGTAAAGTTAAGGGTATAAATGGCTAAATAAGCCACAAACATCATATTTCTTTTAAATCATAGAGCAAAGGTTGAGTACATTAAATGGTATTTATAAGATTTTTGATTGGGGTTTGGGTTATATAGCTCAACTATACAAATCTGAACTTCCAAACCTGCATACTGCTCAAATGAACAAAATCTCTTGTCTTGGAATAGGGCCATCTCTACTTGGGATGCAGACAATGCCGCTATTTTCATATATTTGGTTAGAATTTGTATAATGAAAAAATTCCCACATTGGTATGACAGTTCCAGATGGAACGACAGTAAATTATGATTGGTAAATCAAAAGATAACGAAGCTGATAAAAAGGACTATGGAGAAATAGCAACTGTTGCACTGGTTTGTCAGAGAAGAGGAAAACACTTTTAAAATCTTACACCAGACTTCCAAAAAAGGAACAGTATGTGATCGAACGAGAAGCCAACATTGGAAATAACAGTGAATTTTCTCATGAGTTTATTTTATTGTGAGTCCAGATTCACATACACACATTAAAAAAAACGGCTATTTGGCTAAGGTCTACTGATAGATTAGGTCACTGTATAATCGCAGAGGAAAAGAAGCTTCTAATTATTAACATCAGCATATTCAGCAATTACCAACAGTTTGTAAAACCTAAGGAACTATTTCTGCTATATCTACCAAGGAAATTGTGTTTAAATGATTTGACCAAGGTCACACAAGGAATAGCGGTGGGCTACATCCTCCTTGTTTTGCCTCTATCTGAAGTTAAATGGGCAAGGTAAAACAGAAAGTAGTCCATGACGAACACTGACTTTGTGAGTGTGTGTGTAACTTTGTACTGGAAAAACACTACTATAATACTTTTACAGCCAAATTTTGCAATGCGCTGCATTCCACTCTGTACTTTCCTGAATCTGATGGACATCTGTTTGTAAATAAGGATGTTTTCCTAGCAATGAATGGATGGTGGATACAGAACTTATCAAGCAAAAGAGAAGGAAGCAAATGCTGTTCCTTCTTAGCATCTTTTCACATAGGTCAAGAAATTATAACCAAAATTTACACCTGTCTCTCCTCTCTCTCGGGGGG